>CM026391.1:28787556-28827299 GCA_014843695.1 Archivesica marissinica | reverse complement strand
CAAATCTTAGAACAGCAATAACACATTGCTACAACAAAACTAACGAAACCCAGTCAATGCAATAACAAATACTAACCATTGCAACAGATTCCTGGTTGATTAAAATACTTTAAAAAGAGATGTCTAACTAAATTAACTAGACGAATGTCAAAACTGGCATCTCAATTACAAATGGCGTATAAACAGCTGATCACTGTTCACCTAATCTACCAATCAAAACCAACCGCGGGAAATCATAACTATTCATCTGACCTAAGTAACCTTCCAACTTTGAACTACATTGAATTCAACCATTTGGACCATTCCATTACATAACAGGGGTAAATGCAAGCATTAAGGGAACTATGTGTGTTATTACAAAAAGGCTAAAATCGGCACTGCTACAGTAACTTCATAAACTAGTAGCGATATGCTTCGTGGAACTAGTAACTTTATGAAATAGTAGCTATGTGTTTCGTGGAACTAGAAACTTTATGAACTAGTAGCGATATGTTTCGTGGAACTAGTAACTTTATGAACTAGTAGCGATATGTTTCGTGGAACTAGTAACTTTATGAACTACAAATGTAGTAGCTATGTGTTTCGTGGAACTAGTAACTTTATGAACTACAAATGTAGTAGCTATGTGTTTCGTGGAACTAGTAACTTTATGAACTACAAATGTAGTAGCTATGTGTTTCGTGGAACTAGTAACTTTATGAACTACAAATGTAGTAGCTATGTGTTTCGTGGAACTAGTAACTTTATGAACTACAAATGTAGTAGCTATGTGTTTCGTGGAACTAGTAACTTTATGAACTACAAATGTAGTAGCTATGTGTTTCGTGGAACTAGTAACTTTATGAACTACAAATGTAGTAGCTATGTGTTTCGTGGAACTAGTAACTTTATGAACTAGTAGCGATATATTTCGTGGAACTATTCCAACGACGTATATACTAGAAACGTCCCTCATATAACATGGTGAAGACTTAGTCCTGTTATGCGTTTCGTGAAAGTGTTAACTTTTATGTATATTTATATTACAGATTTAATTAATATGCTGATTGTTGGACATAGTCTTTCAGCGAAGTGACATTGCAAACGCCATCGTTAAGCGGCCGAAGGCTTTTAAACGGTTTACAGGTCGCCAAAATCTAATAGCGAAAAGAATAGTTTGTAATACATTGCAAACGCCATCGTTAAGCAGCGAAATGTGACATTGCAAACGCCATCGTTAAGCAGCGAAATGTGACATTGCAAACGCCATCGTTAAGCAGCGAAATGTGACATTGCAAACGCCATCGTTAAGCAGCGAAATGTGACATTGCAAACGCCATCGTTAAGCAGCGAAATGTGACATTGCAAACGCCATCGTTAAGCAGCGAAATGTGACATTGCAAACGCCATCGTTAAGCAGCGAAATGTGACATTGCAAACGCCATCGTTAAGCAGCGAAATGTGACATTGCAAACGCCATCGTTAAGCGGCCGAAGGCTTTTAAACAGTTTAATTGTCGCAGAAATCTAATAGCGAAAAGAATGTATTGTGACAGGGGTGTGGGAACCATAGCAGGCAGACCAGTTAACGTTAGTGTGACACCTAACCTTAATACGCCTGCGTGGACACATATAATACAAAACAATACAATCAAAAGATATAATAACATTGTTTTTGTGTATGTAAAGCAGCTAGGTAGTATAATAGTGAACGATGAAGAATCGATAAAGAACCTGAAGAGAAAGTTTAAAACAACAAAGATTCAGACAATAACATATTATGATACAAAGAAACACAACCCTGATACAACAAACGACGTTGATATGTATTTCAATGAAAACTGGACGTACACTGCGAAGAAATCATGTGCGAATGATTGCTTAAGGAAAATTGGAAAGGTATTACAGTCTGGTGTAAAAGGTAAATACAGAGGTACGGATCAAGTCGCAACAACATCCACATGTCCACTAGATCTAGAAAAGACGCCTATAACACATACAAGTAGCGGCGATGACAACGTTTCAGTACCCGTTGCTGTACAAGGTACGTAATTTAGATTACTTCACGATACCAGAATTATGGCCATGTAATTCGGATTCATACCAACGAGTGAAAGCTGGTTTTGTAAATTAGTACACACGATGATGTAGAGAATCCAACCGTTCTCACATACCTAATGAACTGTGTGTGTGTGTGTGCGTGTGCGTGCGTGCGTTTTAGTTGTTGAGTTGGAACAGCTAACAGCGAGAAGTAACATCATATTAGGATATTTTCTTTGGAATTAGAGTAGCGGCTATTATCGTTCTGAATAAGTGCAATGAAACCATATACCCATTCACGATTGGCTACAACTAGGTACTTGTGTTGCAGAAAGACAACATACTGAAGATATTGAGTTACAAAAACATGTAACGAATGCAGATTGGGATCTTCTGAGGAAGACGTTGAAGTGTGGAAGAGCCAAATCAAACCATGTCAGGGTCAATGTTATAGGAAACCAAGGTGTGGGGAAAACTAGCTTAGTGTCAAGACTTCAACAATTGGATATCATATGTCCCGATCCGCAACAACAGCCTACTGAAGCTTTAGAAATAAGCCAATTATCTTCCAGATGCTTGGAGGTCGACGGGAAAATACACTGGGAAACTAATCGATCCGGTATGTATACCATGCTATATCTTCAGATGTATGATATGTACATTGTACGTGTTCTACGTTTATTTATCGTCGCTACCGGTTGCCCATATGAGCGACGCCTCCTGAAGAGATTAGTCATTTTTGGAGACTAGTGCATTGATACAGACATAGACCCATTCCAGAGTCTCCTCTTGTTCTTTTACGTGCACGGTGTACAGCACCGACACTACAGCACCAACAAGAGACCATGTACATTTCTAGAATGTATATAAATATATACACGTATTTCAGTTAACAATGCAACTACGTAATCAACTAATCAACTATTTATGACAGTTTTATTGACTAAGCAATTAAGTGCAAACACTCTATTGATAACCTCTACTACAATTGGTTTAATATCGACACCAGCTGTGTGTTAGTATGCATTGTATATTGCATCGTCATGACTAATTCAGCACGCGTCCGACATATTCCTGATCAGAATGCAGTTGTTACATACTTTCCTACTTAACCATACACTACACTTTTTACCACTTAGGCCCCTATTACTGTTGTAAATTATTATTTGGCCACACTTATTAACAATTATTACCTTTATTCTTTATTTTATTATTCTTCCTTCTTTTACTTTCTCAAAACTATGTGTAGCTATTGGCGGACAGGCAGACAAGATCATTATTAATGTAGCCATGTATCCATGACGGCTGCTTCCTTGAACGTTCTGTTTTTGCCAATCGGGGTTATATGATTAATACTAGTCGCTTACCCATCGTCATGGCTACGTATAACCCTAGGGGCTTATTTAGTCTTCTGATTCACGATATGTTTACGATACCTATTTCATTAAATATCCTTTTTCTAGTTTAACTTCGCTTAAACGTACAGAGACAAATCAGAACTCCACCTTCTTATAAGGCATCCGTATATTCGTATACAAATATTGAATTATAGGCGTACCTGTTGGTTTCAGCAACTTGCTGTTCATGTTTCCTTGTTTTAATATTTTCCCATTGGCTTATAATACCACTGTTAATATCAGGTGATATATATTCCAATCCAGGACCCAACAATTCGTTTTTTACAGACGGATATGTAGTCCAGTGGTAACACGCTGTACTGGTAATCCAGGGATCACAGGCTCGATCCCCCGTCTGACCCTAATAAAATTAACAGTCTTTTTCAGATGGGACGTTAAACCGAGGTCTCGTGTCGGTGCTTTACACCGTGCATTAAAAGAACCAGAGGAGACTCTGGAATGGGTTTCTCTGTATCATTGCACTATCCTCCAAAAATCTAAAATGACTAATCTCTTCAGGGGGCGTCGCTCATATAGGCAACCGGTAGCGACGATAAATAAACGTAAAACACACACAGACAATTCGTTGACATCAACACCATCCATCTCTACTTCGATCATTGTATCTGTATTATTGTCCCTGAACAACCACTTTTCTTTTGTTCAATACAATATCCAAAGTATAAGAAACAAAATGTACTTGATAGCAGTTGAACTTGGTAGTTTCGACCTATGGCGTTCTCTGAGACTTAGTTAAATGAGTCGATAGATACCTCGGACATTGCTCTACCTAATTTTCAAAACGACCGAACACAAGGATCGTGTTGGTGATAGTCACGGCAGTGTTCTTGTTTGTGTTAAAAATACCTTACACTACTACCGCCGTCTAGACCTTGAACCGAAACATATTGAATGTATCTGGTTGGAAATTACGGTGAAAAACAATAAACGTGCTTTATTCGGTCAATTGTAGAGACCACCAGCGCTGATTCCATTTACGACAACCTAATGTTTGACTATATCGGTCTTGCTACCGATACATGTAAGAGCTGATGATAAATTCACCAGCAGACCACAGGTACGGGACAAAGCAACAGTAGTAGCCACATCAAGTTATGCACAGGTATGTGCAGAACATACAGTCTGCCAAGTTCAAGCTGCATGCACTGCACCATCGGATACTGTACTGACAATATTAAATGAGCCAGATATCGAATCAGAAATGGAATCTGATACTAATAGCTATACTACTGACAGTGAACCTGACTCACAATCCTTACTCAACCCACATGTCCATTATGAACCTGATGAGCAACCTAATGACACCTACATCCAGGTTATGCTTGGCGTGGAACAACGTATGCGTGAAAAAGCTACCAAGCAACATACCACTATCCCCACAACACCAGCTACACAGCTCGCACCAACCAGGCCAAATGCTACAGCACAGAACCATAGCTAGGACCCCGCGGGAAAGTCTATACCCAGTGATCATAGGCATACCAGAACTCCAAATATTCATCCCACTATTATAAAAACTGGAACCCTGAATGTTTGTGGTTTGAAACGCAGATGCACATACCCAGACTTCGAAACATTTATTAATAAATATGACTTATTAATTCTTACAGAAACGAAAATTGATACAACTGACATTATTTCCATACATAAACATGATTTTATAAGTAAACCAAGGAAACAACAATATGCTAGACAATCAGGTGGGCTTGGTGTCTTTGTTCGCAATGAAATGACCACATTTATAGAAACAATTGAAACTGACAGTGAATATGTGCTATGGATAAAGTTAAGCAAACTATACTGCAATACGAATGATGATTTACTTTTTGGTATTACTTATGTTCCCCCACTGCAATCACGTTTGTATAGTAATGATGAATTTAGTTTATTTGAATCTGAAATACAGTCTACATGTATGTGTGATAAATATGAAACTATATATATGTGCGGCGATTTTAATAGTCGGACCTCAAATCTTCCAGATTATTCGACTAATGATGATTTTTTGTCAAATTTCTTTGACTTCGGTACAGAATTAACAAACTTTATTGATCAAAAAAGTAATCTTGAAGCACATAATATTAAACTAGACAGGAGATCCCAGGATCACAAAACGAATAATCATGGATACAGGCTCATTGATCTATGTAAAAATAATAACCTAGTAATAGTGAATGGAAGATTTGGGGCTGATGCCCTTGTTGGTAAAATGACGTTTAGAAACACATCTGTACTAGAATATTTTCTCTCTTCTGTTAAAGCCTTCTCTATACTGAACATTTTTGAAATCTTATCACTTGACAGCCTGTACTCAGACGGGCACTTTGTGATAAACTGTAACATTAATACAACTAATAACATACCTGTACCTGACACAGACACCCACACTAAACACACTAGAAATATCAACCCACCAAAACAATGTAGGTGGAACTATCAAGATAGAGACTCATATATACATAATATTAATACAACTGAAATAACACATACATTAAACAGCATGCAAACTATTCCCACACAAGAACAAATGGATCTATTATCCTGTAAATTATCATCAATGTTTGTTAATACAGCTGAAATAACATTCGCACATAAACCACATAGTCAATTCCAAAGTAACAAACATAAATGGTATGGTCCTGACTGCAAAAAGGCCAAGAACATTTACACTAAGGCAAGGAAACGATATAATAAATACCCTTGTGTACATAATAAACTGACCCTAACACACTCTTGCAAGTTTTATAAAAATAAAATGAATAAATATATCAATAAATATAACAAAGCTAATGAATGCAAAATCAGAAACATGCATAAAAGCAAGCCAAATGCTTATTGGCATTTTTTGAATAAAATTAATTTTAAAAAATGCATACATTCTCCAAACCTGCAAGATCTCTATGACCATTTCAAATCTGTAAATACTGACAATACAGATACACCCTCTGATGAATATGTCATTGATGAGAACACGAACGACGATTTAAATAACCAATTTACAGAAGACGAAATAAGTAAATGTATTGATTCATTAAAAAACAATAAATCCCCAGGTATTGATGGTGTACTAAATGAGTACATCAAGAGTAATGGCAATCAATTGTTACAGATATTTAACATATTTCTTAATACAGGTATAATACCACTAAACTGGTCAGAGGGTATTATAATACCAATTTATAAAAACAAAGGTAGCCCCAAAGAACCTATCAATTACAGATCAATAACACTACTGTCATGTATTGGCAAACTATTTACGTCTGTACTTAACAACAGATTAAATAATTTCATAAATGATAATAATATACTTAAGCAGAACCAAGCAGGCTTTCGGAAACATTATTCATATTTTTACTTTAAACTCTATAATAGAACTACTTAGGCACCAAAGGAAATAAATATTTTGCACATACATTGACTTTAGTAAAGCGTTCGACACCATTTGACGAGCAGGAATGTGGCAAAAACTACTAACATATAATATAAAAGGCAAACTATTTGTAGTAATAAATAATATGTACAAAAACATTAAATCATGTGTGCAACTCAACACTCCAAAAACAAACTCTAATGTTGATGGAACTCATAGGACATCATTACCTGAAAATCCATCACCACCACTAAGATCAGAATTCTTCACCTGCAGCATCGGTGTTAGACAAGGCGAAAACCTCTCACCGGTGCTCTTTAACCTCTATCTCAATGATCTGGAAGACTTCTTAACATTAAAGAATAACACTGGCATAAATTTAAATGATCTAACACAAGAACTATTACCAATGCTAAAAATTATGATTCTACTATATGCTGATGATACAATTATTATGGCTGAGGATCCTATTTCCCTTCAAAAATGTCTTGATGATTTCTCACAATACTGCACAAATTGGAAATTAACAGTAAATATTGAAAAAACAAAAGTTGTTGTATTCGGATGCCGAAACTCAAACATGTATTCCTTTAACTTAGATGGAACACCTATTGAGACTGTTGACTCTTACAAATATCTAGGTATATACTTCTCTAAATATGGCAGCTTCCTTAAGGCAAGAAAGCATCTGGCACAACAAGCAGAATAAGCCCTACATTACCTTTACAAAATAATCAATAACTTACACCTACCAATGGATCTAATGCTAAAATTATTTGACAATACAATTTTACCTATATTGACATACTCAAGTGAAATATTTGGCTATGAAAATGTAGACATTCTAGAACGCATCCACTTAAAATTCCTAAGGTACATAACTAAAGTTTAAAAAAGTACACCTATTTACATGCGCATGGCAGAACTAGGAAGATTACCATTAACATAACAATTAAATGCATAATGATAAACTACTGGCACAGACTGGCAACAGGTGACCAAAACAAACTATCATACAAAGTATACAAATTCATGCTAAATTTGCCTAATTTCACATCTAAATGGATAGAACATATTCAAAATACACTCATAAATGCTGGCAGACCAGATATATGGAATAATCCTCTAAGTGTAAGCAGTAATTTTATCAAAACATTAATCAAACAAATTTACACAGATCAATATTACCAATCTTGGCATGACGCTTTACAAAACTCATCAAAAGGTTTAAATTACAACTTGTTCAAAGACTCAATTGGCTTGGAAAATTATTATCTAACTCTAAATAAACATGATTACATATCATTGATGAAATTTAGAACTGGAAATCATTACTTACCAATAGAAGTGGGTCGCTGGGAGGGCATCGAACTTAGCGAAAGAACATGCACCTTATGTACAACTAATACTATTGGTGACGAAATGCATTATAGCCTTCTCTGTCCTTTCTTCACAGAACTAAGAAGATTATCCATAGATACCTATTACTATGTTCAACCAAACACACACAAGTACATACAGATAATGACCTCAACACAAGCAAATACACTAACTAACCTTAGTAGATTTGTTAGAACTATTATGGATGTACTCAACCCCAGACTAACAGTGTGATGTTTAATATGTGTACATATATACAACTTAACAAAAACTGAATGACATCTACATTTATTAGCACCAAACAGCTATATACCTATTGCTACTATTGTTAATGATAGTGTATTAATCCGGACACAAAGCAACTACAATGTAGTACTGTACAAAATATGAAATATTCAAAATAAATATATATAATTAAAATAATAAACTGAAACAATGATGTTAAAGAACTATTTTCTTAAATCAAACCAAATAAAATAATCATCCATAGATTTTATACTCAATTATTTGTGGAAACTTACCGGCTGAGTAAATTAAAAGGCTTTGCATGCGGCATGGTTCCAGATCAGCAACAACATTACACTGCATATCAATCTGGATGTATGCTGTATAATATTATGTTGTCTGCTAGTCAACCAAGGACTCAAGTAGTTTGTCTAGCCATACTATTCATATAACAGGCAGCATGGGATATGGCGAAATGGCATACTATTATGTAGCATCTGAGCTGATACTATGTTACATGCAAAGTTAATAGTGTCACCATCTATTCTCAAATTAAATACATACACAAAAAACAAAACAACATAAAAAAATCAACAACAATGTTAAGTAATTACCCACGAAAACAGGTTAAAGAAAAAGATTATGACACGTGCAAAAAAGTAACGTCAACAATTAAATGTCACAATCAGCATCGTAACTATTAATTAATAAATACATTACCAATAACATATAATCCTCAAAGCATTTACTTCTGACAGATAAAACTCATTGTTAACTCAAGAATGTGCATCCATTCAACAGTATTTGGTCACACACACACGTAACCAAAACAACCATCGAAAACGAAACAATTTCCCTGACCTATCGTCTGTTTCAAATCAATCATAATACAATCAAACAAACAATTGAATGAAACAAAACGAAATAATAGAATTTCCCGCTCTTTTTTCTATTTTCCCATCTCCAAACTTGACTCTTCTCCCTCCTATGCTCTTTATTATTTATTTATCAATCCGTGTCACAACTACTGTTAATTAATTACATGTATACTCATATGTCATGTAAATGATCTGAGTTAATAAAGAATAATTGAATTGAATTGAATGAGAAGAAACAATTACGAATATGAATAATACAAATTATTTTTATGTAACATTAATAAGTGATAAAGCAGAACGTTTATTAAAAAATAAAAGCGATTTTACAACTAAATTAATAAAAACAATTAATTTTAAAAAAGAAGAATGGAAAGTTGCATTAGTTGAATTAATTTTTTTAGCAGTAAAAAATATTAAAACAAAATCAGTTAATTATAAAAATGAAATTCTTTGGTTAGAAACTGTAATTCGTTCAGATTTTAAATATATACATTTAGTCTCAAGCAAACTTATAAACGCAGGTATAGCTATAGATTTGAAACTGGAAGCTTTTGGAGGTCAATATTCAAATCATGTTGTTTTATTTAAATGTAATATACCCCATGGGGGCTATACATATATTGAACATTTATTAGAGGTAATTAATGCACAAATAGACAAATATTTCTCAAAGGCTTTATTAACTTTAGATTATGATGTTTATAAAACTACTAAAACAGGTGTTGTTATAAAATTAGCTTATGATTATAATACTAAAATAATTTATTTAAAATCGAATGACAATAATCATATTGGATTAGCTTTTCATAAAAACGTTATTGAAAAATGTGGAGGAAGCTTAGATAATCTTATTGATATAAACATATTTGACAAAATAAAGCTACAAAATTATGGAATTTATTTTAAAAATAAAAGACACGAATTGTTTTAATATAATGTAGACTTCCATATAAATTGTAATAATGTGTACATTTATAGCGATATAGTAGATCACACAATAGTAGGGCATACAGAAAGTCAATTATTAAGAAGTATTGAATATCAGACATCTATTGTTAATAATAATAATCATTTAGAATTCAAAAATTATCATTATTTACCTGTAAGTAAATCTAATATTGACGAACTTACTATATTAATAAGAGGGAACACTGGTTCAGTTTATGAAAGGTGTTACAATTGTAAAGCTGCATTTTAAAAAATATAATGTTGCCAGTATATAGAGGTCGGGGTAAACAATATGGGTATGGGGTAGGAAGTATAATAAAAGGTGTTACAAAAAAACTATACCTCTATTACAACCAATTGGTAAAAATAGTTTAAATACACTTAAACATGATGGAGTAAATGAAAGTATTGGAGCATTTACAGATATTGTTAAACATGGAACAAATGTAAAGCAGGTCGTGGGGGATAGAGGGCTACAAACAATTAAAAAATAAGTAGAACTTTATTATCTGGTTTAGATAATTCTATTCAAGGAAGAAAAACACTATTTAAAAATAAACCTATTAAAAGTTCATCTAAAAAAACTATAAAATCAATTGGTCAAGAAAACATTTCATTTGAAAAGAAAGAAACGAAGAAATAAGGTTAATAAAAGGTCATTAGATATATTTGATTAACTGTGATGGAACATGGTTCATACGGTTGTAGTAAAAAGTGAATTAGATGTTAACAATGTACTCCCTACTATGGCTTCTATGGTAGAAGGTCAATGGACTGAACATTATCCAATTGTTAACCCTAGAAATAATGACATGTACAGATAAATATGGATATATAGCTTATTTTGAAAATTTAATACATCAGCTCAATATAAGGTTAGTGTATTAAATGATTTAGAATTGTTTAGATTAGACAAAGCAGGAGATGTTACAAAAAATGTAAAACCTAATGGAGGTGCTGGGTGGTTAGAAAGAAAAGCCAAAATTACAAACAAAACTTTAGAAATGTGTGGGCAAATACATCTTGATTTATTTTTACAAGAAACATATTTACCTAATGGAATAGATATAAGACTTAAACTAAATAGAGCAAGTACAGATTTTTGTTTGATGGGGTCAGATGGTAAGGGTAACATAGATATCCTAGAAGCTGGTTATAATGTTAGAACTGTTACACTAGCACCTACTGTAGCTAATAATTTATATCAAAATATTGCAAGAAGTAATATGAAAATACCAATTAGAAGAGCTGTAATAAAAACATTTACAATTACAGCAGGTTTACAATCTAAAACTGATGATTATACCTTTTTAGGACAACTTCCTAAATTAATTATTTTAGGAATGGTTGAACATTCTGATATGAATGGTGATCCAACCATAAAATATCAAAATTAGATATTAGTATAGATGCTAAAAGTATTCATAATAAAACACTAGAACCTGATTATACTAGTGCTACAAATAAAAAAACGTTACAATCATATTTTACACTATTGAATTCCATGGGTGTAAATATGCATGATGATTCATTTGGATTTCCACTCAAAGAATATGAAAATGGACATACATTATGGGAATTTGATTTAACAGCCGATCAAGGAAGTGAAGAAGGACATCTACATTCTATAAAAACAGGAAACCTACGAATTGAAATGGGATTTAGTGCTGCACTAACACAACCTATAAACGTTATTATATATGCTGAATATGATAATCAAATAGAAATTAATAGCATCAGAGAAGTAATTACAGATTATTAACAATGGATACATATTCACCACAATATTTATTGGACAAATCTACTATATTAAAACATTTAAATGGAATTGTGTGTGCAAAAGATGAACTAGCAAAGGAAAAATATATCAAAAAGGCATATATTGTGAACACAGATGATTCATACCAACAAGGAAAACACTGGGTGCTAATATATTTCAAGGATAACAATGGATTTTATTTCGATTCTTATGGAAATACACAACATATAAAAGAAAAGATTGTGAACTTTATGAACACTAATTGTAACAAATGGACTAGAAATTGTATTAGAATTCAAAGCACATATAGTGTTATGTGTGGAATATTTTGTTTATTTGTACTAGATATTTTACCTAAAGGTATTGATTTAAAACAAAAAATAAACAATATGTTCTATACAAATAATGAATATTTGTATAAAAATGACATTATTATTAAAATATGGTTTGATAAACATTATGGAACATTATATGAACATGGTAAAATGATGAAAGAATTAGATAATACTGTTTATGTTAATTATAAAACTAACCAATGTTGTAAATGTGAAAAAATGAATTAAACATGTATAGTTACTTAAAATAAAACAATATGTTTTATACAAATAATGTTTGTATAAAAAATGCCATTGTTTTAATTATAAAAAATAACCAATGGTATAAATGTGAAAAAAAAGAAATAATGTTTTAGTTAATAGTTAATAGTTATAATTAGTAAATAAAATTATTTTGAAAATATATTATGTGTTTTGATTTTTAGTAGTCACTAGGGTTTGAACTATAGGGCATGCTCACCCCAACATTTTTACCCAAATTACCTCAAAATATAAAATGCCCCATAGTGCCATAAAAAATGCCCCATACTGCCACCCACCTCAGTAAAATGCCCCATAGTGCCAGAGAGCATGCCGCATAGTGCCACCCTATACTACTTATATCAGTGAAGACCGAGAAATAGCTTTACAAGTAAGGTCGTAACTATTAACAAATAGTGCTACACGTTCAGGATGTCAGATTAATGTCTATTTTTCTACATTTCTGGAGATATGTTCGTCTTGAGAAATTGAAATTATCACCACTATATTAGACATTTATGATTCAATATTAACTTCACGTTCACGTCGAAACGGTCATTGCGAGAACATGATCCAGTAGCTACCAACTGTGACACAGCATAGTATAAAAAAGAAACCAAACGTGATGTAAAACACCGCTATGTGATTGCTACATTACTTGTAATACAACCCTCATATAATGAGTATGTATTACTTCATCTGCTATATATTACTTTCTACATAACCCTCATATAAAGAGGATTTATTATATACTTTCAACATAACCTTCATATAAAGTGCATAGAAGATTTCTTCAGCTATATGTTACTTTCTACATAACCTTCATATAAAGTGCATAGAAGATTTCTTCAGCTATGCGTTACTTTCTACATAACCCTCATATAAAGTGCATAGAAGATTTCTTCAGCTATGCGTTACTTTCTATATAACCCTCATATAAAGTGCATATAAGATTCCATCAGCTATTCGTTACTTTCTACATAACACTCATATAAAGTGTATATATACGATTTCATCAGTTATTCGTTGCTCTCTACATAACCCTCATTTAAATTGTAGATAATATTTCATCTCAGCTATTCATTATTTTCTACATAACCCTCATATAAAGTGTGTATAGGATATCAGTATATATTCCTTACTTTCTATATAAAGAATATATACTATTGCTCAGCTTTACATTACTTTCTATATAACCCTCATATAAAGAATATATAATATTGCTCAGCTATTCATTACTTTCTATATAACCCTCATATAAAGAATATATAATATTGCTCAGCCAGATCAATTACATTCTCTAATATGGTCGTGATTCTTATTCGTGTTTGAACTAATATGAAACAGACTATATAGTGAATCATTGTGTGGAACAATTTATTTTGCTATTCATTATATACTGAGTCAAAAAAGAAACAATACCTGGTGTTTATGTGTCTATAATTTCAACATTTATTAAGAAAATTCTTTGAAAATTCACAAGATGATAGTCCAACATGTTTGAAAGAGGAGCACATAAAGCATAATGAGCCTCCGAAACTGTCTGCTGCGTGATGACGTAATTCGTCGGACAGGGGTCTAATGGAGTTTTCACACAGACGTCAATACCGAGTATGGGCACCATTTGCGTCTCTCACTGCAATGCACCGCCGTCGCATCGAACGGAAGAGTGTCTGAATCTCTTGCTGGTCAATATTTGTCCACTCCTGACGCAAAACATCCCTCAGTTGGTTTAACGTTACCGGCTGACGTCGTCTGACGCGGCGGTCTAACGTATCCCACAAATGTTCTATGGGTGACAAGTCTGGTGACAAAGCAGGCCACGGCAGGGTTTCAATATTGTTCTGCTCCAATAATGTGGTGGAAATCCGAGCAGTACGACACCTGGCGTTGTCCTGTTGGAACAGTGTGACGTTTCTGTTGGCGTTAAAGAACGGCACAACAACTGGCGCAAGGATCTCATCACAGTACCGCTGGGCGATTAGGTTCCCGTCCACTACTAACAGTTCAGTGCGACTGCCGAAGGTGATACCGCCCCACGCCATAACGCTTCCGCCCCCGAACAGATCGACCTGACGTACACATGCGTCGGCGTAACGTTCACCGCGTCTGCGATATACCCGCTCTCTGCCATATCGCTAAGCATCACCGAATTCCACTGTAACCGAGTCCAGCGAGCACGTTCCGTCGTCCATTCCCGCCGTACGTCACGGTGACGTCGTGTCAGGATGGGTCCAACGTATGGCCGAAGGCACGAATGCCACGTTCACCGAGCCGGTTCCTGACTGTTTGTGCACTGATGCGATTGTTGGTCATCCCAGGAGTAACGGCAGCTGTGTGCGTAGCAGGTAGGAACCGGTCACGTAAATGTGACGTCCGAATGTGACGGTCCTGTTCACGCGTCGTCACACGTGGTCGACCAGATCTTGGACGGTCGTCCACCGATCCATGTGTTCGATAACGTCGAAGTAGACGTGTTATCGTGATCCGCGTAACCCCGAGTCGATTTGCGACGTCACACTGACGTAAACCGCCGTCAATCATGCCAATGGCACGCATTCTCTGATTGCGGTTTAGCCTAGGCATTTTGTTAGAGGTAACAATGGGTATGTAAGGTGTTTTTCCTCGATGACAATGCAATACCAGTACAATAAACCGGTTTTCCGATTTGTACATGTGTAGGAAGTTGCGTTCCAGGATTATCGGGTGTTTATTTACCTGTGTGTATGGTTGGCTGACGTTGCAATAAGATACCCGGTACTGATACGTAATAATATATTAAAACTTTCTATGGTTTTATCCGTTTTACGTCATTTTTAGTTTGGTATCGTTTCTTTTTTGACTCAGTATATTCAAGAACACTCTTACTACTCCAGTCAAGGTAGCTGGAATTGGCATCTACTTGCAAACTAATTGCAAAGGAATTTATTTTAACACTCTTACCTGCAGAAAAATAAATACTGTCTGTTGGAGAACGAGGCCCATAACAGATGGATCTGTAGTGCAGTGGTAACACGCTGGACTGGTAATCCAGGGGTCGCAGGTTCGATCCCCCGTCTGACCCTAATCAAATTAACAGTCTTTCAGATGGGACGTTAAACCGAGGTCTCGTGTCGGTGCTTTACGCCGTGCACGTAAAAGAACCAGAGGAGACTCTGGAATGGGTCTCTGTCTGTATCATTGCACTATCCTCCAAAATCTAAAATGACTTAATATCTTCAGGAGGCATCGCTCATATGGGTAACCGGTAGCGACGATAAATAAACGTAAAACACACACACGAGGCCCATGTGAATAAAGTAATTCCACAAAAAAAAAATGTAAATCAAAAAGGATGATGAAACATAGGTCATGCTGGCTTGTCAACCGATGTATACGTCAGAAAAAAATAAAAGATTCACAAATACCTGGTGAAATAATAATTACCATTGAACAATTAGAGGAGACACCAATAAATACTGCGCAAAATAGATACTGTTACTGTCTAAAGTGGAACTGCTTGTACAACATGGTTGGTCCAAAAGGTGTTCCGACAAGGATATACATTCACGATTGGCAAGCACTGCATCCAATTTATATGGGTCGAATCATTATATCTGATATTGCAAGTAACATTACCTTATACAATAACCGGAAACGCACAATGTGAATTATTAATGGGTCGGAAATTAAGAACAACATTTGATTTAATAAGACCAACTTTGAATGAAAAAATGGAGAACAAGCAAACCGATCGGAAATCCTACCTTGATAAGGGGCCGGTACGGTTACGGTGCATCCCGGTATAGCCCGAATAGACGATCGTCTCGACTGGCATCGGCTCTCACGATGTCCCCCGGTGTGGACACAGCGGTGCAATACGGTGCAATGCAATGTGACCGGCGTTGTCACGGTGTGAACAGGGTACAGTCCGGCATGTTCGCTGCTGCCACGGCGTGACGGGAAGGTCATTTTAATGTTTTAACATGCTTAAAAAATAGAATATCCTTCCCGGCGCACCGCGGTCGGCCATGGTACGCCACGGTACATCCCGGCCTGACTACGGTATCGACCCGGTACGCAATGGTACGCCAAGTTCGCCACACCGGGGTGCACCGGGGTCCCTATGTGACATAGGCTTTAGCAAGCATGGATTAATAGTGTAACAAACGGGACCAGAATCATATGAGATTGAGTTGCAAAATGGCATGGTAGTGAAGTATATTGAATACGGTACAGAAGGGATGTTTCTCGACAGGAAGTGGTACCAGTACCAGTAACTGAAGCGTGTACAATCAATTAACGAATTGAGAAGTAGCTGAACATGTCCCGGGGCTATCAGCTATAGAACTAAGTGAACCGCAGCCGGTAAACCACCGTATACACAAGACAGAGAAAGTGGGACCGGAACTAATTGATAAATCACAAAGGCCTCAACGATACAGAAAGTAGCCAAATTCAAACGAACTAGTTGATACTACATGTGGAATCATGAACTAACTTGATACAGACTATAGTGAATCATTTGTGGAATAATACATTATTTCATAGGGACATACATGTCGGTATACTTTGGCTGTTCAACTATAAATATCATGCTTTGATTAGAGTTAGTACAAAGAAGTTGGAAACGTATTGATCTTTTCTTTGATGTTAAATTAAATAATTTATTACAGTGCTTAAAATGTTTTTCTTGACAGTTAGCTCTGCAATACTTGTGTTCACTTTAGTGAAAACGGAGGCATCTTTGGCTTCTGAGCCAAAGTGCTCTAAATTCCACTATGAGGAGCAGATGCTATATAAAATGGTTCGCGTAGAGCATGACATGGAACTCTTGGACATTGAAGTTAAGGATATGGGTGAGAAGATGGAAGCATTTACTGAACGAATGGGTGCGAAGATGGAAGCATTTACTGAAAGCAACTTGGAACTGAGAGACAAGATTGAGAATAACATAGGAAAATATCGAATTGAATTAGAAGACATAAAAGTGGAGATTGAGAAACAAGATGTTGTCGCCCTCAAAGGTAAACGAATTACGAAATTCATAAATACATGTCTCTATTGCACACATACTGAGAACATATAGTGGCTGCAAAAGTTGTAATACGGTGCATGTTTTCATGTGCTAGTATACTATATCCTTCATTTGTCGCAACAAGTGGAATAGATGAAATGTTTTCGCAAATCACTTTATGCATGTTATTGTGGAAAACATAAACCCGCATATGCAACAACACATATAGCTGTACTAGTGCTACTAGGCAACTGTCAATGTTGGCGAAACAACACATATAACTGTACTTGTGTTACTAGGCAACTGTCATTGTTGGCGAAACAACACATATAGCTGTACTTGTGCTACTTGGCAACTGATATTATTGGCGAAATAAATCATGTAACCCAGGTGAGAAAAACATGCAGCCAGTCCGGGACTCGAACCCGGGACCTCTCGTTTACGCCTTGCTCTACCGACCGAGCTAACCGGGCTGCCTACATACCGTTACATACTCCCCCACCAAAGTGGGATTCTTCCATGAATTTCCATAGGGATAGAGATACATTGTGAAATATTTCTCGGAGTTTATAATGTAACGTTTTCAAACGGGGGAATGTGTAACCCAAGTGAGAAAAACATGCAGCCAGTCCGGGACTCGAACCCGGGACCTCTCGATTACAGGGCGATTGCTCTACCGACTGAGCTAAACGGGGTGCTTACATATCGGGTTAATATACATACCGTTACACTCATATAACTGCACTGGTACTATTTGACAACTGTCAATGTTGGCGAAACAACTCATAACTGCACTGGTATTATTTGGCAACTGTCAATGTTGGCGAAACAACTCATATAGCTGCACTGGTACTATTTGACAACTGTCAATGTTGGCGAAACAACTCATATAGCTGCACTGGTACTATTTGACAACTGTCAATGTTGGCGAAACAACTCATATAGCTGCACTGGTACTATTTGACAACTGTCAATGTTAGCGAAACAACTCATATAACTGCACTGGTACTATTTGACAACTGTCAATGTTGGCGGAACAACTCATATAGCTGCACTGGTACTATTTGGCAACTGTCAATGTTAGCGAAACAACTCATATAACTGCACTTATGTTATTCTGGAATGTACCAAATGCATAAAACCGCTGAACTTCGGGAAGGGCCGTAACTAATGCTCCCCAACCCGTTTGCCTTTCTTTATTGTGTCATGTGTGTATGCACATATATATATATGTAAATGAATCGAGCAATACAATATATGATTAAGCTAACTTCTGAACATGTTATTCTTCTAGTTATCCGATAGAGCTTACATTTTAGATCGACTGTAAATAAACCTTTTAAAGTCTAAACTGTAATCATTTACAGTACCATCCAATTAGAAATCAAGATTCGCCATATGACCTAATTAAGCTGTTGTAGCGAAATCCCCAAAATAACACACTAATTGGAATTCAACAGACCTACACAATCTGTTTTGCAGGTTTAACTTTCAACATTTTTAGGTTTCAATGGTTTTAGTTTTTGTATTGGCAGCATACCACAAATTGAGGATGATTAGGTGAGTATGTGCACGATGTGTTTCGTGCATGTTCGATTGTATAGCCATTCAGTCTTGTGGATCAGTTGCGACCAGTTGTATTTTTTGTTTTGAGGATGATGCATTACATTTAATGTATGTTTTCATTATGAGTGTTACTATATAATGAAATGGAATTCGACCATGCACAGTATACGGTGGCTGCCGATGACTCCAAATGGCTTAAACCAGCAGATATGTAGTTGTGGTTATGTTGGATCTGTTGAAGAATTGAAGAGATATTAGGACAAGGGAACGATTATACGACAACGGTATAACGATGACACAATGCTATTCCTACTACGCTACCCTGGTGGAACACAGTATGGCGTCCAATTAGAAATTAATCAAAATAATAAGAATTCACCAAATTGAACGAAAATAAGAAAAACGACAATCAACAGAAACAAATAATAAATTATTCTCCCTTGCACTTTATCTCCCACTGACGCTTGGGATCTGGACAAATAGTTTAGGGGTTCAAACACAAAATAAATGTTTAACAACTCTATGATACACTACAGGCTTGGTACTATACATACATTTGTTTAGGCCATATCCAAGCAAGATTACAACGCCCCGTCACCATCAATGCCAGTAGCGTCTGTGGTATAAACGTATATTATATTAGCCCAGTCACTATCAATGCCAGTAGCGTCTTTGGTATAAACGTATATTATATTAGCCCAGTCACCATCAATGCCAGTAGCGTCTTTGGTATAAACGTATATTATATTAGCCCAGTCACCATCAATGCCAGTAGCGTCTGTTGTATAAACGTATATTATATTAGCCCAGTCACCATCAATGCCAGTAGCGTATGTGGTATAAACGTATATTATATTAGCCCAGTCACCATCAATGTCAGTAGCGTCTGTTGTATAAACGTATATTATATTAGCCCAGTCACCATCAATGCCAGTAGCGTCTGTTGTATAAACGTATATTATATTAGCCCAGTCACCATCAATGCCAGTAGCGTCTGTGGTATAAACGTATATTATATTAGCCCAGTCACCATCAATGCCAGTCTGTGGTATAAACGTATATTATATTAGCCCAGTCACCATCAATGCCAGTCTGTGGTATAAACGTATATTATATTAGCCCAGTCACCATCAATGCCAGTAGCGTCTGTTGTATAAACGTATATTATATTAGCCCAGTCACCATCAATGCCAGTCTGTTGTATAAACGTATATTATATTAGCCCAGTCACCATCAATGCCAGTCTGTTGTATAAACGTATATTATATTAGCCCAGTCACCATCAATGCCAGTCTGTGGTATAAACGTATATTATATTAGCCCAGTCACCATCAATGCCAGTCTGTGGTATAAACGTATATTATATTAGCCCAGTCACCATCAATGCCAGTAGCGTCTGTTGTATAAACGTATATTATATTAGCCCAGTCACCATCAATGCCAGTCTGTTGTATGAACGTATATTATATTAGCCCAGTCACCATCAATGCCAGTCTGTGGTATAGACGTATATTATATTTGCCCAGTCACCATCAATGCCAGTAGCGTATGTTGTATAAACGTATATTATATTAGCCCAGTCACCATTAATGCCAGTAGCGTATGTTGTATAAACGTATATTATATTAGCCCAGTCACCATCAATGCCAGTAGCGTATGTTGTATAAACGTATATTATATTAGCCCAGTCACCATCAATGCCAGTCTGTGGTATAAACGTATATTATATTAGCCCAGTCACCATCAATGCCAGTAGCGTCTGTTGTATAAACGTATATTATATTAGCCCAGTCACCATCAATGCCAGTACGTCTGTTGTATAAACGTATATTATATTAGCCCAGTCACCATCAATGCCAGTCTGTGGTATAAACGTATATTATATTAGCCCAGTCACCATCAATGCCAGTAGCGTCTGTTGTATAAACGTATATTATATTAGCCCAGTCACCATCAATGCCAGTCTGTTGTATAAACGTATATTATATTAGCCCAGTCACCATCAATGCCAGTAGCGTCTGTGGTATAAACGTATATTATATTAGCCCCGTCACCATCAATGCCAGTAGCGTCTGTGGTATAATCGTATATTATATTAGCGAACATGATCAATGATATGTAAACGAATTTATCAATATCTAAAATAGTAGCACTTTAATCGCTTGCACGATACCAACAATGCCATAAGTTGCAGCCTTGCACAAGTAATATACCCGTATTATTGGTATAATATACGCATTGTTCCTACTGGTATTGTAATTGAGCAGGGAAGTCGGGAGGAAGGACGAAGGTTCCAAGCGAAAACGCAATTTATAACATGTTCGTGCAAAACAGATGACTAGCTCGTTCAAATAATGTATGTATGTTACATATTTACTTTCAGAGAAACAGTTCGTCCGGCCTCCAGCGTTCAACGTCCATAGTCCAACAGATCTCACTCTTGCTACTAACGAGGTTCTCGTATACAAAGTAGAGCTGCTAAATGAAGGCGATGGCTATGATATAACTACTGGTGTATTCACTGCACCTACAGCTGGTCTATACATGTTTAGTGTGCATATGTGTAATCATAAAGGTAGCGACGTGTATTACGGTATTGTTGTTGAAGACAACATGGTGGCCTCTAGCACACAGGGTGACAGCGCTACCTATTCTTGTTCTTCAGTTAATGCTGTCGTAAGAGTAAACAAAGGGGGACGTGTCTATGTTAAATGTACGCTAGGAAGCTTGTTACAACGTATTTACAATGATCGCTTGCGTTGGAATTCCTTCAATGGCATTCTACTTCATGCATGATGCAATACACTTCTTATGCCAGTATGCTAGAGCCAAGTGTAGTAGCACATAGTTTGCATATCAAGCACTGTAGGATTATTATATGTCACAAATCATATACATCACAACGGTGTGGTAAATACCCTTGTATTTGTCCCATATTTAGCGACAATCAAATCATATACATCACACCGGTGTGGTAAATACCTTTGTATACGTCCCATATTTAGCGACAATCAAATCATATACATCACACCGGTGTGGTAAATACCCTTGTATTCGTCCCATATTTAGCGACAATCAAATCATATACATCACACCGGTGTGGTAAATACCTTTGTATTCGTCCCATATTTAGCGACAATCAAATCATATACATCACACCGGTGTGGTAAATACCCTTGTATTCGTCCCATATTTAGCGACAATCAAATCATATACATCACACCGGTGTGGTAAATACCCTTGTATTCGTCCCATATTTAGCGACAATCAAATCATATACATCACACCGGTGTGGTAAATACCTTTGTATTCGTCCCATATTTAGCGACAGTCAAATCATATACATCACAACGGTGTGGTAAATACATTTGTATTCGTCCCATATTTAGCGACAATCAAATCATATACATCACACCTGTGTGGTAAATACCCTTGTATTTGTCCCATATATTAAAAATATACCTTCATTGAGGATTGAACCCTGTCCCTTCGACGCCACAAGCATTCTATATTACCACATCATCAACGAGGCTGGTTTTTATAATGTGCATTTCCATGGAGTGTGGTGATGCATGTTTACTGGCAGCGCTATAGGAATTTGACCGTTGCTCTATGAAACAAACAGATCAACAGATCGCCTTCGAATATCAAGCCAGTTGTAATCTACGATCTGAGTTATATGTGGTCAAGTTTCGTGTATTCTCGCTGGTTCTGATATGATAATCCTCAAGTATTGTTCTGTATAGGAACATCCCTGGTGTAGTTAATCCTATCTGTGTTACTGAATATTCCTGTTAAGTGATCGATATATGTAGATGGATGTAATTTACTGTTTAGACCAACTGTATTTTGTTTAGCATGTAGGCAGCCATCTTGAATGCACCCTGTGTATTAGACGCTACGCGGCGGTGTTCCATACACTGCTTTTGTAAACAAAGAGTATCGCTTGTATGTGGTATTCCTAAAGGGCGAACTTGTTTAATCGTAAGCTTGTGGTGTTTTTTTATAAGTATATGTAAATTTTTGGTATGTATGCAGTGCTTAGTTGGTGCAACAGTCTTATTTTAGTTGTGAGTACCTGTTGTACTACACATTTGTGTGTGACGTAATGCGACATGTGGGGCACGTGCATGTACTGCGACGTCGCATTGTGTGTTAGTATAAATACCGAGCAGAATGTCATTATTGGCCTCCAACACTCTGAAATAGCCGGAAATCATTGCCTGTTTGTATGAAATAGCAGACGACGTGTTAAGAATTGGTGCGTTTTTATTGTCATTTCATGATATAATTCGGGTTTCTTGGCCAGTTTTTAATATTAAGAATTACATAGTGATCGTTAACAGTCACACTTATTAATAGCAGTTGCAATATAGTAAAAGAAAATACATCACATCGTTGTCGTCACTTTGTTAATTGTCCGCTGTGATCAGCCTACGTCCGTTCTCCCGTCTGTCCACTGGATTGACCCCGGTTGGCGCGTAACACTATTGATATGTACCCATGTGTAGCAAGATGGACCGACAAAGCTAGATCACAATACTCAATCAGATTCAATCAACACTCAGTACAATATTTACAAGTTACAATAAGACGATGAATTATTTGTATGAATTATGATGATGATGCTTGTACAAAACAATGTAAGTTGAGCTATCTCAAGTAGACCAAGAACATCGTAGTGAGTGTTGTGGCGACACACGCTGCGAGCCCCAAATTATCTCGACTCTGGGGGATACACCACGTCCGTGTAAAACAGTAAACTCTGGCTCCGGGAACTCAATGTCCGGGCAAAACAGCAAATATGTTCTGGGTAATGTCCTTCCGGGCAACGATGCAATCTCACTCCACGCCGGTAATATACGTCTGGTGGATGAAGCTTAAATATATATAGCATATGGAACATACTAGGTAAATTCCTATAATGTAACGTGCTACAAGTGCACCAATAGTATACTGGCTATACTATTTTCAGTCACGATACGTCACGCTTCTTACTTCCCTTACAGTTACACTTAATATCGTTCGTTTATGATGATCAATCATAGTAAATGATAATGATGATATGAATCACGTGTTACTGACCACGTGTGACTGACACGTGTTACCATTTCAATGAATACACGGTCATTATTATATATTAAAATACAATCTTCTGCCAGTAATAATACTTAATTATGGAGCCGTGAGTATAGAACCACATAAACCTCATACCTCATTGGCGTTCCATAGCTAATATATTAACACAAAATCTTTCAACAAAAGAGTTACGGACAGAAATACTCAACATGGCGTAACTCTATACGGCATAAATTATGAAAGTATAACTAAACAGAATGAACGTTTAAATACACACTGTTCAAATTAGCTAATACAATTTAACATAAATTTCCACATACCTCGTTTTCCGAGCATAAATAAAAAATGTCCTGGAATATATTCACTCTATTCCAGGTCTGTCGTAGCAGTCAAATGTGTGTGCGCCAAATAGCATCAAACCGGCGGCTTTTATTAAAACAATGGTCTGCATAGACAGTACATGTGCACGAGATAAGTACACATTCCGTGTGAATAATGTAGTATATACCCAGTACTGACATACAATGTAGTATATACCCAGTACTGACATACAATGTAGTATATACCCAGTACTGGTGTACAATGTAGTATATACCCAGTACTGGTGTACAATGTAGTATGTACCCAGTACTGGTGTACAATGTAGTATATACCCAGTACTGGTGTACAATGTAGTATATACCCAGTACTGGTACACAATGTAGTATATACCCAGTACTGATGTACAATGTAGTATATACCCAGTACTGGTACACAATGTAGTATATACCCAGCACTGGTACACAATGTAATATATACCCAGTACTGATGTACAATGTAGTATATACCCAGTACTGATGTACAATATAGTATACACCCAGTACTGATGTACAATGTAGTATATACCCACTACTGATGTACAATGTAGTATATATATACCCAGTACTGATGTACAATGTAGTATGTACCCAGTACTGATGTACAATGTAGTATATACCCAGTACTGATGTATAATGTAGTATATACCCAGTACTGGTACACAATGCAGTATATACCCAGTACGGATGTACAATGTAGTATATACCCAGTACTGGTACACAATGTAGTATATGCCCAGTACTGATGTACAATGTAGTATATACCCAGTACTGATGTACAATGTAGTATATACCAAATACTGGTACACAATGTAGTATATACACAGTACTGATGTACAATGTAGGATATACCCAGTACTGGTACACAATGCAGTATAAACCCAGTACGGATGTACAATGTAGTATATACCCAATACTGATGTACAATGTAGTATATACCCAGTACGGATGTATAATGTAGTATATACCCAGTACTGGTATACAATGTAGTATATACCCAGTACTGATGTACAATGTAGTATATACCCAGTACTTGTACACAATGTAGTATATACCCAGTACTGATGTACAATGTAGTATATACCCAGTACTGATGTACAATGTAGTATATACCCAGTACTTGTACACAATGTAGTATATACCCAGTACTGGTACACAATGTAGTATATACCCAGTACTGATGTACAATGTAGTATATACCAAGTACTGGTACATAATGTAGTATATACACAGTACTGATGTACAATGTAGTATATACCCAGTACTGGTACACAATGTAGTATATACCCAGTACTGATGTACAATGTAGTATATACCAAGTACTGGTACATAATGTAGTATATACACAGTACTGATGTACAATGTAGTATATACCCAGTACTGGTACACAATGTAGTATATACCCAGTACTGATGTACAATGTAGTATATACCCAGTACTGTGTACAATGTAGTATATACCCAGTACTGATGTACAATGTAGTATATACCCAGTACTGGTATACAATGTAGTATATACCCAGTACTGATGTACAATGTAGTATATACCCAGTACTGGTACACAATGTAGTATATACCCAGTACTGATGTACAATGTAGTATATACCCAGTACTGATGTACAATGTAGTATATACCCAGTACTGATGTACAATGTAGTATATACCCAGTACTGATGTACAATGTAGTATATACCCAGTACTGATGTACAATGTAGTATATACCCAGTACTGTGTACAATGTAGTATATACCCAGTACTGATGTGCAATGTAGTATATACCCAGTACTGGTACACAATGTAGTATATACCCAGTACTGGTACACAATGTAGTATATACCCAGTACTGATGTACAATGTAGTATATACCCAGTACTGATGTACAATGTAGTATATACCCAGTACTGATGTACAATGTAGTATATACCCAGTACTGGTACACAATGTAGTATATACCCAGTACTGGTGTACAATGTAGTATATACCCAGTACTGATGTACAATGTAGTATATACCCAGTACTGATGTACAATGTAGTATATACCCAGTACTGATGTACAATGTAGTATATACCCAGTACTGATGTACAATGTAGTATATACCCAGTACTGATGTACAATGTAGTATATACCCAGTACTGGTACAATGTAGTATATACCCAGTACTTGTACACAATGTAGTATATACCCAGTACTGGTACAAATGTAGTATATACCCAGTACTGGTATACAATGTAGTATATACCCAGTACTGATGTACAATGTAGTATATACCCAGTACTGATGTACAATGTAGTATATACCCAGTACTGATGTACAATGTAGTATATACCCAGTACTGATGTACAATGTAGTATATACCCAGTACTGGTGTACAATGTAGTATATACCCAGTACTGATGTACAATGTAGTATATACCCAGTACTGATGTACAATGTAGTATATACCCAGTACTGATGTACAATGTAGTATATACCCAGTACTGGTACACAATGTAGTATATACCCAGTACTGATGTACAATGTAGTATATACCCAGTACTGGTATACAATGTAGTATATACCCAGTACTGATGTACAATGTAGTATATACCCAGTACTGATGTACAATGTAGTATATACCCAGTACTGTTGTACAATGTAGTATATACCCAGTACTGATGTACAATGTAGTATATACCCAGTACTGATGTACAATGTAGTATATACCCAGTACTGGTACACATTGTAGTATATACCCAGTACTGATGTACAATGTAGTATATACCAGGTACTGGTACACAATGTAGTATATACCCAGTACTGGTACACAATGTAGTATATACCCAGTACTGGTACACAATGTAGTATATACCCAGTACTGATGTACAATGTAGTATATACCCAGTACTGGTACACAATGTAGTATATACCCAGTACTGATGTACAATGTAGTATATACCCAGTACTGATGTACAATGTAGTATATACCCAGTACTGGTACAATGTAGTATATACCCAGTACTGGTACACAATGTAGTATATACCCAGTACTGGTACACAATGTAGTATATACCCAGTACTGGTACAATGTAGTATATACCAAGTACTGGTACACAATGTAGTATATACCCAGTACTGGTGTACAATGTAGTATATACCCAGTACTGATGTACAATGTAGTATATACCCAGTACTGATGTACAATGTAGTATATACCCAGTACTGATGTACAATGTAGTATATACCCAGTACTGGTGTACAATGTAGTATATACCCAGTACTGATGTACAATGTAGTATTTACCCACTAATCTACTTATTTAGTAGGATCTTGTTGTATAAGTGTGTATTTTAAGTAAGATATAAGCCTCAAACGGATCAAATATGTAAAATATTGGTACTGTCTTCGGCGCTACACGCCTCACACAGTCCGATATTTTACATATTGGATCGTTTTCGGCCTATATGCTCGTTATACATAGAAGTGTGTCTCCAGGCAGGGTTATACAGAGAAGAAATATAATACATCGATTGCAATCATGTGACCAAATACCACGTGACATACAGCAGTGTAGTACATGCATATATTGTAATACTCACCCATACAGCGGCGTAGTACATGTATACATTGTAATACTCACCCATACAGCGGCGTAGTACATGTATACATTGTAATACTCACCCATACAGCGGCGTAGTACATGTATACATTGTAATACTCACCCATACAGCGGTGTAGTACATGTATACATTGTAATACTCACCCATACAGCGGTGTAGTACATGTATACATTGTAATACTCACCCATACAGCGGTGTAGTACATGTATACATTGTAATACTCACCCCACCATACAGCGGTGTAGTACATGTATACATTGTAATACTCACCCCACCATACAGCGGTGTAGTACATGTATACATTGTAATACTCACCCCACCATACAGCGGTGTAGTACATGTATACATTGTAATACTCACCCCACCATACAGCGGTGTAGTACATGTATATATTGTAATACTCACCCCACCATACAGCGGTGTAGTACATGTATACATTGTAATACTCACCCCACCATACAGCGGTGTAGTACATGTATACATTGTAATACTCACCCCACCATACAGCGGTGTAGTACATGTATATATTGTAATACTCACCCATACAGCGGTGTAGTACATGTATACATTGTAATACTCACCCCACCATACAGCGGTGTAGTACATGTATACATTGTAATACTCACCCCACCATACAGCGGTGTAGTACATGTATATATTGTAATACTCACCCCACCATACAGCGGTGTAGTACATGTATATATTGTAATACTCACCCCACCATACAGCGGTGTAGTACATGTATACATTGTAATACTCACCCCACCATACAGCGGTGTAGTACATGTATACATTGTAATACTCACCCCACCATACAGCGGTGTAGTACATGTATACATTGTAATACTCACCCCACCATACAGCGGTGTAGTACATGTATATATTGTAATACTCACCCATACAGCGGTGTAGTACATGTATACATTGTAATACTCACCCACATACAGCGGTGTAGTACATGTATACATTGTAATACTCACCCCACCATACAGCGGTGTAGTACATGTATACATTGTAATACTCACCCCATACAGCGGTGTAGTACATGTATACATTGTAATACTCACCCCACCATACAGCGGTGTAGTACATGTATACATTGTAATACTCACCCACCATACAGCGGTGTAGTACATGTATACATTGTAATACTCACCCCACCATACAGCGGTGTAGTACATGTATACATTGTAATACTCACCCACCATACAGCGGTGTAGTACATGTATACATTGTAATACTCACCCACCATACAGCGGTGTAGTACATGTATACATTGTAATACTCACCCCACCATACAGCGGTGTAGTACATGTATACATTGTAATACTCACCCCACCATACAGCGGTGTAGTACATGTATACATTGTAATACTCACCCCACCATACAGCGGTGTAGTACATGTATATATTGTAATACTCACCCCACCATACAGCGGTGTAGTACATGTATACATTGTAATACTCACCCATACAGCGGTGTAGTACATGTATACATTGTAATACTCACCCATACAGCGGTGTAGTACATGTATACATTGTAATACTCACCCATACAGCGGTGTAGTACATGTATACATTGTAATACTCACCCATACAGCGGTGTAGTACATGTATATATTGTAATACTCACCCCACCATACAGCGGTGTAGTACATGTATATATTGTAATACTCACCCATACAGCGGTGTAGTACATGTATACATTGTAATACTCACCCCACCATACAGCGGTGTAGTACATGTATACATTGTAATACTCACCCATACAGCGGTGTAGTACATGTATACATTGTAATACTCACCCCACCATACAGCGGTGTAGTACATGTATACATTGTAATACTCACCCATACAGCGGTGTAGTACATGTATACATTGTAATACTCACCCCACCATACAGCGGTGTAGTACATGTATATATTGTAATACTCACCCCACCATACAGCGGTGTAGTACATGTATACATTGTAATACTCACCCCACCATACAGCGGTGTAGTACATGTATACATTGTAATACTCACCCCACCATACAGCGGTGTAGTACATGTATACATTGTAATACTCACCCCACCATACAGCGGTGTAGTACATGTATACATTGTAATACTCACCCCACCATACAGCGGTGTAGTACATGTATACATTGTAATACTCACCCCACCATACAGCGGTGTAGTACATGTATACATTGTAATACTCACCCCACCATACAGCGGTGTAGTACATGTATACATTGTAATACTCACCCCACCATACAGCGGTGTAGTACATGTATACATTGTAATACTCACCCCACCATACAGCGGTGTAGTACATGTATACATTGTAATACTCACCCCACCATACAGCGGTGTAGTACATGTATACATTGTAATACTCACCCATACAGCGGTGTAGTACATGTATACATTGTAATACTCACCCATACAGCGGTGTAGTACATGTATACATTGTAATACTCACCCATACAGCGGTGTAGTACATGTATACATTGTAATACTCACCCATACAGCGGTGTAGTACATGTATACATTGTAATACTCACCCATACAGCGGTGTAGTACATGCATACATTGTAATACTCACCCATACAGCGGTGTAGTACATGTATACATTGTAATACTCACCCACACAGCGGTGTAGTACATGTATACATTGTAATACTCACCCATACAGCGGTGTAGTACATGCATACATTGTAATACTCACCCATACAGCGGTGTAGTACATGTATACATTGTAATACTCACCCATACAGCGGTGTAGTACATGTATACATTGTAATACTCACCCCACCATACAGCGGTGTAGTACATGTATATATTGTAATACTCACCCATACAGCGGTGTAGTACATGTATACATTGTAATACTCACCCCACCATACAGCGGTGTAGTACATGTATATATTGTAATACTCACCCCACCATACAGCGGTGTAGTACATGTATATATTGTAATACTCACCCCACCATACAGCGGTGTAGTACATGTATACATTGTAATACTCACCCATACAGCGGTGTAGTACATGTATACATTGTAATACTCACCCATACAGCGGTGTAGTACATGTATACATTGTAATACTCACCCCACCATACAGCGGTGTAGTACATGTATATATTGTAATACTCACCCCACCATACAGCGGTGTAGTACATGTATATATTGTAATACTCACCCCACCATACAGCGGTGTAGTACATGTATATATTGTAATACTCCCCCCACCATACAGCGGTGTAGTACATGTATATATTGTAATACTCACCCAACATACAGCGGTGTAGTACATGTATATATTGTAATACTCACCCCACCATACAGCGGTGTAGTACATGTATACATTGTAATACTCACCCACATACAGCGGTGTAGTACATGTATATATTGTAATACTCACCCCACCATACAGCGGTGTAGTACATGTATACATTGTAATACTCACCCATACAGCGGTGTAGTACATGTATACATTGTAATACTCACCCATACAGCGGTGTAGTACATGTATACATTGTAATACTCACCCATACAGCGGTGTAGTACATGTATACATTGTAATACTCACCCCACCATACAGCGGTGTAGTACATGTATATATTGTAATACTCACCCCACCATACAGCGGTGTAGTACATGTATACATTGTAATACTCACCCCACCATACAGCGGTGTAGTACATGTATACATTGTAATACTCACCCCACCATACAGCGGTGTAGTACATGTATACATTGTAATACTCACCCCACCATACAGCGGTGTAGTACATGTATACATTGTAATACTCACCCCACCATACAGCGGTGTAGTACATGTATACATTGTAATACTCACCCCACCATACAGCGGTGTAGTACATGTATATATTGTAATACTCACCCCACCATACAGCGGTGTAGTACATGTATACATTGTAATACTCACCCATACAGCGGTGTAGTACATGTATACATTGTAATACTCACCCATACAGCGGTGTAGTACATGTATACATTGTAATACTCACCCCACCATACAGCGGTGTAGTACATGTATACATTGTAATACTCACCCCACCATACAGCGGTGTAGTACATGTATACATTGTAATACTCACCCCACCATACAGCGGTGTAGTACATGTATATATTGTAATACTCACCCCACCATACAGCGGTGTAGTACATGTATACATTGTAATACTCACCCCACCATACAGCGGTGTAGTACATGTATACATTGTAATACTCACCCCACCATACAGCGGTGTAGTACATGTATATATTGTAATACTCACCCCACCATACAGCGGTGTAGTACATGTATACATTGTAATACTCACCCCACCATACAGCGGTGTAGTACATGTATACATTGTAATACTCACACATACAGCGGTGTAGTACATGTATACATTGTAATACTCACCCATACAGCGGTGTAGTACATGTATACATTGTAATACTCACCCATACAGCGGTGTAGTACATGTATATATTGTAATACTCACCCATACAGCGGTGTAGTACATGTATACATTGTAATACTCCCCCACCATACAGCGGTGTAGTACATGTATACATTGTAATACTCACCCCACCATACAGCGGTGTAGTACATGTATATATTGTAATACTCACCCCACCATACAGCGGTGTAGTACATGTATACATTGTAATACTCACACATACAGCGGTGTAGTACATGTATACATTGTAATACTCACCCATACAGCGGTGTAGTACATGTATACATTGTAATACTCACCCATACAGCGGTGTAGTACATGTATACATTGTAATACTCACCCATACAGCGGTGTAGTACATGTATATATTGTAATACTCACCCCACCATACAGCGGTGTAGTACATGTATATATTGTAATACTCACCCCACCATACAGCGGTGTAGTACATGTATACATTGTAATACTCACCCCACCATACAGCGGTGTAGTACATGTATACATTGTAATACTCACCCCACCATACAGCGGTGTAGTACATGTATATATTGTAATACTCACCCCACCATACAGCGGTGTAGTACATGTATACATTGTAATACTCACCCCACCATACAGCGGTGTAGTACATGTATATATTGTAATACTCACCCCACCATACAGCGGTGTAGTACATGTATACATTGTAATACTCACCCATACAGCGGTGTAGTACATGTATACATTGTAATACTCACCCATACAGCGGTGTAGTACATGTATACATTGTAATACTCACCCATACAGCGGTGTAGTACATGTATACATTGTAATACTCACCCATACAGCGGTGTAGTACATGTATACATTGTAATACTCACCCATACAGCGGTGTAGTACATGTATACATTGTAATACTCACCCATACAGCGGTGTAGTACATGTATATATTGTAATACTCACCCATACAGCGGTGTAGTACATGTATACATTGTAATACTCACCCCACCATACAGCGGTGTAGTACATGTATATATTGTAATACTCACCCCACCATACAGCGGTGTAGTACATGTATACATTGTAATACTCACCCCACCATACAGCGGTGTAGTACATGTATACATTGTAATACTCACCCATACAGCGGTGTAGTACATGTATATATTGTAATACTCACCCATACAGCGGTGTAGTACATGTATACATTGTAATACTCACCCATACAGCGGTGTAGTACATGTATACATTGTAATACTCACCCATACAGCGGTGTAGTACATGTATACATTGTAATACTCACCCATACAGCGGTGTAGTACATGTATACATTGTAATACTCACCCATACAGCGGTGTAGTACATGTATACATTGTAATACTCACCCATACAGCGGTGTAGTACATGTATATATTGTAATACTCACCCATACAGCGGTGTAGTACATGTATATATTGTAATACTCACCCATACAGCGGTGTAGTACATGTATACATTGTAATACTCACCCCACCATACAGCGGTGTAGTACATGTATATATTGTAATACTCACCCCACCATACAGCGGTGTAGTACATGTATACATTGTAATACTCACCCCACCATACAGCGGTGTAGTACATGTATACATTGTAATACTCACCCCACCATACAGCGGTGTAGTACATGTATACATTGTAATACTCACCCCACCATACAGCGGTGTAGTACATGTATACATTGTAATACTCACCCCACCATACAGCGGTGTAGTACATGTATACATTGTAATACTCACCCACCATACAGCGGTGTAGTACATGTATATATTGTAATACTCACCCACCATACAGCGGTGTAGTACATGTATACATTGTAATACTCACCCCACCATACAGCGGTGTAGTACATGTATATATTGTAATACTCACCCCACCATACAGCGGTGTAGTACATGTATACATTGTAATACTCACCCCACCATACAGCGGTGTAGTACATGTATACATTGTAATACTCACCCATACAGCGGTGTAGTACATGTATACATTGTAATACTCACCCATACAGCGGTGTAGTACATGTATACATTGTAATACTCACCCATACAGCGGTGTAGTACATGTATACATTGTAATACTCACACATACAGCGGTGTAGTACATGTATACATTGTAATACTCACCCATACAGCGGTGTAGTACATGTATACATTGTAATACTCACCCCACCATACAGCGGTGTAGTACATGTATACATTGTAATACTCACCCCACCATACAGCGGTGTAGTACATGTATACATTGTAATACTCACCCCACCATACAGCGGTGTAGTACATGTATATATTGTAATACTCACCCACCATACAGCGGTGTAGTACATGTATACATTGTAATACTCACCCCACCATACAGCGGTGTAGTACATGTATACATTGTAATACTCACCCCACCATACAGCGGTGTAGTACATGTATATATTGTAATACTCACCCCACCATACAGCGGTGTAGTACATGTATACATTGTAATACTCACCCCACCATACAGCGGTGTAGTACATGTATACATTGTAATACTCACACATACAGCGGTGTAGTACATGTATACATTGTAATACTCACCCATACAGCGGTGTAGTACATGTATACATTGTAATACTCACCCATACAGCGGTGTAGTACATGTATATATTGTAATACTCACCCATACAGCGGTGTAGTACATGTATACATTGTAATACTCCCCCACCATACAGCGGTGTAGTACATGTATACATTGTAATACTCACCCCACCATACAGCGGTGTAGTACATGTATATATTGTAATACTCACCCCACCATACAGCGGTGTAGTACATGTATACATTGTAATACTCACACATACAGCGGTGTAGTACATGTATACATTGTAATACTCACCCATACAGCGGTGTAGTACATGTATACATTGTAATACTCACCCATACAGCGGTGTAGTACATGTATACATTGTAATACTCACACATACAGCGGTGTAGTACATGTATACATTGTAATACTCACCCATACAGCGGTGTAGTACATGTATACATTGTAATACTCACCCATACAGCGGTGTAGTACATGTATACATTGTAATACTCACCCATACAGCGGTGTAGTACATGTATATATTGTAATACTCACCCATACAGCGGTGTAGTACATGTATACATTGTAATACTCACCCCACCATACAGCGGTGTAGTACATGTATATATTGTAATACTCACCCCACCATACAGCGGTGTAGTACATGTATACATTGTAATACTCCCCCCACCATACAGCGGTGTAGTACATGTATACATTGTAATACTCACCCCACCATACAGCGGTGTAGTACATGTATATATTGTAATACTCACCCCACCATACAGCGGTGTAGTACATGTATACATTGTAATACTCACCCCACCATACAGCGGTGTAGTACATGTATATATTGTAATACTCACCCCACCATACAGCGGTGTAGTACATGTATACATTGTAATACTCACCCATACAGCGGTGTAGTACATGTATACATTGTAATACTCACCCATACAGCGGTGTAGTACATGTATACATTGTAATACTCACCCATACAGCGGTGTAGTACATGTATACATTGTAATACTCACCCATACAGCGGTGTAGTACATGTATACATTGTAATACTCACCCATACAGCGGTGTAGTACATGTATACATTGTAATACTCACCCATACAGCGGTGTAGTACATGTATATATTGTAATACTCACCCATACAGCGGTGTAGTACATGTATACATTGTAATACTCACCCCACCATACAGCGGTGTAGTACATGTATATATTGTAATACTCACCCCACCATACAGCGGTGTAGTACATGTATACATTGTAATACTCACCCCACCATACAGCGGTGTAGTACATGTATATATTGTAATACTCACCCATACAGCGGTGTAGTACATGTATACATTGTAATACTCACCCCACCATACAGCGGTGTAGTACATGTATATATTGTAATACTCACCCCACCATACAGCGGTGTAGTACATGTATACATTGTAATACTCACCCCACCATACAGCGGTGTAGTACATGTATACATTGTAATACTCACCCCACCATACAGCGGTGTAGTACATGTATATATTGTAATACTCACCCCACCATACAGCGGTGTAGTACATGTATACATTGTAATACTCACCCCACCATACAGCGGTGTAGTACATGTATACATTGTAATACTCACCCCACCATACAGCGGTGTAGTACATGTATATATTGTAATACTCACCCCACCATACAGCGGTGTAGTACATGTATACATTGTAATACTCACCCCACCATACAGCGGTGTAGTACATGTATATATTGTAATACTCACCCCACCATACAGCGGTGTAGTACATGTATACATTGTAATACTCACCCCACCATACAGCGGTGTAGTACATGTATACATTGTAATACTCACCCATACAGCGGTGTAGTACATGTATACATTGTAATACTCACCCATACAGCGGTGTAGTACATGTATACATTGTAATACTCACCCATACAGCGGTGTAGTACATGTATACATTGTAATACTCACACATACAGCGGTGTAGTACATGTATACATTGTAATACTCACCCATACAGCGGTGTAGTACATGTATACATTGTAATACTCACCCCACCATACAGCGGTGTAGTACATGTATACATTGTAATACTCACCCCACCATACAGCGGTGTAGTACATGTATACATTGTAATACTCACCCCACCATACAGCGGTGTAGTACATGTATATATTGTAATACTCACCCCACCATACAGCGGTGTAGTACATGTATACATTGTAATACTCACCCCACCATACAGCGGTGTAGTACATGTATACATTGTAATACTCACACATACAGCGGTGTAGTACATGTATACATTGTAATACTCACCCATACAGCGGTGTAGTACATGTATACATTGTAATACTCACCCATACAGCGGTGTAGTACATGTATAATTTAATACCACCCATACAGCGGTGTAGTACATGTATATTGTAATACTCACCCATACAGCGGTGTAGTACATGTATATATTGTAATACTCACCCCACATACAGCGGTGTAGTACATGTATACATTGTAATACTCACCCCACCATACAGCGGTGTAGTACATGTATATATTGTAATACTCACCCCACATACAGCGGTGTAGTACATGTATAATTGTAATACTCACACATACAGCGGTGTAGTACATGTATACATTGTAATACTCACCCATACAGCGGTGTAGTACATGTATACATTGTAATACTCACCCATACAGCGGTGTAGTACATGTATATATTGTAATACTCACCCCACCATACAGCGGTGTAGTACATGTATATATTGTAATACTCACCCCACCATACAGCGGTGTAGTACATGTATACATTGTAATACTCACCCCACCATACAGCGGTGTAGTACATGTATATATTGTAATACTCACCCCACCATACAGCGGTGTAGTACATGTATATATTGTAATACTCACCCCACCATACAGCGGTGTAGTACATGTATATATTGTAATACTCACCCCACCATACAGCGGTGTAGTACATGTATATATTGTAATACTCACCCCACCATACAGCGGTGTAGTACATGTATACATTGTAATACTCCCCCACCATACAGCGGTGTAGTACATGTATACATTGTAATACTCCCCCCACCATACAGCGGTGTAGTACATGTATATATTGTAATACTCACCCATACAGCGATATAGTACATGTATATATTGTAATACTCACCCATACAGCGGTGTAATACATGTATATATTGTAATACTCCCCCCACCATACAGCGGTGTAGTACATGTATATATTGTAATACTCACCCCACCATACAGCGGTGTAGTACATGTATACATTGTAATACTCACCCCACCATACAGCGGTGTAGTACATGTATATATTGTAATACTCACCCCACCATACAGCGGTGTAGTACATGTATATATTGTAATACTCACCCCACCATACAGCGGTGTAGTACATGTATACATTGTAATACTCACCCCACCATACAGCGGTGTAGTACATGTATATATTGTAATACTCACCCCACCATACAGCGGTGTAGTACATGTATATATTGTAATACTCACCCCACCATACAGCGGTGTAGTACATGTATATATTGTAATACTCACCCCACCATACAGCGGTGTAGTACATGTATATATTGTAATACTCACCCCACCATACAGCGGTGTAGTACATGTATATATTGTAATACTCACCCTACAGCGGTGTAGTACATGTATACATTGTAATACTCACCCCACCATACAGCGGTGTAGTACATGTACATTGTAATACTCCCACTACAGCGTGTAGTACATGTATACATTGTAATACTCACCCCACCATACAGCGGTGTAGTACATGTATACATTGTAATACTCACCCCACCATACAGCGGTGTAGTACATGTATATATTGTAATACTCACCCCACCATACAGCGGTGTAGTACATGTATACATTGTAATACTCACCCCACCATACAGCGGTGTAGTACATGTATACATTGTAATACTCACCCCACCATACAGCGGTGTAGTACATGTATATATTGTAATACTCACCCCACCATACAGCGGTGTAGTACATGTATACATTGTAATACTCACCCCACCATACAGCGGTGTAGTACATGTATATATTGTAATACTCACCCCACCATACAGCGGTGTAGTACATGTATACATTGTAATACTCACCCCACCATACAGCGGTGTAGTACATGTATATATTGTAATACTCACCCATACAGCGGTGTAGTACATGTATACATTGTAATACTCACCCATACAGCGGTGTAGTACATGTATACATTGTAATACTCACCCATACAGCGGTGTAGTACATGTATACATTGTAATACTCACACCATACAGCGGTGTAGTACATGTATACATTGTAATACTCACCCATACAGCGGTGTAGTACATGTATACATTGTAATACTCACCCACACAGCGGTGTAGTACATGTATACATTGTAATACTCACCCATACAGCGGTGTAGTACATGTATATATTGTAATACTCACCCCACCATACAGCGGTGTAGTACATGTATACATTGTAA
>CM026391.1:28743479-28786556 GCA_014843695.1 Archivesica marissinica | reverse complement strand
CTAAAATTACTAATCTGTTCAGGAGGCGTCACTCATATGGGCAACCGGTAACGACGATAAATAAACGTAAAACACACAGCTAACCGTGTACACTCAGCAGCGATTTTTCAAGAAGTAAATTCAAATAGTGTTAAAGTATTTGCAAACCGTTGCGAAGAAATGATGTGGTGAGCAACAGGTTTCCATGGTTTATTCAAAGATTGAATAATTAAAGAAACAAACAAAGACACACTCTCTCCATCGGTATGTTTTGGTTGAGGGCATGTTTGTGAATAGTTGACCAAGTTCATATTGAGTTCAGTAAGGGTTTTGTTTTGTCTCCCCTTGACCGATGTGGAGTTGAGTAATCGTGTACATTCACATGTTGTTTATTCCCGTATCATGTGAACCCATTGAAGGAATTGGTTCCGGGTCGTTGTAGTCCTAGAACGTAGTTTTTGCAATCAAGCAGACCATAATTTGATGATGTTTTACTGTAGAACTAAATACTGTTTGCATTTCTTATTGTGATTGTGGTGCATCTGTGGTATGTCACATACCGTATGTGTGTTCATCTAAAGAAGACGTGTGAAAGTCGTGATAGCGCGCAGTGGATGCGCGTTCGCTTCAGGTGCGAAAGGTCCGGAGTTCGAGCCCCACTGGACCGTTACGATTGTGCCCTTAGGCAAGGCATTTAAATTCCACGTTGCCTCTTCTCTCTCCCTCGTGGCGATGGATTCCATCAGGAATGAGGTCTCGAGAGTGATTAATATAAGTTGAAATAACTTGTTTCGCAATCGAGCTAAAATAAATTTGTATTAAAAAAAGAAAAAAAAGAAGTTTTGTGAATTTATTTCAGTACTAATTGCTCCAGCGTATTGATGAGTAAACAGCCCTCTTGGAAATTGTGAAAAACGTTCATGGTGATGACATTACTTACTGCTGTCTTACATCAAACAGACGCTGTGTAGTTTACAGAACTGCATGTGTTATAAGTGTTTTCTTGTTCGGAACTGAAACTTTGACCGTGACAGTTCATGCAGAACTGCATGCGTTATAAGTGTATTCTTGTTCGGAACTGAGACTTTGACCGTGACAGTTCATGCAGAACTGCATGCGTTATAAGTGTATTCTTGTTCGGTACTGAAACTGTGACCGTGACAGTTCATGCAGAACTGCATGTGTTATAAGTGTATTCTTGTTCGGTACTGAGACCGTGACAGTTCATGCAGAACTGCATGTGTTATAAGTGTATTCTTGTTCGGTACTGTGACCGTGACAGTTCATGCAGAACTGCATGTGTTATAAGTGTATTCTTGTTCGGTACTGTGACCGTGACAGTTCATGCAGAACTGCATGCGTTATAAGTGTATTCTTGTTCGGTACTGAGACTTTGACCGTGACAGTTCATGCAGAACTGCATGCGTTATAAGTGTATTCTTGTTCGGTATTGAGACTGTGACCGTGACAGTTCATGCAGAACTGCATGTGTTATAAGTGTATTCTTGTTCGGTACTGAGACTGTGACCGTGACAGTTCATGCAGAACTGTATGTGTTATAAGTGTATTCTTGTTCGGTACTGAGACCGTGACAGTTCATGCAGAACTGTATGTTTTATAAGTGTATTCTTGTTCGGTACTGTGACCGTGACAGTGCATGCAGAACTGCATGTGTTATAAGTGTATTCTTGTTCGGTACTGTGACCGTGACAGTTCATGCAGACCTGCATGCATTATAAGTGTATTCTTGTTCGGTATTGAGACTTTGACCGTGACAGTTCATCGATTTACCTTGGCACCAAGAAGGAGCAAATACACTGGTGTACGATATGTGTAAATTTCATATACATGAAGTGGTCAAACATGTTTTATTGAGTGGTCAGTCATTCTATAGTTAGCTAGTTCTTGTTAATGCCAATCGTGGCTTTAGAGGTTGATTAACCATTCAGTGTTTTTACATAAATGAGCTTATTTCGTTATTCCTGGAATGATCAATTGAAGACCCCGGTGCATGCATATATTAAAATGGCTGCATTTGTTGTGGTTTTACGTTTATTTATCGTCGCTACCGATGCCCATATGAGCGACGCTTCCTGAAGTGATTAGTCATTTTAGATTGGTGGGGGATAGTGCAATGATTCAGACAGAGACCCATTCTAGAGTCTCCTCTGGTTCTTTTACGTGCACGGTGTAAAGCACGGACACGAGACCTCGGTTTAACGTCCCATCTGAAAGACTGTTAATTTTATTAGGGTCAGACGGGGGATCCATCCTGTGATGCCTGGATTACCAGTCCAACGTGTTACCACTAGATTACAGATCCGGCTGCATTTGTTACTGGTAATGGACTACATCACTGGTTCTCTCTATGTTCACACTGGTCCCTCTCCGTGGTCGACAGGGTTACGGTCGCTGACTTGTATACAACTGTATAACTGTATAAACTGTAACCAATCATCACTGATGGACACGTGTTCGAGCCTGGTTCAGACCGTGTCTCTTTATATGAAAACGTTGGCAGTTTCTTAAGGAGGTTGGTTGGTGCACCAAGTACTGGTTAACCGCTGTAGACTGCACTTGAAAGGTATTGTTATATAGGTAAGCTGCCCGTCGCTCAAATCGTGTTAATTAAACTTGTATACAAAACAAAAAACACTGTTCTATAACAATATACAGAGACAGTGTGATAGTGGAGTTTGTTACAACAGCAGGCCTAATCTAAACTTGTAAGCAAATACACGTGACATCATACCTTTGTACTTGCAGTCCATTATTATTAATATTAGTTTATACAAATTTAGTTTAGCTCACAGACGGATCTGTAGCCCAGTGGTAAAACGCTGGACTGGTAATCCAGGGATCGCAGGTTCGACCCCCCGTCTGACCCTAATAAAATTAACAGTCTTTCAGATGGGACGTTAAACCGAGGTCTAGTGTCGGTGCTTTACACCGTGCACGTAAATGAACCAGAAGAGACTATGTAATGGGTCTCTGTCTGTATCATTGCACTATCCTCCAAAATCTAAAATTACTAATCTCTTCAGGAGGCGTCACTCATATGGGCAACCGGTAGCGACGATAAATAAACGTAAAACACACAAAATAGTTTAGCTCGATTTCAACTTATATTGATCACTCTCGAGACCTCATTCCTGATGGAATCCATCGCCACGAGGGAGAGAGAAGAGGCAACGTGTAATTTAAATGCATTGCCTAAGGGCACAATCGTAACGGCTCCAGCGGGGCTCGAACTCCGGACCATTCGCACCTGAAACGAACGCGCATCCACTGCGCTATCACGACTTCCATTATTAATATTGGACTGCTGTGTTACGCCGCATAGAGCTCCTAACCCATAGAGCTCATCGAGGAGCTCTATGCGTTGTGGCATGACGCATAGAGCTCCCAGGTAGCTCTATGCGTTATGCCACAACGCATAGAGCTCCTAAGAAGCGCTATGCATTAGGCAAACACGCATAGAGCTCCCGAGAGCCCTATCGGTCGAAGGTACACATCAACTTTAAAATGGGTCTTTCAACCTGACGCATAGAGCTCCACACTTCCGATAATTAAGATGTTGAGATGACTTGTACGTACACGTGTAGATACAAATGCACATACGCGTTGTAGGTATTAACACCTAACGCCTATTCACACCTACATCATATGGACCGGACACGAAATGTAGGCACTTGACTTTTGACCTCAAAGTGCGACCTTGACTTTGAACCTACATGGCTGGAACATGGGTCATCTCGATGAGGTGAACATTTGACCCAGGTTTCGTGAAAATCCTTCAAGAGATTTAGGAGATATGGACTGGGCACGATGGAATGGGCGGACGGAATGACGGATGGAACATCGACCAATCCTATAGTCCCCATTACCGGGTCTTCGACCAGTAGGGGCCTAACAAGCCTTTAATAAAGTGAAAATGGGACATAATTCAGTAAGTACAACACAGATAGTTATGGTTTTCGAGTTATGCTCCGGACAAGTACATACTAAGGTGAAAAGGGGAGATAATTCAGTAGGTACATCACAGAGATTTATTGTTCTCGCGCTCTATACACCGACTCATTTCCATCTATCACCGTTTCAAGTTTCATTAGATTTCATTCAATACTTTACGAGTTATGCTACAGCAAGCATTTAATAAAGTGGAAAGGTTTCCTGATTTCCTTCTATGCTTTTCGAGTTATGCTCCGGACAAGAAGTACCCGGACGAACGAACGGACGGACGAACAAACGGATGGACGGACAGAGAGACAAAGTGGCAACTCTATGCTCTCCCTTTGGGGAGCATAAACATGTCAGTAGTTTAATATGTTTAGTAGTTGACAACAGAGGAGCTCAATGCGGGACGATCGGGCATATTGACGCATTGAAGCTCTATCGGACAGGAGCTCTATGCGGTTCTTTAACGACGCATAGAGCTCCTCGAGGAGCTCTATGGGTTAGGAGCTCTATGCGGCGTAACACTGCTGTCAAAAGGCCAGAGTTTTATATTCAATCATACGCGTAAATGTACGAAATAACCATTTTAATTAGTAGGATCTTGTTATATAAGTGTGTGTTTTAAGTAAGATATAAACCTCAAACGGGTCCAATATGTAAAATATTGGTACTGTTTTCGGCGATACGCGCTTTACACAGTCCACTATTGGATGTGTTCGGCTTATATCATATACGTACATATTAATCCGAAAGTATAAACACTCACTACGTTCATATCAGACACCGATTTACATTACCTAAATGCCTGCCTGATTTTACCCGCTGAACCTCGAGACTGCATTGAGCGATGTACGTTTTATTTTGATAATCTTATGGCAATAAACAGTAAATGAGCGCATTAATAACGCATGCATGACGTCACTACAGACGAATACGAGGCCATTTCTTATTTTCTTCTGATTTAATCACTACCCCGGAGTGTTCGATTCTAAAATTCATAAATTACATCACCTTTGAATCGATAGTAATCGAAACTAGATATGCAGTATTGAAAACACCAACTGCCTTAGAAGAACCACTTACATTATGATTGTATATTACCGATTTGATTCAACTTGTTGGAGTAAGATATACGCCGCGTAGATGCTATGGAAATTACAATCATAAATAATTCTATATCACTTGTATTCTCTCATGTCATGTGATAAGAACTCGCTCTTTTGCAAAACGCATTAGTTTTTTGATGATAAATTCCAGATGGCGATAAAATGTACAGGTAAACATGCTGTTTTTAACTTGAAACACGTTTTTATACGACAGAAAGGGAAGATATCGACAGATAATGGAATCCGATTTGGAATCTCCAGTAATCCAGGCAACACTGTCCAATTTATCTGGCAACATCGTCCCATCACAATTTTACTGCTTAGTTGTTAAAACAAAGACTCAGGAAGGTAGGTAACTAATGTTGCTAAGTTTAAACTTATTTATTTTGCAACGATTGCGAAACAAGTTTTAACAACTTATATTAATCACTCTCGTTGGCTCGGATGAAAGCGTAAATGTTGTCATTCGCGTGGGAGGAAACTGGAGTCCCCGGAGAAAACCAACCTGTCCGATATGGCGACCACCGTACCATCTCACATACTTCCCGGTCCGAGGATCGATCCCGGGTCGCATTGGTGAGAAGCGAGCCCGTTAATGTTGCTAACATTTGTGACCAGACCCGTTTGCTATTTTTGAAATTGTCATGTCTTGTATTATATATATGTAAAATGAATCGAGCAATACAATATTATTAAACTAAAATGACTCGATACGAGTTAATGTGATATTGCTCTAGATTGCGTGTGTCCAGGGATGGGTGGTTCAGGGATGGGTGGTTCAGGTATGGGTGGTCCAGGGATGGGTGGTTCAGGGATGGGTGGTCCAGGGATGGGTGGTCCAGGGATGGGTGGTTCAGGGATGGGTGGTCCAGGGATGGGTGTTCCAAGGATGGGTGGTTCAGGGATGGGTGGTTCAGGGATGGGTGGTTCAGGGATGGGTGGTCCAGGGATGGGTGGTTCAGGGATGGGTGGTTCAGGGATGGGTGGTTCAGGGATGGGTGGTTCAGGGATGGGGGTTCAGGGATGGGTGGTTCAGGGATGGGTGGTTCAGGGGATGGGTGGTTCAGGGATGGGTGGTTCAGGGATGGGTGGTTCAGAGATGGGTGATTCAGGGTGGGTGGTTCAGAGATGGGTGGTTCAGGGAGGGTGGTTCAGGGATGGGTGGTTCAGGGATGGGTGGTTAGGGATGGGTGGTTCAGGGAGGGTGGTTCAGGGATGGGTGGTTCAGGGATGGGTGGTCCAGGGATGGGTGGTTCAGGGATGGGTGGTTCAGGGATGGGTGGTTCAGGGATGGGTGGTCCAGGGATGGGTGGTCCAGGGATGGGTGGTTCAGGGATGGGTGGTCCAGGGATGGGTGGTTCAGGGATGGGTGGTTCAGGGATGGGTGGTTCAGGTCGTTTGCTTCAATTATTTGCCCTTCACCACTGTACGTTCGAATGGCACTCGGGGTGTCGAATGAGTTCATCTGAGGAAGCTATCCAGATGGCTTGCGGTAGGTCGGTGGTTCTACCCGGGTGCCCCAGTGTGGTAAATACTGCTCGGAGAGGCACTCGGGTTCTTCCCCACCAATAATAGATGTTGCTTCGACCATAAACCCCCAAATCAAACAAGCCCATCTTGAGAAGTTAACCCCCCCTCCTACTAAAAACCACGAAGCAGTTCCAAGAATCTGTGCGCGTTAATACAAAATACGCCTCATCTCCAGCTCCTATGCGTGTGTTTTACGTTTATTTATCGTCGCTACCGGTTGCCCATATGAGCGACGCCTCCTGAAGATATTAGTCATCTTAGATGTTTGGAGGATAGTGCATTGATACAGACAGAGACCCATTCCAGAGTCTCCTGTGGTTCTTTTACGTGTACGGTGTAAAGCACCGATACGAGACCTCGGTTTAAAGTCCCATCTGAAAGAATGTTAATGTTGTTAGGGTCAGACGGGGGATCGAACCTGCGATCCCAGGATTACCAGTCCAGCGTGTTACCACTGGACTACAGCCCATGTTAGTCTAACCTGAGTGAAACCTGTGTGTTAGCGGTCACATCTATTAACCTGCCACATTCCATATTTCCTAACTAACATTGCATTACACACTTGCACCCACCTGTGTGTTAGCGGTCACATCTACTAACCTGCCACATTCCGTATTTCCTAACTAACATTGCAATACACACTTGCACCCACCTGTGTCAGCGGTCACATCTATTAACCTACCACATTCCGTATTTCCTAACTAACATTTCATTACACACTTGCACCCACCTGTGTGTAGCGGTCACATCTATTAACCTACCACATTCCGTATTTCCTAACTAACATTGCATTACACACTTGCACCCACCTGTGTTTGGCGGTCACATCTATTAACCTACCACACTCCGTATTTCCTAACTAACATTGCATTACACACTTGCACCCACCTGTGTTAGCGGTCACATCTATTAACCTGCCACATTCCGTATTTCCTAACTAACCATTACACATTTGCACCCACCTGTACGTAGCGATCACTTTATGTAAATCCATTGATTGACTGCGTGTGTGTTTTACGTTTATTTATCGTCGCTACCGGTTGCCCATATGAGCGACGCCTCCTGAAGAGATTATTAGTTATTTTAGATTATGGAGGATAGTGCATGATACAGAAATAGACCCATTCCAGAATCTCCTCTGGTTCTTTAACGTGCACGGTGTGATTGACTGCTTACCCTTTTGAAGCTTTTATTTACCAAGCAGGCAAAGGGTTAAAGCAGATTTAACTGTATACAGGTTTGTTTCATCGAATATGTTAGTTAATTAGTTTTCTCGACCCTATACTTGAAAGGAATACATCTCCATGAGTGAGAAGAAGCAATGAGAATGTCAGTGCCTGCACATGTACACCGCCACTGTGACTCTGGCAGGGTTTGACCTAATCGCCACAACCTCTACGTTACAGACATCAGTGTCCAAACTTACACAAGACATCATTTTTAAAGATCTCACACACGTCTGTCAAAAATGTTATGCCTTAAGTATGATTGTATTGCTCATGTGACTCCAGTGATCTACTTGGAGAAATGCCTATTAACTTTATATTTGTTTTACCAACGATTGCGAAACAAGTTTTAACAACTTATATTAATCACTCTCGTTGGCGCGGATGATAGCTTAAATGTGATCAATCGTGTGGGAGGAAACCGGAGTACCCGAAGAAAACCCACCTGTCCAATCTGGCAACCACCGTACCATTTCACACACTTCTCGGTCCGAGGTTCGAATTGGTGAGAAGAGAGCACTCTAACCACTGCGCTAATCGGACAGCCAATTCATCGGTGGTTATGGAAAGGACCTCGGATCCCTATTAGTTTAATCGTTTTCTTATTCCTGATGGAATACATCACAATGGGTAAGGTGTATTTAAGTGCTTTGCCTAAGTGCACAATCTGCTACAGCTGGGTGCGAACTCCGGACCTTTCACTCCTAAAAGCAAACGCTTTAGCACTGCGCTATCATCATGTCGATTAGTCATTAAGTAGTTGCACACTGTGAGTACACTTGAGTCAATTTGAAGAAACACAAGACCGCAATCTTATGCGAAACATAAAATAAAAAACGTGTTGTCGAACACCAGGCCCGTAGCCACACTGAGGCACACCGAGGAAACTGCCTCGGTTAAAATGTCCAAAGCAAAATGAAAAATGAAATAAATAAAATGCAAAAAATATCCCTTTGCTGTATACAATGTTGACTGCTAGAGAGCTGTAGTCAGTACTTATAAGTCTAAACTCATTAAATAGGAAATCAGGAAATAGCCTCTATGTCCCCAACAATGTTAAGGGGGAACATGACCACAGGACCCCCCCCCCTAGATTGCCTCGGTTGTATTTTGCCTCTGGCTACGCTACTGAACATCTCCAACAGTAAACATGTGCTTGCAATATTATCCATAATGCACCAAAAACCGTGTATCTCTATAATATCTTGATGAAATAGTGGGAGTGGGAAAGGTCCCAATGATATAGGATATGGATACAATGAGAGACATCGGTCAGTTACTGCCCCTGAATACTCCATAAAAGTAGATAGGTCCTATTAAGTGTTTTCCTCTGTTTTTATCGTGTTTCCTGTGCACGACATGCTAGCAATTTTATTCCACTATTTCTTTATATGATTATTAAATTACTATATCTCGACATATCTCCTACAATATATGCAATGGGTACTTATTTGTAAAACAATGATATCAGTTAATTAACACGATTTTGATAAAATCACATTTATCATACCGCAACATCTGGTTTATTATAGGGAATAACGGTAAAAACAGAGGATTCTGTTTAAAAGGACCTATTCACATTTTGGAATAAATCAGATTTTATCTGCCATGGGGGGGGGGGTAATTGAATATTAGAGATGTCGCTCATTGCAAGCCCATGTGGTCATATTGACAGGTGTGTGAGGTAAGACAAGAACAGTTTATTTATTATTCAGACTTCCAACGCCTGTGGAATAAACTGGAACATGTATTTACTATTTAGACTTCCAACGCATGTGGAATAAACTGGAACATTTATTTACTATTTAGACTTCCAAAGCCTGTGGAATAAACTGGAACATTTATTTACTATTCAGACTTCCAACGCCTGTGGAATAAACTGGAACATTTATTTACTAGTCAGACTTCCAACGTTTGTGGAATAAACTGGAACATGTATTTACTATTTAGACTTCCAACGCATGTGGAATAAACTGTAACATTTATTTACTATTTAGACTTCCAAAGCCTGTGGAATAAACTGGAACATTTATTTACTATTCAGACTTCCAACGCCTGTGGAATAAACTGGAACATTTATTTACTAGTCAGACTTCCAACGCCTGTGGAATAAACTGAAACATTTATTTACTATTCAGACTTCCAACGCCTGTGGAATAAACTGGAACATGTATTTACTATTCAGACTTCCAAAGCCTGTGGAATAAACTGAAACATTTATTTACTGGTCAGACTTCCAACGTCTGTGGAATAAACTGGAACATTTATTTACTATTTAGACTTCCAACGCCTGTGGAATAAACTGGAACATTTATTTACTATTTAGACTTCCAAAGCCTGTGGAATAAACTGGAACATTTATTTACTATTTAGACTTCCAACGCATGTGGAATAAACTGGAACATTTATTTACTAGTCAGACTTCCAACGCCTGTGGAATAAACTGGAACATTTATATATTATTAAGACTTCCACTGCCTGTGGAATAGAGAACAGTTGCATAGCTTACCGAGATCTCTCCTCATGCTGCTCAATTAATCGGTGGTTATGGAAAGGACCTCGAACTGTGGCATATGGTTTGTGCTGGGGTCCAAAAATACCGGCCCTCCATTAAGCCCACCACTGGAGTTTGCCCAGTTTAACAATATGTTGCCGTCATTATATGAAACTGAAAACATTTAGTTACATATATATATACATAGTTCATACTAGCCTGGGAACAGGCGTCGATATATTTTGCTTGGTCAGTCAAATAAATATATTTTAACACCGATACTATTAATTGGGCCATATTGAGCTTCTGATCATATCAAAGCCTGGGGAAAGGTGGGGGATTGTCCGTGTAATTATTGACTCGCATTAATCCTATTAATAGGCCTATTAGCGTATGACGCACTTGAATCGAAAGCGAGGCAGTGTAATGTTGATAAACTTTATAATTGTTTACGGGTCAACAGAACGATAAATAGTTTTAAAAAGTACAATAATGTGTGTCTGATTTGACATATTTATTCAATATTTAAGTCGTCCTTAGTTCAATTACGCCGAATTGATCCATTGTAATATTTAAAATCCGCCATCTCGTCGATATAACATAGAAACGGGACATTATATGTTTGCAATATAAATGAGTCTACGGGAGCATTCGTGTATATTCGGAAATGATCGTGTGTTCGGCGATTTCCGAAAGAATTCCGTTTCTGTATTTAGCGATATTATCTTGTAGAGAAGAGTTGTCGTTCTTCAAATCTACACCTCATAAAAGTGGGTGTAAGTAGATGGCGCTACGATTGGAAATCCAGTTTCCCCAGGCTGTCATTTTAAAGCCATTGTCCGGTTACATTAAAGCAGCATTACATCGTATGAAATAAAATATATTTGAAAATTTCAATTTTTACGTATGGGTAGCAATGCTGCTACACATTCTAACATTATACTTTGTAGGCGTATGTTCATTTGGTAAGCAGTGTTATTTTGCGATAAAACAAACTCGAAACCGAAAGTAGGACTTTCCGAGTCGATCGGTCACGTACTTGTTTACAACCGGAATGCATCGTCCCCATTTGTCCCACGTTTTCATTTTTAATTAAATTACTTGATATGTTGATTCATACCTCTGTTAGCTAAGTCTTTTAGGGACATTTCTACATCCCCACGAGGGGTGCGACATTAGATATACGATATAATAGATAGTCTTTCATGTTCAAAATATATACGTTGTTTTCTACATCATCTGTTGTTTCACGCATGCGCGCTGTGCGTGTCTATATTTCGCGTAAACAAATTCGCGTATACGACGGTTTAAATTTATTGGAATTTTATCGTTTCTGAGCAACTATTTCGATTTTTGTAAACACACACACATTAGTATTTATATTTTACCCAAAACATCCTTTATTACAATATAATGCTGCTTTAAAGATATATAGCTGTTCAAAATGAGTGTCACAATTTCTAAGACGATTGGTATCACGTGACTGCCCACGTTACCAATATGTAGAAATCCAACATTGTTTAGCATGTTTACGGTACTGCAAAACTATATACTATTTAGACTCGGCTATTCATTATTCTCATTCGGGACTTTCCGTAGATCCATTTCTCCGTAGCAAATCAGAGTATTAATGTGTGTAAATGACCTTTGGCATGTTTTATCAAAATTACTGGTATGGAAACTGGGACACTCGCAAATAATGCAATTCGATCTTTCGAATAGGCAAATGACTCTAAATTTTAAACTAATCTCTCACTTAACATCATTCTTGGTGGAATCCATAGCAGAGAGGTGTATCCAGTGGGTGCTCATGGGACTCGCGCACCACCCTTAATTTCCAGATGATGATTTGTCATCTCATTAATTTCCTATAAAATCGTTTCACCAACAACACCTCTCCTGATGTTTACACCACATGTACCAGGAAATTGCACAATATGGTATTCAGATTATCAACATGTTCAGGGGGACCCGGCCCCCTAGGATGAACCAATTGCGACGGCCAGGCCAGCTGTGCTACTCATGGCTGATGTTAGTAACTTAGTACCCCCATTAATAGTTTCCTGGATACGCCTCTGATAACCATGAGGAAGAGAGAAGAAGCAATGAGAAACAGTTCTAATTTTCTATTATCTCCCTTAGCAGATAAAGTCGGATTTATTCCAAAATGTGAATAGGTCCTTTTAGTTAGAATCCTTTGTTTTTACTGTTGTTACATAACCAGATATCCAAATCGTGTTAATTAACTGAAAACAGTCTTTTACAAATAAGTACCCATTGCATATACTGTATGAGATATGTCGAGATATAGTACTTTAAATCTCATAAGAAGCGATAGCAGAATAAAATTGCCAACATGTTGTGCAAAGGAAACAACGATAAAAACAGAGGAAACACTTAATAGGACCTATCTACTTTTAGAGAGTATTCAGGGGCAGTAACTGACTGATGTCTCTCATTGCGGATGACGTATGTTCTCTTGCCAAAGAACACCACCACTGTGGTACTGGTAGGGGTTGAGCTCGTAATTCCCATTTACGAAGACTACTTCATATCCGTTACACCATAGAGACTCCCTCCACAAATATAGTGTCATCAACAATAAAAGATGAAAAGCCCCTCACCCACCTCTTGGCGAGCGGGTGCTTTGACTCAATTAACCCGGTGCATATGCATTGGTAGAGTGTTACCACACACACAACATGATATAGTGTGATATCAATAATTGTATCTAAATTGTTTCCTTTTTGGTTGCCATTGAAGTATTAGTTATGTGTGTAGAATGGCCATCTAAATTGTTAATTTTACAGACGTTCGCGGTAGAAAAGTATTACCACGCCCAGTATAAACCCACATGCCCAGCATAAGTCATCCATGCCCAGTATAAGCCCACATGCCCAACACAAACCCACTATGCCCAGTATAAACCCTCATGCCCAGTATAAGCCCCCGTTCCCCAGTATAAGCGTGGATCTTCAAGTAATACTATCTGGGAAGCGCTACCTAGGGCTCTATACGAATGCTCAAAAAAGGGAAACAACTCTCTTACTATACTTACAACTGTCCATGATTATTCTACAAGATTGTTTATCAAACGGATAATTCCGGAAATCCATCGGGCAACTAAGAGTTAGCGATAACCTGAAACGGAAATAAATGTTTGTAACGGTATATAATGTCGGGCAACTAAGAGTTAGCGATAACCTGAAACGGAAATAAATGTTTGTAACGGTATATAATGTCGGTCAACTAAGAGTTAGCGAAAACCTGAAACGGAAATAAATGTTTGTAACGGTATATAATGTCGGGCAACTAAGAGTTAGCGATAACCTGAAACGGAAATAAATGTTTGTAACGGTATATAATGTCGGGCAACTAAGAGTTAGCGATAACCTGAAACGGAAATAAATGTTTGTAACGGTATATAATGTCAATACACGTACACTTCAGTATTTTATGCTTAATTAGTGGTAATACATATATTGTTGTCGTAACGATATGGAATACATACAGTGTTGTCGTAACGGTATGGAATACATATATTGTTGTCGTAACGATATGGAATACATACATTGTTGTCGTAACGATATGGAATACGTACAGTGTTGTCGTAGCGATATGGAATACATATATTGTTGTCGTAGCGATATGGAATACTTACATTGTTGTCGTAACGATATGGAATACATATATTGTTGTCGTAACGATATGGAATACATATATTGTTGTCGTAACGATATGGAATACGTACATTGTTGTCGTAACGATATGGAATACATACGTTGTTGTCGTAACGATATGGAATACATATATTGTTGTCGTAGCGATATGGAATACTTCCATTGTTGTCGTAACGATATGGAATACATACGTTGTTGTCGTAACGGTATGGAATACATATATTGTTGACGTAACGATATGGAATACGTACAGTGTTGTCGTAACGATATGGAATACGTACATTGTTGTCGTAGCGGTATGGAATACATATATTGTTGTCGTAACGGTATGGAATACATATATTGTTGTCGTAACGATATGGAATACGTACAGTGTTGTCGTAACGATATGGAATACGTACATTGTTGTCGTAGCGATATGGAATACTTACATTGTTGTCGTAACGGTATGGAATACATATATTGTTGTCGTAACGATATGGAATACGTACAGTGTTGTCGTAACGATATGGAATACACACGTTGTTGTCGTAACGGTATGGAATACATATATTGTTGTCGTAACGATATGGAATACGTACAGTGTTGTCGTAACGATATGGAATACGTACATTGTTGTCGTAGCGATATGGAATACTTACATTGTTGTCGTAACGGTATGGAATACATATATTGTTGTCGTAACGATATGGAATACGTACAGTGTTGTCGTAACGATATGGAATACACACGTTGTTGTCGTAACGGTATGGAATACATATATTGTTGTCGTAACGATATGGAATACGTACAGTGTTGTCGTAACGATATGGAATACGTACATTGTTGTCGTAGCGATATGGAATACTTACATTGTTGTCGTAACGATATGGAATACATACGTTGTTGTCGTAGCGGTATGGAATACTTACATTGTTGTCGTAACGATATGGAATACATACGTTGTTGTCGTAGCGGTATGGAATACATATATTGTTGTCGTAACGACATGGAATACATACATTGTTGTCGTAGCGGTATGGAATACGTATATTGTTGTCGTAACAGTATGGAATACATACATTGTTATCGTAACGACATGGAATACATACAGTGTTGTCGTAGCGATATGGAATACATACATTGTTGTCGTAACGACATGGAATACATACATTGTTGTCGTAACGATATGGAATACATACATTGTTGTCGTAACGGTATGGAATACATACATTGTTGTCGTAACGCTATGGAATACTTACATTGTTATCGTAACGATATGGAATACATACGTTGCTGTCGTAACGGTTTGAAATACATACGTTGCTGTCGTAACGGTTAGAAATACATACATTGCTGTCGTAACGACATGGAATACTTACATTCTTGTCGTAAGGGTATGGAATACTTACATCGTTGTAGTAACGATATGGCATACATACATTGTTGTCGTAACGATATGGCATACATACATTGTTGTCGTAACGACATGGAATACATACATTGTTGTCGTAACGGTATGGAATACATACATTGTTGTCGTAACGATATGGAATATATACGTTGCTGTCGTAACTGTATGGAATAGATGTATTTTTGTCGTAGCGATATGTAATACATACATTGTTGTCGTAACGGCATGGAATACATACATTGTTGTCGTAACGATATGGAATACATACATTGCTGCCGTAACGGTATGGAATACATACATTGTTGTCGTAACGGTATGGGATACATACATTGTTGTCGTAACGATATGGAATACATACATTGTTGTCGTAACGGTATGTAATACATACATTGTTGTCGTAACGACATGGAATACATACATTGTTGTCGTAACGACATGGAATACATACATTGTTGTCGTAACGACATGGATTGCAGGAGTTCCATGGCTTACTGAAGCTCCATGGCTTGTCGGATGTCTATGACTTGCGAGAGGTTCATGGCTTTGCTGGAGTCCATGGTTTGTGGGAGACCCATTGCTAGCCTGAGAATCATGGCTTGCTGGAGAACCATGGTTTGCTGGAGGCCTATGGCTAGCGTGAGAATCATGGCTTGCTGGAGAACCATGGTTTGCTGGAGGCCTATGGCTAGCGTGAGAATCATGGCTTGCTGGAGAACCATAGTTTGCTGGAGGCCTATGGCTTGCTGAAGAACCATGGCTTGCGGGAGAACCATGGCTTGCGGGAGAACCATTGTTTATGAGAGGCCCATTGCTTGCGGGACATCCAATACTTAGCTTGTCTGAGGTCCGTGACATTCGATTGTTCTACGCCGCTACCTACGTATGCATATGACAACTGACTGCTTACAACACATTGGACTATAGTTAAGTATCAACAGAGACACACACAGTCATACTTGTGCTAGATCACCAGAGGAAAGTACACAAAGCGGTAGGTGTATATGCTTCGATAAAGTATTTATATAATAAATACAGAATAAATATACTTTAAACTCAGTAAATTAATATATTTGAATATTCACATTTATTTATATTAAATATTGCACAAGAAACTCAAATGGTACGAACATGTGTTTACTATTGACACGTATGACATTGTAAATGTAAGGCTATTAATACGTGCATTTATTAAGTAAACGTTGTTTACCTTTTTTGTAGAATGCCAAGCAAGCAAAGAATCCATTACCCTGAAGTTTTTAAAAAAGCATGTATGGACAGCGGAAGGTCTGTCTATGCCACTGCCAACAACATATGCTATTCCGTGTGTGTGTGTTTTACGTTTATTTATGTTTATTTATCGTTGCTACTGGTTGCCCATATGAGCGACGCCTCGTTAAGAGATTAGTCATTTTAGGTTTTTGGAAGAGAGTGCAATGATACAGATAGAGACCCTTTCCAGAGTCTCCTCTTGTTCTTTTACGTGCACAGTGTACAGCACCAACACGAGACCTCGGTTTAAAGTCCCATCTGAAAGACTGTTAATTTTATTATGGTCAGACGGGGTATCGAACCTGCGATCCCTGGATTACCAGTCCAACGTGTTAACCGCTGGACTACAGATACGTCTGTATATTCTATTCCTCAAACTTCATTTATACGTAGTGTGTTCAAATACAAAGCTCGGGAGAGCCTCGCCTTGTATACATGTATTTTCTACTACTCGCTTAATAAATTGATACTTATAAGACAGAACCCTAATATTCTCTATGTATTGATTGTTATGTATGATTCTATGATACCCTACGAGAAATGAAAAAGATATCTATAATTTCGAAATTGACAAACTTACAAACTTACCATTATCATAATCAGGGGGAACGTTGTTTTCAACTGTCATATCTTTAGTAATGAAGTCTAGAAAGTCTTTCCTGTAAATACATAATTAATATTTATAATTATCATAATTAACATTTATAATTATCATGAAACATCATCAGAGATTAGAGATCAGTGAACGACCAGAAGTAGTGTGTAATCAACAACGACAACAACAACAACAACAACAACAACAACAACAACAACGACAATTATGACGACGACGACAACAACAACAACAACAATTAACATGACAAATATATCTAAGTAATTATTTCTAAATTGAGCAGCGTTAGTTAGTTAAAACATATTATTACATAATGTCTGTTATGTGGACAGTGATATGCATGTACTTATGTATTGAACAATAATAACTGTAATTATACATACATACATCATATATAATATTAATGCGTATTATTAAAACAAGGGATTAATTAGTATATGTTTTTAACAGAAACACTGTGATAGAAAGTATCCCCAGCGCTATGTTTAACCACATGCAGCCTGCGAGAAACCAGTGTATCCAGCGCTATGTTTAACGGCATGCAGCCGGCGAGAAACCAGTGTCCCCAGCGCTATGTTTAACCACATGCAGCCTGCGAGAAACCAGTGTCTCCAGCGCTATGTTTAACGATATGCAGCCTGCGAGAAACCAGTGTATCCAGCGCTATGTTTAACGGCATGCAGCCTGTGAGAAACCAGTGTCTCCAGCGCTATGTTTAACCACATGCAGCCTGCGAGAAACCAGTGTCTCCAGCGCTATGTTTAACGACATGCAGCCGGTGAGAAACCAGTGTATCCAGCCCTATGTTTAACGACATGCAGCCTGCGAGAAACCAGTGTATCCAGCGCTATGTTTAACCACATGCAGCCTAAGAGAAACGAAACTAGTGTCCCCAGCGCTATGTTTAACCACATGCAGCCTGCGAGAAACCAGTATCCCCAGCGCTATGTTTAACCACATGCAGCCTGCGAGAAACCAGTGTCTCCAGAGCTATGCTTAACGACATGCAGCCTGCGAGAAACCTGTGTCTCCAGCGCTATGCTTAACCACATGCAGCCTGCGAGAAACCAGTGTCCCCAGCGATATGATTATCGCCATGCAGATGCGAGAAACCAGTGTCTCCAGCGCTATGTTTAACCACATGCAGCCTGCGAGAAAACATTGTCTCCAGCGCTATGTTTAACGACATGCAGCCTGCGAGAAACCAGTGTGTACATCGCTATGTTTAACAACATGCAGCCGGCGAGAAACCAGTGTATCCAGCGCTATGTTTAACCATATGCAGCCTCCGGAGAAACCAGTGTCTCCAGCACTATGTTTAACGACATGAAGCCTGCGAGAAACCAGTGTCTCCAGAGCTATGCTTAACGACATGCAGCCTGCGAGAAACCAGTGTGTACAGCGCTATGCTTAACGGCATGCAGCCTGTGAGAAACCAGTGTCTCCAGTGCTATATTTAACCACATGCAGCCTGCGAGAAACCAGTGTCTCCAGTGCTATGTTTAACCACCTGCAGCCTGCCAGAAACCAGTGTCTCCAGCGCTATGTTTAACCACATGCAGCCTGCGAGAAACCAGTGTCTCCAGTGCTATGTTTAACCACCTGCAGCCTCCCAGAAACCAGTGTCTCCAGCGCTATGCTTAACGACATACAACCTGCGAGAAACCAGTGTCTCCAGAGCTATGCTTAACGACATGCAGCCTGCGAAAAACCAGTGTCTCCAGCGCTATGTTTAACCACATGCAGCCTGCCGGAAACCAGTGTCTCCAGCGCTATGTTTAACGACATGCAGCCTGCGAGAAACCAGGGTCTCCAGAGCTATGTTTAACGACATGCAGCCTGCGAGAAACCAGTGTATCCAGCCCTATGTTTAACGACATACAGCCGGTTAGAAACAAGTGTATCCAGCGCTATGTTTAACCACATGCAGCCTGCGAGAAACCAGTGTATCCAGTGCTATGTTTAACCACCTGCAGCCTGCCAGAAACCAGTGTCTCCAGCGCTATGCTTAACGACATACAACCTGCGAGAAACCAGTGTCTCCAGAGCTATGCTTAACGACATGCAGCCTGCGAAAAACCAGTGTCTCCAGCGCTATGTTTAACCACATGCAGCCTGCCGGAAACCAGTGTCTCCAGCGCTATGTTTAACGACATGCAGCCTGCGAGAAACCAGTGTCTCCAGAGCTATGCTTAACGACATGCAGCCTGCGAGAAACCAGTGTGTACAGCGCTATGCTTAACGGCATGCAGCCTGCGAGAAACCAGTGTCTCCAGTGCTATATTTAACCACATGCAGCCTGCGAGAAACCAGTGTCTCCAGTGCTATGTTTAACCACCTGCAGCCTGCCAGAAACCAGTGTCTCCAGCGCTATGTTTAACCACATGCAGCCTGCGAGAAACCAGTGTCTCCAGTGCTATGTTTAACCACCTGCAGCCTGCCAGAAACCAGTGTCTCCAGCGCTATGCTTAACGACATACAACCTGCGAGAAACCAGTGTCTCCAGAGCTATGCTTAACGACATGCAGCCTGCGAAAAACCAGTGTCTCCAGCGCTATGTTTAACCACATGCAGCCTGCCGGAAACCAGTGTCTCCAGCGCTATGTTTAACGACATGCAGCCTGCGAGAAACCAGGGTCTCCAGAGCTATGTTTAACGACATGCAGCCTGCGAGAAACCAGTGTATCCAGCCCTATGTTTAACGACATACAGCCTGTTAGAAACAAGTGTATCCAGCGCTATGTTTAACCACATGCAGCCTGCGAGAAACCAGTGTATCCAGTGCTATGTTTAACCACCTGCAGCCTGCCAGAAACCAGTGTCTCCAGCACAATGTTTAACCACATGCAGCCTGCGAGAAACCAGTGTCTCCAGTGCTATGTTTAACCACCTGCAGCCTGCCAGAAACCAGTGTCTCCAGCGCTATGCTTAACGACATACAACCTGCGAGAAACCAGTGTCTCCAGAGCTATGCTTAACCACATGCAGCCTGCGAGAAACCAGTGTCCCCAGCGCTATGTTTAACCACATGCAGCCTGCTAGAAACCAGTGTCTCCAGCGCTATGTTTAACGATATGCAGCCTGCGAGAAACCAGTGTATCCAGCGCTATGTTTAACGGCATGCAGCCGGCGAGAAACCAGTGTCCCCAGCGCTATGTTTAACCACATGCAGCCTGCGAGAAACCAGTGTCTCCAGCGCTATGTTTAACGATATGCAGCCTGCGAGAAACCAGTGTATCCAGCGCTATGTTTAACGGCATGCAGCCTGTGAGAAACCAGTGTCTCCAGCGCTATGTTTAACCACATGCAGCCTGCGAGAAACCAGTGTCTCCAGCGCTATGTTTAACGACATGCTGCCGGTGAGAAACCAGTGTATCCAGCCCTATGTTTAACGACATGCAGCCTGCGAGAAACCAGTGTATCCAGCCCTATGTTTAACGACATGCAGCCTGCGAGAAACCAGTGTATCCAGCGCTATGTTTAACCACATGCAGCCTAAGAGAAACGAAACTAGTGTCCCCAGCGCTATGTTTAACCACATGCAGCCTGCGAGAAACCAGTGTCCCCAGCGCTATGTTTAACCACATGCAGCCTGCGAGAAACCAGTGTCTCCAGAGCTATGCTTAACGACATGCAGCCTGCGAGAAACCTGTGTCTCCAGCGCTATGCTTAACCACATGCAGCCTGCGAGAAACCAGTGTCCCCAGCGATATGATTATCGCCATGCAGATGCGAGAAACCAGTGTCTCCAGCGCTATGTTTAACCACATGCAGCCTGCGAGAAAAAATTGTCTCCAGCGCTATGTTTAACGACATGCAGCCTGCGAGAAACCAGTGTGTACATCGCTATGTTTAACAACATGCAGCCGGCGAGAAACCAGTGTATCCAGCGCTATGTTTAACCATATGCAGCCTCCGGAGAAACCAGTGTCTCCAGCACTATGTTTAACGACATGAAGCCTGCGAGAAACCAGTGTCTCCAGAGCTATGCTTAACGACATGCAGCCTGCGAGAAACCAGTGTGTACAGCGCTATGCTTAACGGCATGCAGCCTGTGAGAAACCAGTGTCTCCAGTGCTATATTTAACCACATGCAGCCTGCGAGAAACCAGTGTCTCCAGTGCTATGTTTAACCACCTGCAGCCTGCCAGAAACCAGTGTCTCCAGCGCTATGTTTAACCACATGCAGCCTGCGAGAAACCAGTGTCTCCAGTGCTATGTTTAACCACCTGCAGCCTGCCAGAAACCAGTGTCTCCAGCGCTATGCTTAACGACATACAACCTGCGAGAAACCAGTGTCTCCAGAGCTATGCTTAACGACATGCAGCCTGCGAAAAACCAGTGTCTCCAGCGCTATGTTTAACCACATGCAGCCTGCCGGAAACCAGTGTCTCCAGCGCTATGTTTAACGACATGCAGCCTGCGAGAAACCAGGGTCTCCAGAGCTATGTTTAACGACATGCAGCCTGCCGGAAACCAGTGTCTCCAGCGCTATGTTTAACGACATGCAGCCTGCGAGAAACCAGGGTCTCCAGAGCTATGTTTAACGACATGCAGCCTGCCAGAAACCAGTGTCTCCAGCACAATGTTTAACCACATGCAGCCTGCGAGAAACCAGTGTCTCCAGTGCTATGTTTAACCACCTGCAGCCTGCCAGAAACCAGTGTCTCCAGCGCTATGCTTAACGACATACAACCTGCGAGAAACCAGTGTCTCCAGAGCTATGCTTAACGACATGCAGCCTGCGAGAAACCAGTGTCTCCAGCGCTATGTTTAACCACATGCAGCCTGCCAGAAACCAGTATCTCCAGCGCTATATTTAACGACATGCAGCCTGCGAGAAACCAGGGTCTCCAGAGCTATGTTTAACGACATGCAGCCTGCGAGAAACCAGTGTATCCAGCCCTATGTTTAACGACATACAGCCGGTGAGAAACAAGTGTATCCAGCGCTATGTTTAACCACATGCGGCCTGCGGAGAAACCAGTGTCTCCAGCGCTATGTTTAACGACATGCAGCCTGCGAGAAACCATTGTCTCCAGCGCTATGCTTAACGACATACAACCTGCGAGAAACCATTGTCTCCAGCGCTATGCTTAATGACATGCAGCCTGCGAGAAACCAGTGTCTCCAGCGCTATGTTTAACGACATGCAGCCTGCGAGAAACCAGTGTATCCAGCCCTATGTTTAACGACATGCAGCCTGCGAGAAACCAGTGTATCCAGCCCTATGTTTAACGACATGCAGCCTGCGAGAAACCAGTGTATCCAGCGCTATGTTTAACCACATGCAGCCTAAGAGAAACGAAACTAGTGTCCCCAGCGCTATGTTTAACCACATGCAGCCTGCGAGAAACCAGTGTCCCCAGCGCTATGTTTAACCACATGCAGCCTGCGAGAAACCAGTGTCTCCAGAGCTATGCTTAACGACATGCAGCCTGCGAGAAACCTGTGTCTCCAGCGCTATGCTTAACCACATGCAGCCTGCGAGAAACCAGTGTCCCCAGCGATATGATTATCGCCATGCAGATGCGAGAAACCAGTGTCTCCAGCGCTATGTTTAACCACATGCAGCCTGCGAGAAAACATTGTCTCCAGCGCTATGTTTAACGACATGCAGCCTGCGAGAAACCAGTGTGTACATCGCTATGTTTAACAACATGCAGCCGGCGAGAAACCAGTGTATCCAGCGCTATGTTTAACCATATGCAGCCTCCGGAGAAACCAGTGTCTCCAGCACTATGTTTAACGACATGAAGCCTGCGAGAAACCAGTGTCTCCAGAGCTATGCTTAACGACATGCAGCCTGCGAGAAACCAGTGTGTACAGCGCTATGCTTAACGGCATGCAGCCTGTGAGAAACCAGTGTCTCCAGTGCTATATTTAACCACATGCAGCCTGCGAGAAACCAGTGTCTCCAGTGCTATGTTTAACCACCTGCAGCCTGCCAGAAACCAGTGTCTCCAGCGCTATGTTTAACCACATGCAGCCTGCGAGAAACCAGTGTCTCCAGTGCTATGTTTAACCACCTGCAGCCTGCCAGAAACCAGTGTCTCCAGCGCTATGCTTAACGACATACAACCTGCGAGAAACCAGTGTCTCCAGAGCTATGCTTAACGACATGCAGCCTGCGAAAAACCAGTGTCTCCAGCGCTATGTTTAACCACATGCAGCCTGCCGGAAACCAGTGTCTCCAGCGCTATGTTTAACGACATGCAGCCTGCGAGAAACCAGGGTCTCCAGAGCTATGTTTAACGACATGCAGCCTGCGAGAAACCAGTGTATCCAGCCCTATGTTTAACGACATACAGCCGGTTAGAAACAAGTGTATCCAGCGCTATGTTTAACCATATGCAGCCTGCGAGAAACCAGTGTATCCAGTGCTATGTTTAACCACCTGCAGCCTGCCAGAAACCAGTGTCTCCAGCGCTATGCTTAACGACATACAACCTGCGAGAAACCAGTGTCTCCAGAGCTATGCTTAACGACATGCAGCCTGCGAAAAACCAGTGTCTCCAGCGCTATGTTTAACCACATGCAGCCTGCCGGAAACCAGTGTCTCCAGCGCTATGTTTAACGACATGCAGCCTGCGAGAAACCAGTGTCTCCAGAGCTATGTTTAACGACATGCAGCCTGCGAGAAACCAGTGTGTACAGCGCTATGCTTAACGGCATGCAGCCTGCGAGAAACCAGTGTCTCCAGTGCTATATTTAACCACATGCAGCCTGCGAGAAACCAGTGTCTCCAGTGCTATGTTTAACCACCTGCAGCCTGCCAGAAACCAGTGTCTCCAGCGCTATGTTTAACCACATGCAGCCTGCGAGAAACCAGTGTCTCCAGTGCTATGTTTAACCACCTGCAGCCTGCCAGAAACCAGTGTCTCCAGCGCTATGCTTAACGACATACAACCTGCGAGAAACCAGTGTCTCCAGAGCTATGCTTAACGACATGCAGCCTGCGAAAAACCAGTGTCTCCAGCGCTATGTTTAACCACATGCAGCCTGCCGGAAACCAGTGTCTCCAGCGCTATGTTTAACGACATGCAGCCTGCGAGAAACCAGGGTCTCCAGAGCTATGTTTAACGACATGCAGCCTGCGAGAAACCAGTGTATCCAGCCCTATGTTTAACGACATACAGCCGGTTAGAAACAAGTGTATCCAGCGCTATGTTTAACCACATGCAGCCTGCGAGAAACCAGTGTATCCAGAGCTATGTTTAACCACCTGCAGCCTGCCAGAAACCAGTGTCTCCAGCGCAATGTTTAACCACATGCAGCCTGCGAGAAACCAGTGTCTCCAGTGCTATGTTTAACCACCTGCAGCCTGCCAGAAACCAGTGTCTCCAGCGCTATGCTTAACGACATACAACCTGCGAGAAACCAGTGTCTCCAGAGCTATGCTTAACGACATGCAGCCTGCGAGAAACCAGTGTCTCCAGCGCTATGTTTAACCACATGCAGCCTGCCAGAAACCAGTATCTCCAGCGCTATATTTAACGACATGCAGCCTGCGAGAAACCAGGGTCTCCAGAGCTATGTTTAACGACATGCAGCCTGCGAGAAACCAGTGTATCTAGCCCTATGTTTAACGACATACAGCCGGTGAGAAACAAGTGTATCCAGCGCTATGTTTAACCACATGCGGCCTGCGGAGAAACCAGTGTCTCCAGCGCTATGTTTAACGACATGCAGCCTGCGAGAAACCATTGTCTCCAGCGCTATGCTTAACGACATACAACCTGCGAGAAACCATTGTCTCCAGCGCTATGTTTAACGACATGCAGCCTGCGAGAAACTAGTGTCTCCAGCGCTATGTTTAACGACATGCAGCCTGCAAGAAACCAGTGTCTCCAGAGCTATGTTTAACGACATGCAGCATGCGAGAAACCCGTGTATCCAGCGCTATGTTTAACCCTATGCGGCCTGCGGAGAAAGCAGTGTCTCCAGCGCTATGTTTAACGACATGCAGCCTGCGAGAAACCAGTGTCTCCAGAGCTATGCTTAACGACATGCAGCCTGCGAGAAACCAGTGTGTACAGCGCTATGCTTAACGGCATGCAGCCTGCGAGAAACCAGTGTCTCCAGTGCTATATTTAACCACATGCAGCCTGCGAGAAACCAGTGTCTCCAGTGCTATGTTTAACCACCTGCAGCCTGCCAGAAACCAGTGTCTCCAGCGCTATGTTTAACCACATGCAGCCTGCGAGAAACCAGTGTCTCCAGTGCTATGTTTAACCACCTGCAGCCTCCCAGAAACCAGTGTCTCCAGCGCTATGCTTAACGACATACAACCTGCGAGAAACCAGTGTCTCCAGAGCTATGCTTAACGACATGCAGCCTGCGAAAAACCAGTGTCTCCAGCGCTATGTTTAACCACATGCAGCCTGCCGGAAACCAGTGTCTCCAGCGCTATGTTTAACGACATGCAGCCTGCGAGAAACCAGGGTCTCCAGAGCTATGTTTAACGACATGCAGACTGCGAGAAACCAGTGTATCCAGCCCTATGTTTAACGACATACAGCCGGTTAGAAACAAGTGTATCCAGCGCTATGGTTAACCACATGCAGCCTGCGAGAAACCAGTGTATCCAGTGCTATGTTTAACCACCTGCAGCCTGCCAGAAACCAGTGTCTCCAGCACAATGTTTAACCACATGCAGCCTGCGAGAAACCAGTGTCTCCAGTGCTATGTTTAACCACCTGCAGCCTGCCAGAAACCAGTGTCTCCAGCGCTATGCTTAACGACATACAACCTGCGAGAAACCAGTGTCTCCAGAGCTATGCTTAACGACATGCAGCCTGCGAGAAACCAGTGTCTCCAGCGCTATGTTTAACCACATGCAGCCTGCCAGAAACCAGTATCTCCAGCGCTATATTTAACGACATGCAGCCTGCGAGAAACCAGGGTCTCCAGAGCTATGTTTAACGACATGCAGCCTGCGAGAAACCAGTGTATCCAGCCCTATGTTTAACGACATACAGCCGGTGAGAAACAAGTGTATCCAGCGCTATGTTTAACCACATGCGGCCTGCGGAGAAACCAGTGTCTCCAGCTCTATGTTTAACGACATGCAGCCTGCGAGAAACCATTGTCTCCAGCGCTATGCTTAACGACATACAACCTGCGAGAAACCATTGTCTCCAGCGCTATGCTTAATGACATGCAGCCTGCGAGAAACCAGTGTCTCCAGCGCTATGTTTAACGACATGCAGCCTGCGAGAAACCAGTGTCTCCAGCGTTATGTTTAACGACATGCAGCCTGCAAGAAACCAGTGTCTCCAGAGCTATGTTTAACGACATGCAGCATGCGAGAAACCCGTGTATCCAGCGCTATGTTTAACCATATGCGGCCTGCGGAGAAAGCAGTGTCTCCAGCGCTATGTTTAACGACATGCAGCCTGCGAGAAACCAGTGTCTCCAGAGCTATGCTTAACGACATGCAGCCTGCGAGAAACCAGTGTGTACAGCGCTATGCTTAACGGCATGCAGCCTGCGAGAAACCAGTGTCTCCAGTGCTATATTTAACCACATGCAGCCTGCGAGAAACCAGTGTCTCCAGTGCTATGTTTAACCACCTGCAGCCTGCCAGAAACCAGTGTCTCCAGCGCTATGTTTAACCACATGCAGCCTGCGAGAAACCAGTGTCTCCAGTGCTATGTTTAACCACCTGCAGCCTCCCAGAAACCAGTGTCTCCAGCGCTATGCTTAACGACATACAACCTGCGAGAAACCAGTGTCTCCAGAGCTATGCTTAACGACATGCAGCCTGCGAAAAACCAGTGTCTCCAGCGCTATGTTTAACGACATGCAGCCTGCGAGAAACCAGGGTCTCCAGAGCTATGTTTAACGACATGCAGACTGCGAGAAACCAGTGTATCCAGCCCTATGTTTAACGACATACAGCCGGTTAGAAACAAGTGTATCCAGCGCTATGGTTAACCACATGCAGCCTGCGAGAAACCAGTGTATCCAGTGCTATGTTTAACCACCTGCAGCCTGCCAGAAACCAGTGTCTCCAGCACAATGTTTAACCACATGCAGCCTGCGAGAAACCAGTGTCTCCAGTGCTATGTTTAACCACCTGCAGCCTGCCAGAAACCAGTGTCTCCAGCGCTATGCTTAACGACATACAACCTGCGAGAAACCAGTGTCTCCAGAGCTATGCTTAACGACATGCAGCCTGCGAGAAACCAGTGTCTCCAGCGCTATGTTTAACCACATGCAGCCTGCCAGAAACCAGTATCTCCAGCGCTATATTTAACGACATGCAGCCTGCGAGAAACCAGGGTCTCCAGAGCTATGTTTAACGACATGCAGCCTGCGAGAAACCAGTGTATCCAGCCCTATGTTTAACGACATACAGCCGGTGAGAAACAAGTGTATCCAGCGCTATGTTTAACCACATGCGGCCTGCGGAGAAACCAGTGTCTCCAGCGCTATGTTTAACGACATGCAGCCTGCGAGAAACCATTGTCTCCAGCGCTATGCTTAACGACATACAACCTGCGAGAAACCATTGTCTCCAGCGCTATGCTTAATGACATGCAGCCTGCGAGAAACCAGTGTCTCCAGCGCTATGTTTAACGACATGCAGCCTGCGAGAAACCAGTGTCTCCAGCGTTATGTTTAACGACATGCAGCCTGCAAGAAACCAGTGTCTCCAGAGCTATGTTTAACGACATGCAGCATGCGAGAAACCCGTCTATCCAGCGCTATGTTTAACCATATGCGGACTGCGGAGAAAGCAGTGTCTCCAGCGCTATGATTAACGACATGCAGCCTGCGAGAAACAAGTGTCTCCAAAGCTATGCTTAACGACATGCAGCCTGCGAGAAACCAGTGTCTCCAGCGCTATGTTTAACCACATGCAGCCTGCGGAGAAACCATTGTCTCCAGCGCTATGTTTAACGACATGCAGCCTGCGAGAAACGAGGGTCTCCAGAGCTATGCTTAACGACATGCAGCATGCGAGAAACCAGTGTCCCCAGCGCTATGTTTAACGGCATGCAGCCTGCGAGAAACCAATGTCTCCAGCGCTATGTTTAACGACATAGAACCTGCGAGAAACCATTGTCTCCAGCGCTATGTTTAACCTCATGCAGCCTGCGAGAAACCAGGGTCTCCAGAGCTATGTTTAACCACATGCAGCCTACGAGAAACGAAACTAGTGTCCCCAGCGCTATGTTTAACCACATGCAGCCTGCGAGAAACCAGTGTCCCCAGCGCTATGTTTAACCTCATGCAGCCTGCGAGAAACCATTGACTCCAGCGATATGTTTAACCACATGCAGCCTGCGAGAAACCAGTTTCTCCAGCGCTATGTTTAACGACATGCAGCCTGCGAGAAACCATTGTCTCCAGCGCTATGTTTAACCACATGCAGCCTGCGAGAATCCATTGTCTCCAGCGCTATCTGGTCGCCAGCTCGGACATGTGGGGTGTCTCCGGATACTCTGGTTTCCCCATCCCCGCTTTCATCCACGCCAACGAGAGTGATTAATATAAATTGTTAAAACTTGATTCGCAACCGTTGTAAAATAAATAAAGTTTAGAGAATTATCGTTACTTATGTACTTTTTCAAAATTCATCAAAATAATAAAAATGGCGATTTATTTTGTTTGAATTGCATTTTGATCCTATTGGTTGTCTACAATTAAGAGCATTCTAGCGTGTGAACAAGTATATTTACGCAGAAACGTACGACAGATAGTAGGCCTCCCTACAACCACCCACCCCAAACATGCAAGTGTTTCCGGTTTCCCGACCGGCCCTTTTTTTTATCTCCCGACCCTGAATGTTGTTATTGTGGTGTGAAAATAGGGGCTTTAAAAAATCGTATTGGCGTATTATTTTGATACACTATGAATGATACGCACCCTTGTTGACAAGATAGAACAAAGTGAAGTCAGATACACATTTATCTGGCGAAATAAACGTATCGTGGTTTCGTATGACGCCATACATGTCCTTTGTGTATTATACTAGCTGGCAAACTCGATTGAACTATGATGCATATGTGTGTGTTTTACGTTTATTTATCGTCGCAACCGTTTGCCCATATGAGCGACGCTTCTTGAAGAGATTAGTCATTTTAGATGTTGGAGGATAGTGCATGATACAGACAGAGACCCGTTCCAGAGTATCATCTGGTTCTTTTACGTGCACGGTGTAAAGCACCGACACGAGACCTCGGTTTAGCGTCCCATCTGAAAGACTGTTAATTTTATTAGGGTCAGACGGGGTATCCGATTAGCGCAGTGGTTAGCGCGCTCGCTTCTCACCAATGCAACATGGTTTCGATCCTTGGACTGGGAAGTATGTGAACTGGTACGGTGGTCGCCAGATCGGACAGGTGGGTTTTCTCCGGGTACTCCGGTTTCCTCCCACACGAATGACCACGTATACGCTTTCATCCGTTTGAGGGCTTCTCCAACCACCTATATACTATGCCTGGCAAGTAGCTTTAACCCTTTGCTTGCTGAGTAAATAAAATCACGTTTGCAAACAACATAGATCCAGTTCAGCTGCGGCGTAGCGCAACCTCTGATCAGGATCTATGTTGTTTGCTATTCAGCCAAGTGATTTAGCTCCATTATGCGAACAGCAAACAGCATAGAGCCTGAACAGACGGCAGGCTTTATGCTGTTTGTAAAAGTGATTTTATCTGCCGCTAGTGTGCAAAAGGTTAAGCAAATTATTTGACCCCTGATTTACACCACAAATTATTTGACCCCTGATTTACACCACCAATTATTTGACCCCTGATTTACACCACAAATTATTTGACCCCTGATTTACACCACAAATTATATTCTTGGAAACACTAATATATATTTACACACAAGAGTCTGACAATTAATTCACCTCTTCCAAATAATCCACATCTTTTGCTTCTGTTTGAAACCATTCATACTTTCTACAGAACGTTCTTCAGCCTCATCCTTACACTAAACTTCATCTCTTGCACAACTTTTAATATCACTCAATTCCAGCTGTGTGAATTTAATGCCCTATTTAGCATACAAACTGTCCATTACCTCCAAATAAAACCATGGTTTTATACAGTTTTAATGATGATCCCATTACAGCTGATTGGGCCTTACATCTGTTCCATTAGGACAATCAGACTTCCAATCATGCAATGACTTGTAAACCTTTACAAACTTCTAAATAGGCTTACAAAAAGTGTAGATCCAGATGAGCCGGCTCATAGCGAGCCGTCTCATCAGGATCTGCACTTTTTGCCAGTAATATTAATATTTTTAGATCAAATTACCCATTTTGATAAATGAACTGGACCAAATGTAATTTTCTTATTAATTTATTGGTCTAGAAATATCATGCATCAGTCCATGTCAGTAAACGTGGTGTTGAATGGGTTAAATATCATGCACCAGTCCATGTCAGTAAACGTGGTGTTGAATGGGTTAAATATCATGCACCAGTCCATGTCAGTTACTTGGTGTTGAATGGGTTAAATATCATGCACCAGTCCATGTCAGTTACTTGGTGTTGAATGGGTTAAATATCATGCACCAGTCCATGTCAGTTACTTGGTGTTGAATGGGTTAAATATCATGCACCAGTCCATGTCAGTTACTTGGTGTTGAATGGGTTAAATATCATGCACCAGTCCATGTCAGTTACTTGGTGTTGAATGGTTAAATATCATGCACCAGTCCATGTCAGTTACTTGGTGTTGAATGGGTTAAATATCCTGCACCAGTCCATGTCAGTTACTTGGTGTTGAATGGGTTAAATATCCTGCACCAGTCCATGTCAGTTACTTGGTGTTGAATGGGTTAAATATCCTGCACCAGTCCATGTCAGTTACTTGGTGTTGAATGGGTTAAATATCCTGCACCAGTCCATGTCAGTTATTTGGTGTTGAATGGGTTAAATATCATGCACCAGTCCATGTCAGTTACTTGGTGTTGAATGGGTTAAATATCATGCACCAGTCCATGTCAGTAAACGTGGTGTTGAATGGGTTAAATATCATGCACCAGTCCATGTCAGTTACTTGGTGTTGAATGGGTTAAATAGCATGCACCAGTCCATGTCAGTTACTTGGTGTTGAATGGGTTAAATATCATGCACCAGTCCATGTCAGTTACTTGGTGTTGAATGGGTTAAATATCATGCACCAGTCCATGTCAGTTACTTGGTGTTGAATGGGTTAAATATCATGCACCATTCCATGTCAGTTACTTGGTGTTGAATGGGTTAAATATCATGCACCAGTCCATGTCAGTTACTTGGTGTTGAATGGGTTAATATCATGCACCAGTCCATGTCAGTTACTTGGTGTTGAATGGGTTAAATATCATGCACCAGTCCATGTCAGTTACTTGGTGTTGAATGGGTTAAATATCATGCACCAGTCCATGTCAGTTACTTGGTGTTGAATGGGTTAAATATCATGCACCAGTCCATGTTAGTTACTTGGTGTTGAATGTGTTAAATATCCTGCACCATTCCATGTCAGTTACTTGGTGTTGAATGGGTTAAATATCCTGCACCATTCCATGTCAGTTACTTGGTGTTGAATGGGTTAAATATCCTGCACCAGTCCATGTCAGTTACTTGGTGTTGAATGGGTTAAATATCCTGCACCAGTCCATGTCAGTTACTTGGTGTTGAATGGGTTAAATATCATGCACCAGTCCATGTCAGTTACTTGGTGTTGAATGGGTTAAATATCATGCACCAGTCCATGTTAGTTACTTGGTGTTGAATGTGTTAAATATCCTGCACCATTCCATGTCAGTTACTTGGTGTTGAATGGGTTAAATATCCTGCACCATTCCATGTCAGTTACTTGGTGTTGAATGGGTTAAATATCCTGCACCAGTCCATGTCAGTTACTTGGTGTTGAATGGGTTAAATATCCTGCACCAGTCCATGTCAGTTACTTGGTGTTGAATGGGTTAATAAACAATTTGCCAGTATTTACATTTATTTGATCACATTATTATATTGTCATGTAAATGAAATTTTGGTTTTGGAAATACGTGGAAAGTGAATGAGAAACATTAGTCAGTTACTGCCCCTGAATACCTCTACTCTTAATTGGTTTCCTCTGTTTGTATCGTTGTTTCCTTTGCACCACATGTTTTCCATTCGCATCCGTATTTCCGTCTTATTATAATTATGAAATTATTAAATCTTGACAGATAGCCTTTAGTATGTCCAACTTACTGTAAAAATTGGTTCAATTAATTAACACGATTTTAATAAAATTCCATTTATCCTAAACGAACATCTGTTTAGACGACAACAGTAAAATCAAAGGATTCCAACTAAAAGGACCAATATACATTTAGGGATAAATCTGACTTTATCCATCAAGGGCAGTAATAGAAAAACCAGTAATGTCTCTCATTGTGAATACAATAAACAATAATTAAAAAATCTCTGCTGAACATTTAATTTTAAAGTTAATTTTAAAGTTAATTTTGAACACCTGTGTTAGGAACTAGGGTTACTGTTTTTGGCTGTGTCTGTGAACAGGATAACTCAAACGGTTATATGGAGAGACTTTAAATGTTTCCTTCATAGAGATTTAGGTTACTATATTATTATATCTCCATACAAACGACACGCCATTTATCTATCATGCAGTGGATAAGTAGTCGCCATATCTATCCCACCTCCATAGATATTATTAGGACTACACGAGTTTCTGGCCTTTATTATGAACATTGGTTTGGCTACTACATTGTCAATGGATGTCGTATTGATAATGGCGTTGAGAGGTGCTTCTATGAGGGAAAGGTTAATGAAACTCGGTGAATATAATACAATTTTTTAAATATGTGTATATATCGTCTCCGTGGCATAGTAGTTAAGTCAATTCTGCCGAAGTTTCGACCTTGTCAGGGGATTGTTTCTAATATGGTCGGTTGGTGAGCCGCCAGCTAGTTAAATAATGCTTACCGATCAGCCTGCCGCCTGGCCTACAATTATATAATTTGGGAAGTACCAATGTTCAATTAAATTCTGGAAAACAAAACGTGTGTTTGCTCATAAGTGGTCTCTTTCTACCTTTGATTTGTACAGGGCCAACTCTGGAGCATTGTCGTACAAAGTCAATCTGTTGTGGTGAAGAAGACAGGAGCATTGTCGTACAAAGTCAATCTGTTGTGGTGGAGAAGACCACCCATATTTCCTGGGTAGAAACCATTATTCAATTTTTCAATCTGCACAAGCGATTGACAACTTTCTCACATATCATTCTAACACTGGTCCCCGAAAGGAAGTGAACCTGCTGCCCGGATGATAGTGATGAAATGCGAGTTCTAACAACTATATGCTAGACCATTCAACCACGGAGGCTCTCGTAACAGGACAAAATGCATACAGGAAGCAATCTCATGAGAAATCAAAATGATGGGTGGTTTAAAAAGAATAGTCATCACTTGGACGTGAGGTGGTCTTGCTCTGGTTATCTACAACATTCAAGCCCTGTACAGACACACACTTGGAACTGGTTATCAACAACATTCAAGCCCTGTACGGACACACACTTGGAACTGGTTACCTACAAGATTCAAGCCCTGTACGGACACACACTTGGAACTGGTTATCAACAACATTCAAGCCCTGTACGGACACACACTTGGAACTTGGGTTATCAGCAACATTCAAGCCCGGAACGGACACACACTTGGAACTGGTTATCAACAACATTCAAGCCCTGTACGGACACACACTTGGAACTGGTTATCAACAACATTCAAGCCCTGTATGGACACACAATTGGAACTGGTTATCTACAAGATTCAAGCCCTGTACGGACACACACTTGGAACTGGTAATATCAACAACATTCAAGCCCTGTATGGACACACACTTGAAACTTGGGTTATCAACAACATTCAAGCCCGGAACGGACACACACTTGGAACTGGTTATCAACAACATTCAAGCCATGTACGGACACACACTTGGAACTGGTTATCAACAACATTCAAGCCCTGTACGGACACACACTTGGAACTGATTATCAGCAAGATTCAAGCCCTGTACGGACACACACTTGGAACTTGGGTTATCAGCAAGATTCAAGCCCTGTACGGACACACACTTGGAACTTGGGTTATCAGCAAGATTCAAGCCCTGTACGGACACACACTTGGAACTTGGGTTATCAGCAAGATTCAAGCCCTGTACGGACACACACTTGGAACTTGGGTTATCAGCAAGATTCAATTCACACATTCGATTCAACTCGTACTACTTTCCTAACAGTTAACCATGATGTCAACCAAACTAATATCCAGGTGACAAACAATCAAGCACATCACTAACATGATCACATATGTACGTACACGATCAATTACCAACACAATATAGAACTGCAGGATGTAGAAAGGAAAAACAGAAAGAGAACAGTGCCGTAAAAACCTTGAACATTGACATGATTATTGGGCGTAATGTCAACTAGATGTTTTCCTCTTATAAAAGTTTGTTTTTATTGGAAGGGCGGACATCATTGCAACTAGATTTTTCCCCACATACAGATTGATATTTGAAGTCTCATGAGGTGCAAATTATCCATCTGAACTGAGCCGTGTTAGCACAGTGTTAGCGCGTTCGCTTCAGGAACAAAATGCCCGGAGTTTGCATCCAACTGTAGCCATTATGATTGAGCCGTTAGGCAAGGCATTGAAATTCCACATTGCCTATTCTCCTTCCCTAGTGGCGATGGATTCCATCAGGAATGAGGTCTCGAGAGTAATTAATAAAAGTTGTAGGAACTTGTCTCGCAATCGAGCTAAATTAAATTTGCATAAATCAAACTCGAGCAGGAGGAAGGCAGATCATCTTAATGTCATATTCTTGTTCAGAATGCTGAAATTATACTGAAATTACACTGAAATTACACTGAAATTGCACTGAAATTGCACTGAAATTACACTGAAATTGCACTGAAATTACACTGAAATTACAAACATAAAATATGTTAACACTTTAATCTGCAAATCACAACTTAAGTCGCTTTTGCAAAAACAGCATAGATATGAATAGCAAACAAACATAGATCCTGATCAGACGGCACAGAACATGCACAGAAATATTCGGATAGTCACTAGAAGCTAATTAAAACACTTGTCTGAATAGCAAACAGCATAGATCCTGATCAGACGGCACAGAACATGCACAGAAATATTCGGATAGTCACTAGAAGCTAATTAAAACACTTGTATAAATAGCAAACAACATAGATCCTGATCAGACGGCACAGAACATGCACAGAAATATTCGGATAGTCACTAGAAGCTAATTAAAACACTTGTATAAATAGCAAACAACATATATCCTGATCAGACGGCACAGAACATGCACAGAAATATTCGGATAGTCACTAGAAGCTAATTAAAACACTTGTATAAATAGCAAACAGCATAGATCCTGATCAGATGGCACAGAACATGCACAGAAATATTCGGATAGTCACTAGAAGCTAATTAAAACACTTGTATAAATAGCAAACAACATAGATCCTGATCAGACGGCACAGAACATGCACAGAAATATTCGGATAGTCACTAGAAGCTAATTAAAACATTTGTCTGAATAGCAAACAACATAGATCCTGATCAGACGGCACAGAATATGCACAGAAATATTCGGATAGTCACTAGAAGCTAATTAAAACACTTGTCTGAATAGCAAACAACATAGATCCTGATCAGACGGCACAGAACATGCACAGAAATATTCGGATAGTCACTAGAAGCTAATTAAAACACTTGTCTGAATAGCAAACAACATAGATCCTGATCAGACGGCACAGAACATGCACAGAAATATTCGGATAGTCACTAGAAGCTAATTAAAACACTTGTCTAAATAGCAAACAACATAGATCCTGATCAGACGGCACAGAACATGCACAGAAATATTAGGATAGTCACTAGAAGCTAAAAAAACACTTGTCTAAATAGCAAACAACATAGATCCTGATCAGATGGCACAGAACATGCACAGAAATATTCGGATAGTCACTAGAAGCTAATTAAAACACTTGTCTGAATAGCAAACAACATAGATCCTGATCAGACGGCACAGAACATGCACAGAAATATTCGGATAGTCACTAGAAGCTAATTAAAACACTTGTCTGAATAGCAAACAACATAGATCCTGATCAGATGGCACAGAACATGCACAGAAATATTCGGATAGTCACTAGAAGCTAATTAAAACACTTGTCTGAATAGCAAACAACATAGATCCTGATCAGACGGCTCAGAACATGCACAGAAATATTCGGATAGTCACTAGAAGCTAATTAAAACACTTGTATAAATAGCAAACAACATAGATCCTGATCAGACGGCACAGAACATGCACAGAAATATTCGGATAGTCACTAGAAGCTAATTAAAACACTTGTATAAATAGCAAACAACATAGATCCTGATCAGATGGCACAGAACATGCACAGAAATATTCGGATAGTCACTAGAAGCTAATTAAAACACTTGTCTGAATAGCAAACAACATAGATCCTGATCAGACGGCACAGAACATGCACAGAAATATTAGGATAGTCACTAGAAGCTAATTAAAACACTTGTCTGAATAGCAAACAACATAGATCCTGATCAGACGGCACAGAACATGCACAGAAATATTAGGATAGTCACTAGAAGCTAATTAAACACTTGTCTGAATAGCAAACAACATAGATCCTGATCAGACGGCACAGAACATGCACAGAAATATTAGGATAGTCACTAGAAGCTAATTAAAACACTTGTCTGAATAGCAAACAACATAGATCCTGATCAGACGGCACAGAACATGCACAGAAATATTAGGATAGTCACTAGAAACTAAAAAAAACACTTGTCTAAATAGCAAACAACATAGATCCTGATCAGATGGCACAGAACATGCACAGAAATATTCGGATAGTCACTAGAAGCTAATTAAAACACTTGTCTGAATAGCAAACAACATAGATCCTGATCAGATGGATCAGAACATGCACAGAAATATTCGGATAGTCACTAGAAGCTAATTAAAACACTTGTCTGAATAGCAAACAACATAGATCCTGATCAGACGGCACAGAACATGCACAGAAATATTCGGATAGTCACTAGAAGCTAATAAAACACTTGTCTGAATAGCAAACAACATAGATCCTGATCAGATGGCACAGAACATGCACAGAAATATTCGGATAGTCACTAGAAGCTAATTAAAACACTTGTCTGAATAGCAAACAACATAGATCCTGATCAGATGGCACAGAACATGCACAGAAATATTCGGATAGTCACTAGAAGCTAATTAAAACACTTGTCTGAATAGCAAACAACATAGATCCTGATCAGACGGCACAGAACATGCACAGAAATATTCGGATAGTCACTAGAAGCTAATTAAAACACTTGTCTGAATAGCAAACAACATAGATCCTGATCAGATGGCACAGAACATGCACAGAAATATTCGGATAGTCACTAGAAGCTAATTAAAACACTTGTATAAATAGCAAACAACATAGATCCTGATCAGACGGCACAGAACATGCACAGAAATATTCGGATAGTCACTAGAAGCTAAAACAAACACTTGTATAAATAGCAAACAACATAGATCCTGATCAGATGGCACAGAACATGCACAGAAATATTCGGATAGTCACTAGAAGCTAATTAAAACACTTGTCTGAATAGCAAACAGCATAGATCCTGATCAGACGGCACAGAACATGCACAGAAATATTCGGATAGTCACTAGAAGCTAATTAAAACACTTGAATAAATAGCAAACAGCATAGATCCTGATCAGAAGGCACAGAAAGCACAGAAATATTCGGATAGTCACTAGAAGCTAAAAAAAACACTTGTATAAATAGCAAACAACATAGATCCTGATCAGATGGCACAGAACATGCACAGAAATATTCGGATAGTCACTAGAAGCTAATTAAAACACTTGTCTGAATAGCAAACAACATAGATCCTGATCAGACGGCACAGAACATGCACAGAAATATTAGGATAGTCACTAGAAGCTAATTAAACCACTTGTCTGAATAGCAAACAACATAGATCCTGATCAGACGGCACAGAACATGCACAGAAATATTCGGATAGTCACTAGAAGCTAATTAAAACACTTGTCTGAATAGCAAACAACATAGATCCTGATCAGACGGCACAGAACATGCACAGAAATATTAGGATAGTCACTAGAAGCTAATTAAAACACTTGTCTGAATAGCAAACAACATAGATCCTGATCAGACGGCACAGAACATGCACAGAAATATTAGGATAGTCACTAGAAGCTAAAAAAACACTTGTCTAAATAGCAAACAACATAGATCCTGATCAGATGGCACAGAACATGCACAGAAATATTCGGATAGTCACTAGAAGCTAATTAAAACACTTGTCTGAATAGCAAACAACATAGATCCTGATCAGATGGCACAGAACATGCACAGAAATATTCGGATAGTCACTAGAAGCTAAAAAAACACTTTTCTAATTAGCAAACAACATAGATCCTGATCAGACGGCACAGAACATGCACAGAAATATTCGGATAGTCACTAGAAGCTAAAAAAAACACTTGTCTAATTAGCAAACAACATAGATCCTGATCAGACGGCACAGAACATGCACAGAAATATTCGGATAGTCACTAGAAGCTAATTAAAAAAATTGTCTGAATAGCAAACAACATAGATCCTGATCAGATGGCACAGAACATGCACAGAAATATTCGGATAGTCACTAGAATCTAATTAAAACACTTGTCTGAATAGCAAACAACATAGATCCTGATCAGACGGCACAGAACATGCACAGAAATATTCGGATAGTTACTAGAAGCTAATTAAAACACTTGTCTGAATAGCAAACAACATAGATCCTGATCAGATGGCACAGAACATGCACAGAAATATTAGGATAGTCACTAGAAGCTAAAAAAAACACTTGTCTAAATAGCAAACAACATAGATCCTGATCAGACGGCACAGAACATGCACAGAAATATTCGGATAATCACTAGAAGCTAATTAAAACACTTGTCTGAATAGCAAACAACATAGATCCTGATCAGATGGCACAGAACATGCACAGAAATATTCGGATAGTCACTAGAAGCTAATTAAAACACTTGTCTGAATAGCAAACAACATAGATCCTGATCAGACGGCACAGAACATGCACAGAAATATTCGGATAGTCACAAGAAGCTAATTAAAACACTTGTCTGAATAGCAAACAACATAGATCCTGATCAGACGGCACAGAACATGCATAGAAATATTCGGTTAGTCACTAGAAGCTAATTAAAACACTTGTCTGAATAGCAAACAGCATAGATCCTGATCAGATGGCACAGAACATGCACAGAAATATTCGGATAGTCACTAGAAGCTAATTAAAACACTTGTCTGAATAGCAAACAACATAGATCCTGATCAGACGGCACAGAACATGCACAGAAATATTCGGATAGTCACAAGAAGCTAATTAAAACACTTGTCTGAATAGCAAACAACATAGATCCTGATCAGACGGCACAGAACATGCATAGAAATATTCGGTTAGTCACTAGAAGCTAATTAAAACACTTGTCTGAATAGCAAACAGCATAGATCCTGATCAGATGGCACAGAACATGCACAGAAATATTCGGATAGTCACTAGAAGCTAATTAAAACACTTGTCTGAATAGCAAACAACATAGATCCTGATCAGATGGCACAGAACATGCACAGAAATATTCGGATAGTCACTAGAAGCTAATTAAAACACTAGTCTGAATAGCAAACAACATAGATCCTGATCAGACGGCACAGAACATGCACAGAAATATTCGGATAGTCACTAGAAGCTAATTAAAACACTTGTCTGAATAGCAAACAACATAGATCCTGATCAGACGGCACAGAACATGTACAGAAATATTCGGATAGTCACTAGAAGCTAATTAAAACACTTGTCTGAATAGCAAACAACATAGATCCTGATCAGATGGCACAGAACATGCACAGAAATATTCGGATAGTCACTAGAAGCTAATTAAAACACTTGTATAAATAGCAAACAACATAGATCCTGATCAGACGGTACAGAACATGCACAGAAATATTCGGATAGTCACTAGAAGCTAATTAAAACACTTGTATAAATAGCAAACAACATAGATCCTGATCAGACGGCACAGAACATGCACATAAATATTAGGATAGTCACTAGAAGCTAATTAAAACACTTGTATAAATAGCAAACAACATAGATCCTGATCAGACGGCACAGAACATGCACAGAAATATTCGGATAGTCACTAGAAGCTATTTAAAACACTTGTATAAATAGCAAACAACATAGATCCTGATCAGACGGCACAGAACATGCACAGAAATATTAGGATAGTCACTAGAAGCTAATTAAAACACTTGTCTGAATAGCAAACAACATAGATCCTGATCAGACGGCACAGAACATGCACAGAAATATTAGGATAGTCACTAGAAGCTAATTAAAACACTTGTCTGAATAGCAAACAACATAGATCCTGATCAGACGGCACAGAACATGCACAGAAATATTAGGATAGTCACTAGAAGCTAATTAAAACACTTGTATAAATAGCAAACAACATAGATCCTGATCAGACGGCACAGAACATGCACAGAAATATTAGGATAGTCACTAGAAGCTAATTAAAACACTTGTCTGAATAGCAAACAACATAGATCCTGATCAGACGGCACAGAACATGCACAGAAATATTCGGATAGTCACTAGAAGCTAATTAACACACTTGTCTGAATAGCAAACAACATAGATCCTGATCAGACGGCACAGAACATGCACAGAAATATTCGGATAGTCACTAGAAGCTAATTAAAACACTTGTCTGAATAGCAAACAACATAGATCCTGATCAGACGGCACAGAACATGCACAGAAATATTCGGATAGTCACTAGAAGCTAATTAAAACACTTGTCTGAATAGCAAACAACATAGATCCTGATCAGACGGCACAGAACATGCACAGAAATATTCGGATAGTCACTAGAAGCTAATTAAAACACTTGTCTGAATAGCAAACAACATAGATCCTGATCAGACGGCACAGAACATGCACAAAATATTAGGATAGTCACTAGAAGCTAATTAAAACACTTGTCTGAATAGCAAACAACATAAATCCTGATCAGACGGCACAGAACATGCACAGAAATATTCGGATAGTCACTAGAAGCTAATTAAAACACTTGTCTGAATAGCAAACAACATAGATCCTGATCAGACGGCACAGAACATGCACAGAAATATTCGGATAGTCACTAGAAGCTAATTAAAACACTTGTATAAATAGCAAACAACATAGATTCTGATCAGACGGCACAGAACATGCACAGAAATATTCGGATAGTCACTAGAAGCTAATTAAAACACTTGAATAAATAGCAAACAGCATAGATCCTGATCAGACGGCACAGAACATGCACAGAAATATTAGGATAGTCACTAGAAGCTAATTAAAACACTTGTTGAATAGCAAACAACATAGATCCTGATCAGACGGCACAGAACATGCACAGAATATTCGGATAGTCACTAGAAGCTAATTAAAACACTTGTCTGAATAGCAAACAACATAGATCCTGATCAGATGGCACAGAACATGCACAGAAATATTCGGATAGTCACTAGAAGCTAATTAAAACACTTGTCTGAATAGCAAACAACATAGATCCTGATCAGACGGCACAGAACATGCACAGAAATATTCGGATAGTCACTAGAAGCTAATTAAAACACTTGTATAAATAGCAAACAACATAGATCCTGATCAGACGGCACAGAACATGCACAGAAATATTCGGATAGTCTCTAGAAGCTAATTAAAACACTTGTATAAATAGCAAACAACATAGATCCTGATCAGACGGCACAGAACATGCACAGAAATATTCGGATAGTCACTAGAAGCTAATTAAAACACTTGAATAAATAGCAAACAACATAGATCCTGATCAGACGGCACAGAACATGCACAGAAATATTCGGATAGTCACTAGAAGCTAATTAAAACACTTGTATAAATAGCAAACAGTATAGATCCTGATCAGACGGCACAGAACATGCACAGAAATATTCGGATAGTCACTAGAAGCTAATTAAAACACTCGTCTAAATAGCAAACAACATAGATCCTGATTAGACGGCACAGAACATGCACAGAAATATTCGGATAGTCACTAGAAGCTAATTAAAACACTTGTATAAATAGCAAACAACATAGATCCTGATCAGACGGCACAGAACATGCACAGAAATATTCGGATAGTCACTAGAAGCTAATTAACACTTGTCTGAATAGCAAACACATAGATCCTGATCAGACGGCACAGAACATGCACAGAAATATTCGGATAGTCACTAGAAGCTAATTAAACACTTGTCTGAATAGCAAACAACATAGATCCTGATCAGACGGCACAGAACATGCACAGAAATATTCGGATAGTCACTAGAAGCTAAAAAAACACTTGTCTAATAGCAAACAACATAGATCCTGATCAGATGGCACAGAACATGCACAGAATATTCGGATAGTCACTAGAAGCTAATTAAAACACTTGTCTGAATAGCAAACAACATAGATCCTGATCAGATGGCACAGAACATGCACAGAAATATTCGGATAGTCACTAGAAGCTAAAAAAAACACTTGTCTAATTAGCAAACAACATAGATCCTGATCAGACGGCACAGAACATGCACAGAAATATTAGGATAGTCACTAGAAGCTAATTAAAACACTTGT
>CM026391.1:28677426-28742479 GCA_014843695.1 Archivesica marissinica | reverse complement strand
CATGTAGTTGTGATAGCTCAGTGGTAGCGCGTTCGCTTCACGTGCGAAAGGCCCGGAGTTCGAGCCCCGCTGGAGCCGATACGATTGTGTCCTTAAGCAAGGCATTTAAATTCCACATGCCTCTTCTCTCTCCCTAGTAGCGATGGATTCCATCAGGAATGAGGTCTCTAGAGTGATTTAATATAAGTTATAAGAACTTGTTTCGCAATCGAGCTAAAATAAATTTGTATAAACTAATCTAAATCTAAAATTACTAATCTCTTCAGGAGGCGTCACTCATATGGGCAACTGGTAGCGACAATAAATAAACGTAAAACACACAGCTAACCGTGTACACTCTGGCAGCGATTTTTCAAGAAGTAAATTCAAATAGTGTTAAAGTATTTGCAAACCGTTGCGAAGAAATGATGTGGTGAGCAACAGGTTATCATAGTTTATTCAAAGATTGAATAAATAAAGAAACAAACAAAGACACACTCTATCAATTGGTATGTTTCGGTTGACTGCATTTGTGTGAATAGTTGACCAAGTTTATATTGAGTTCAGTAAGAGTTTTGTTTTGTCTCCCCTTGACCGATGTGGAGTTGAGTAATCATGTACATGTACATTCACACATTGTTTATTCCCGTATCGTGTGAACCCATTGAATGAATTGGTTCCGGGTCGTTGTAGTCCTAGAAAGTAGTTTTTGCAATCAAGCAGACCATACTTTGATGATGTTTTACTGTAGAACTAAATACTGTTTGCATTTCTTATTGTGATTGTGGTGCATCTGTGGTATGTGTGTTCATCTAAAGAAAACGTGTGTTTTACGTTTATTTATCGTCGCTACCGATGCCCATATGAGCGACGCCCCCTGAAGTGATTAGTCATTTTAGATTGTTGGATGATAGTGCAATGATACAGACAGAGACCCATTCTAGATTCTCCTCTGGTTCTTTTACGTGCATGGTGTAAAGCACCGACACGAGACCTCGGTTTAAAGTCCCATTTGAAAGGCTGTTAATTTTATTAGGGTCAGACGGGGGATCCATCCTGTGATGCTTGGATTACCAGTCCAACGTGTTACCACGGCTGCATTTGTTACTGGTAATGGACTATATCACTGGTTCTCTCTATGTTCACACTGGTCCGTCTCCGTGGTCGACAGGGTTAAGGTCGCTGACTTGTATAACTGTATAAACTGTAACCAATCATCACTGATGGACACGTGTTCGAGCCTCGCTCAGACCGTGTCTCTATATATGAAAACGTTGGCAGTTTCTTAAGGAGGTTGGTGCACCAAGTACTGGTTAACCGCTGTTGACAGCACTTGAAAGGTAGTGTTATATAGGTAAGCTGCCCGTCGCTCAAATGGTGTTAATTAAACTTGTATACAAAAATAAAAAACACTGTTCTATAACAATATACAGAGACAGTGTGATAGTGGAGTTTGTTACAACAGCAGGCCTTATCCACAACTTGTAAGCAAATACACGTGACATCATACCTTTGTACTTGCAGTTCATTATTATTAATATTAGTCTATACAAATTTAGTTTAGCTCACAGACGGATCTGTAGCCCAGTGGTAAAACGCTGGACTGGTAATCCAGGGATCGCAGGTTCGATCCCCCCGTTAATAAAATTAACAGTCTTTCAGATGGGACGTTAAACCGAGGTCTCGTGTCGGTGCTTTACACCGTGCACGTAAAAGAATCAGAGGAGACTATGTAATGGGCCTCTGTCTGTATCATGGCACTATCCTCCAAAATCTAAAATTACTAATCTCTTCAGGAGGCGTCGCTCATATGGGCAACCGGTAGCGACGATAAATACACGTAAAACACACAAAATAGTTTAGCTCGATTTCAACTTATATTGATCACTCTTGAGACCTCATTCCTGATGGAATCCATCGCCACGAGGGAGAGAGAAGAGGCAACGTGTAATTTAAATGCCTTGCCTAAGGGCACAATCGTAACGGTTCCAGCGGGGCTCGAACTCCGGACCATTCGCACCTGAAGCGAACGCGCATCCACTGCGCTATCACGACTTCCATTATTAATATTGGACTGCTGTCAAAAGGCCAGAGTTTTATATTCAATCCTACGCGTAAATGTAGGAAATAACCATTTTAATTAGTAGGATCTTGTTATATAAGTGTGTGTTTTAAGTAAGATATAAACCTCAAACGGGTCCAATATGTAAAATATTGGTACTGTTTTCGGCGCTACGCGCTTTACACAGTCCACTATTGGGTGTGTTCGGCTTATATCATATACGTTCATCTTAATCCGAAAGTATAAACACTCACTACGTTCATATCAGACACCGATTTACATTACCTAAATGCCTGCCTGATTTTACCCGCTGAACCTCGAGACTGCATTGAGCGATGTACGTTTTATTTTGATAATCTTATGGCAATAAACAGTAAATGAGCGCATCAATAACGCATGCATGACGTCACTACAGACGAATACGAGGCCATTTATTATTTTCGTCTGATTTAATCACTACCCCGGAGTGTTCGATTCTAAACTTCATAAATTACATCACCTTTGAATCTATAGTAATCGAACCTAGATATGCAGTATTGAAAACACCAACTGCCTTAGAAGAACCACTTACATTATGATTGTATATATCCGATTTGATTCAACTTGTTGGAGTAAGATTATACGCCGCGTAGATGCTATGGAAATTACAATCATAAATAATTCTATATCACTTGTATTCTCTCATGTCATGTGATAAGAACTCGCTCTTTTGCAAAACGCATTAGTTTTTTGATGATAAATTCCAGATGGCGATAAAATGTACAGGTAAACATGCTGTTTTTAACTTGAAACACGTTTTTATACGACAGAAAGGGAAGATATCGACAGATAATGGAATCCGATTTGGAATCTCCAGTAATCCAGGCAACACTGTCCAATTTATCTGGCAACATCGTCCCGTCACAATTTTACTGCTTAGTTGTTAAAACAAAGACTCAGGAAGGGAGGTAACTAATGTTGCTAAATCTAAACTTATTTATTTTACAACGATTGCGAAACAAGTTTTAACAACTTATATTAATCACTCTCGTTGGCTCGGATGAAAGCATAAATATTGTCATTCGCTTGGGAGGAAACTGGAGTCCCCGGAGAAAACCAACCTGTCCGATATGGCGACCACCGTACCATCTCACATACTTCCCAGTCCGAGGATCGAACCCGGGTCGCATTGGTGAGAAGCGAGCCCGTTAATGTTGCTAAAATTTGTGACCAGACCCGTTTGCTATTTTTGAAATTGTCATGTCTTGTATTATATATATGTAAAATGAATCGAGCAATACAATATTATTAAACTAAAATGACTCGATACGAGTTAATGTGATATTGCTCTAGATTGCGTGTGTCCAGGGATGGGTGGTCCAGGGATGGGTGGTCCAGGGATGGGTGGTTCAGGGATGGGTGGTTCAGGGATGGGTGGCTCAAGGATGGGTGGTTCAGGGATGGGTGGTCCAGGGATGGGTGGTCCAGGATGGGAGGTCCAAGGATGGGTGGTCCAGGGATGGGTGGTTCAGGGATGGGTGGTTCAGGGATGGGTGGTCTAGGGATGGGTGGTCCAGGGATGGGTGGTTAAGGGATGGGTGGTTATCCCTGGGTGGTCCAGGGATGGGTGGTTCAGGGATGGGTGGTCAAGGGATGGGTGGTTATCCCTGGGTGGTTCAGGGATGGGTGGTTCAGGGATGTGTGGTCCAGGGATGGGTGGTCCAGGGATGGGTGGCCCAGGGATGGGTGGTCCAGGGATGGGTGGTCCAGGGATGGGTGGTCCAGGGATGGGTGGTCCATGGATGGGTGGTCCAGGGATGGGTGGTCCAGGGATGGGTGGTCCAGGGATTGGTTGTTCAGGGATGGGTGGTCCAGGGATGGGTGGTCCAGGGATGGGTGGTCTAGGGATGGGTGGTTCAGGGATGGTGGTTCAGGGATGGGTGGTTATCCCTGGGTCGTCCAGGGATGGGTGGTCCAGGGATGGGTGGTTCAGGGATGGGTGGTCCAGGGATGGGTGGTTCAGGGATGGGTGGTTCAGGGATGGGTGGTTCAGGGATAGGTGGTTCAGGGATGGGTGGTTCAGGGATGGGTGGTCCAGGGATGGGTGGTTCAGGGATGGGTGGTTCAGGGATGGGTGGGGATGGGTGGTTCAGGGATGGGTGGTTCAGGTATAGGTGGTTCAGGGATGGGTGGTTCAGGGATGGGTGGTCCAGGGATGGGTGGTCCAGGGATGGGTGGTTCAGGGATGGGTGGTTCAGGGATGGGTGGTCCAGGGATGGGTGGTTCAGGGATGGGTGGTCCAGGGATGGGTGGTCCAGGGATGGGTGGTCCAGGGATGGGTGGTTCAGGGATGGGTGGTTATCCCTGGGTGGTCCAGGGATGGGTGGTCCAGGGATGGGTGGTCCAGGGACGGGTGGTCCAGGGATGGGTGGTTCAGGGATGGGTGGTTCAGGGATGGGTGGTTCAGGGATGGGTGGTCCAGGGATGGGTGGTTCAGGGATGGGTGGATCAGGGATGGGTGGTTATCCCTGAGTGGTCCAGGGATGGTGGTTCAGGGATGGGTGGTCCATGGATGGGTGGTTATCCCTGGGTGGTCCAGGGATGGGTGGTTCAGGGATGGGTGGTCAAGGGATGGGTGGTTATCCCTGGATGGTCCAGGGATGGGTGGTTCAGGGATGGTTGGTTCAGGGATGGGTGGTTCAGGGATGGGTGGTCCAGGGATGGGTGGTCCAGGGATGGATGGTCCAGGGATGGGTGGTACAGGATGGGTGGTTCAGGGATGGGTGGTTCAGGGATGGGTGGTGCAGGGATGGGTGGTCCAGGGATGGGTGGTCCAGGATGGTCCAGCGATGGGTGCTCCAGGGATGGGTGGTCCAGGGATGGGTGGTCCAGGGATGGGTGGTCCAGGGATGGCTGGTTCAGGGATGGGTGGTTCAGCGATGGGTGGTTCAGGGATGGGTGGTCCAGGGATGGGTGGTCCAGGGATGGGTGGTTCAGGGATGGGTTGTTCAGGGATGGGTGGTTATCCCTGGGTGTCCAGGGAGTGGTCCAGGGGGTGGTCCAGGGATGGGTGGTTCAGGGATGGGTGGTTCAGGGATGGGTGGTCCAGGGATGGGTGGTTCAGGGATGGGTGATTCAGGGATGGGTGGTTCAGGGATGGGTGGTTCAGGGATGGGTGGTCCAGGGATGGGTGGTTATCCCTGTGTGGTCCAGGGATGGGTGGTCCAGGGATGGGTGGTCCAGGGATGGGTGGTTCAGGGATAGGTGGTTCAGGGATGGGTGGTCCAGGGATGGATGGTCCAGGGATGGGTGGTCCAGGGATAGGTGGTTATCCCTGGGTGGTCCATGGATGGGTGGTTCAGGGATGGGTGGTTCAGGGATGGGTGGTTCAGGGATGGGTGGTTCAGGAATGGGTGGTTCAGATCGTTTGCTTCAATGATTTGCCCTTCACCACTGTACGTTCGAATGGCACTCGGGGTGTCGATTTAGTTCATCTTAGGAAGCTATCCAGATAGCTTGCGGTAGGTCGGTGGTTCTACCCGGGTGCCCCAGTGTGGTAAATACTGCTCGGAGAGGCACTCGGGTTCTTCTCCACCAATAATAGATGTTGCTGAGACTTTAAACCCCCAAAACAAACAAGCTCATCTTGAGAAGTTAAACCTCCCTCCTCCTAAAAACCACGAAGCAGTTCCAAGATTCTGTGCGCGTTGATACAAAATACGCCTCATCTCCAGCTCCTATGTGTGTGTTTTACGTTTATTTATCGTCGCTACCGGTTGCCCATATGAGCAACGCCTCCTGAAAATATTATTCATCTTAGATTTTTGGAGGATAGTGCAATTATACAGACAGAGACCCATTCCAGAGTCTCCTCTGGTTCTTTTACGTGCTCGGAAAACAACACCGATACGAGACCTATGTTTAAAGTCCCATCTGAAATACTGTTAATGTTATTAGGATCAGACGGGGGATCGAACCTGCGATCCCAGGATTACCAGTCCAGTGTGTTACCACTGGACTACAGCCCATGTTAGTCTAACCTGAGTGAAACCTGTGTGTAGCGATCACATCTATTAACCTGCCACATTCCTTATTTCCTAACTAACATTGCATTACACACTTGCACCCACCTGTGTTAGTGGTCACATCTATTAATCTGCCACATTTCCTAACTAACATTTCGCTACACACTTGCACCCACCTGTGTTAGCGGTCACATCTATTAACCTGCCACATTCCGTATTTCCTAACTAACATTTCATTACACACTTGCACCCACCTGTGTTAGTGGTCACATCTATTAATCTGCCACATTTCCTAACTAACATTTCGCTACACACTTGCACCCACCTGTGTTACCGGTCACATCTATTAACCTACCACATTCCCTATTTCCTAACTAACATTTCATTACACACTTGCACCCACCTGTGTTAGCTGTCACATCTATTAACCTACCACATTCCGTATTTCCTAACTAACATTTCATTACACACTTGCACCCACCTGTGTTAGCTGTCACATCTATTAACCTACCACATTCCGTATTTCCTAACTAACATTTCATTACACACTTGCACCCACCTGTGTGTAGCAGTCACATCTATTAACCTACCACATTCCGTATTTCCTAACTAACACTGCATTACACATTTTAACCCACCTGTGTTAGTGGTCACATCTATTAATCTGCCACATTTCCTAACTAACATTTCGCTACACACTTGCACCCACCTGTGTTAGCGGTCACATCTATTGACCTGCCACATTCCGTATTTCCTAACTAACATTTCATTACACACTTGCACCCACCTGTGATAGCGGTCACATCTATTAACCTACCACATTCGGTATTTCCTAACTAACATTTCATTACACACTTGCACCCACCTGTGTTAGTGGTCACATCTATTAATCTGCCACATTTCCTAACTAACATTTCGCTACACACTTGCACCCACCTGTGTTAGCGGTCACATCTATTAACCTGCCACATTCCGTATTTCCTAACTAACATTTCATTACACACTTGCACCCACCTGTGTTAGTGGTCACATCTATTAATCTGCCACATTTCCTAACTAACATTTCGCTACACACTTGCACCCACCTGTGTTACCGGTCACATCTATTAACCTACCACATTCCCTATTTCCTAACTAACATTTCATTACACACTTGCACCCACCTGTGTTAGCTGTCACATCTATTAACCTACCACATTCCGTATTTCCTAACTAACATTTCATTACACACTTGCACCCACCTGTGTTAGCTGTCACATCTATTAACCTACCACATTCCGTATTTCCTAACTAACATTTCATTACACACTTGCACCCACCTGTGTGTAGCAGTCACATCTATTAACCTACCACATTCCGTATTTCCTAACTAACACTGCATTACACATTTTAACCAACCTGTGTTAGTGGTCACATCTATTAATCTGCCACATTTCCTAACTAACATTTCGCTACACACTTGCACCCACCTGTGTTAGCGGTCACATCTATTGACCTGCCACATTCCGTATTTCCTAACTAACATTTCATTACACACTTGCACCCACCTGTGATAGCGGTCACATCTATTAACCTACCACATTCCGTATTTCCTAACTAACATTTCATTACACATTTGCACCCACCTGTGTTAGTGGTCACATCTATTAATCTGCCACATTTCCTAACTAACAATTCGCTACACACTTGCACCCACCTGTGTTAGCGGTCACATCTATTAACCTGCCACATTCCGTATTTCCTAACTAACATTTCATTACACATTTGCACCCACCTGTGTTAGTGGTCACATCTATTAATCTGCCACATTTCCTAACTAACATTTCATTACACATTTGCACTCACCTGTGTTAGCGGTCACATCTATTAACCTGCCACATTCCGTATTTCCTAACTAACATTGCATTACACATTTGCACCCACCTGTGTTAGCGGTCACATCTATTAACCTATCACATTCCGTATTTCCTAACTAACATTGCATTACACATTTGCACCCACCTGTGTTAGTGGTCACATCTATTAATCTGCCACATTTCCTAACTAACATTTCGCTACACACTTGCACCCACCTGTTATAGCGGTCACATCTATTAACCTGCCACATTCTGTATTTCCTAACTAGCATTTCATTACACACTTGCACCCACCTGTGTGTAGCGGTCACATCTATTAACCTACCACATTCCGTATTTCCTAACTATCATTTAATTACACACTTGCACCCACCTGTGTGTAGCGGTCACATCTATTAACCTACCACATTCCGTATTTCCTAACTAACATTGCATTACACATGTGCACCCACCTGTGTGTAGCGGTCACATCTATTAACCTACCACATTCCGTATTTCCTAACTAACATTGCATTACACATTTGCACCCACCTGTGTTAGTGGTCACATCTATTAATCTGCCACATTTCCTAACTAACATTTCGCTACACACTTGCACCCACCAGTGTTAGCGGTCACATCTATTAACCTGCCACATTCCGTATTTCCTAACTAACATTTCATTACACACTTGCACCCACCTGTGTTATTGGTCACATCTATTAACCTACCACATTCCGTATTTCCTAACTAACATTTCATTACACACTTGCACCCACCTGTGCGGCACATACTTATAAGTCTAAACTCATTAAATAGGAAATCAGGAAATAGCCTCTATGTCCCCAACAATTTTAAGGGGGAACATGACCACAGGACCCCCTAGATTTCCTCGGTTGTATTTTTCTTCTGGCTACGCTACTGAACATGTAACAGTAAACATGTGCTTGCAATATTACCCATAATGCACCAAAAACCGTGTATCTCTATAATATCTTGATGAAATAGTGGGAGTGGAAAGGATATGGATACAGTGAGAGACATCGGTCAGTTACTGCCCCTGAATACTCCCTAAAAGTAGATATGTCCTATTAAGTGTTTTCCTCTGTTTTTATCGTGTTTCCTTTGCATGACATGCTAGCAATTTTATTCCACTATTGCTTTATATGATTATTAAATTACTATATCTCGACATATCTCCTACAATATATGCAATGGGTACTTATTTGTAAAACAATGATATCAGTTAATTAACACGATTTTGATAAAATCACATTTATCATACCGCAACATCTGGTTTATTATAGGGAATAACGGTAAAAACAAAGGATTCTGTTTAAAAGGACCTATTCACATTTTGGAATAAATCAGATTTTATCTGCCAAGGGAGGTAATAGAATATTAGAGATGTCGCTCATTGCAAGCTCACGTGGTCATATTGACAGGTGTGTGAGGTAAGACAAGAACAGTTTATTTATTATTCAGACTTCCAACGCCTGTGGAATAAACTGGAACATGTATTTACTATTTAGACTTTCAAAGCATGTGGAATAAACTGGAACATTTATTTACTATTCAGACTTCCAACGCCTGTGGAATAAACTGAAACATGTATTTACTAGTCAGACTTCCAACGTCTGTGGAATAAACTTGAACATGTATTTACTATTTAGACTTCCAACGCCTGTGGAATAAACTGGAACATTTATTTACTATTTAGACTTCCAAAGCATGTGGAATAAACTGGAACATGTATTTACTATTCAGACTTCCAAAGCCTGTGGAATAAACTGGAACATGTATTTACTATTTAGACTTCCAAAGCCTGTGGAATAAACTGGAACATTTATTTACTATTCAGACTTCCAACGCATGTGGAATAAACTGGAACATGTATTTACTATTTAGACTTCCAACGCCTGTGGAATAAACTGGAACATTTATTTACTATTTAGACTTCCAACGCCTGTGGAATAAACTGGAACATGTATTTACTATTTAGACTTCCAACGCATGTGGAATAAACTGGAACATTTATTTACTAGTCAGACTTCCAACGTCTGTGGAATAAACTGGAACATGTATTTACTATTTAGACTTCCAACGCATGTGGAATAAACTGGAACATTTATTTACTAGTCAGACTTCCAACATCTGTGGAATAAACTGGAACATTTATTTACTATTTAGACTTCCAATGCCTGTGGAAGAAACTGGAATATGTATTTACTATTTAGACTTCCAACGGCTGTGGAATAAACTGGAACATTTATTTACTATTTAGACTTCCAAAGCCTATGGAATAAACTGGATCATGTATTTACTATTCAGACTTCCAACGCCTGTGGAATAAACTGGAACATTTATTTACTAGTCAGACTTCCAACGCCTGTGGAATAAACTGGAACATTTATTTATTATTTAGACTTCCAACGCCTGTGGAATAAATTGGAATATTTATTTACTAGTCAGACTTCCAACGCCTGTGGAATAAACTGGAACATAAATTGTATATATTATTAAGACTTCCACTGCCTGTGGAATAGAGAACAGTTGTATAGCTTACCGAGATCTCTCCTCATGCTGCTCAATTCATCGGTGGTTATGGAAAGGACCTCGAACTGCGGCATATGGTTTGTGCTGGGGTCCAGAAATACCGGCCCTCCATTAGGCCCACCACTGGAGTTTGCCCAGTTTAACAATATGTTGCCGTCATTATATGAAACTGAAAACATTTAGTTACATATATATATACATAGTTCATACTAGCCTGGGAACAGGCGTCGATATATTTTGCTTGGTCAGTCAAATAAATATATTTTAACACCGATAATATTAATTGGGCCGTATTGAGCTTCTGATCATATCAACGCCTGGGGAAAGGTGGGGGGGGGTAGTCCGTGTAATTATTGACTCGCATTAATCCTATTAATAGGCCTATTAGCGTATGACGTACTTGAATCGAAAGCGAGGCAGTGTAATGTTGATAAACTTTATAATTGTTTACGGGTCAACAGAACGATAAATAGTTTTAAAAAGTACAATGTGCGTCTGATCTGACATATTTACTCAATATTTAAGTCGTCCTTAGTTCAATTACGCCGACTTGATCCATTGTAATATTTAAAATCCGCCATCTCGTCGAGACTAGATCAACGGCGTATTGACAATAGGTTATCCCTTATGTATAAAATTCATAATGATCTTGTTGCTATTCCCATTGAAAATTACCTAGTTCCCCTCTCCCATCCTACTCGCCATTGCCATTCCTTTAGCTATAGGTTAATTACAGCAACAACAGACTACTACAAGTTCTCCTTCTTTCCAAGAACAATCTATCATTGGAACCACCTCCCTCCTGACATTGTCCATCTCCCTACCATAGAGCAATTCAATACGGCAGTTTGCCATATTGAACATTCCAGTCCCTAGTTGTGTTGCGTAGCTGCTTTTAAACTTTTACCACAACTTATTTTCATACCTTTTTAAATTATACTTTTAACTACTCATAAGTTTAACTTCTTAGCGGTTTTTGACGCGCAACATGTCTACGTCCCCGCGAGGGGTTCGACATTAAAGGAAGATAGATAGATATAACATAGAAACTGGACATTATATGTTTGCAATATAAATGAATCTACGGGAGCATTCGTGTACATTCGGAAATGATAGTGTATAATCGTGCCTGTTCGGCGATTTCCGAAAGAATTCCGTTTCTGTATTTAGCGATATTATCTTGTAGAGAAGAGTTGTCGTTCTTCAAATTTACACATCATAAAAGTGGGTGTAAGTAGGTGGCGCTACGATCGGAAATCCAGTTTCCCCAGACTGTCATTTTGCCATAAATTAAAAAGTGAAAAATCGACAGACTGGACCCAAGGCTAAGTTCATACAAGTTTCATTCCTAAATTATTTCAACTTTAAAGTCATAGTCCGGTTACATTAAAGACATATAACTGTTCAAAATGAGTGTCACAATTTCTAAGACGATTGGTATCACGTGACTGCCCACGTTATCAAATCATCATTACGAATATGTAGAAATCCAACATTGTTTAGCATGTTTACGGTACTGCAAAACTATATACTATTTAGACTCGGCTATTCATTATTCTCATTCGGGACTTTCCGTAGATCCATTTCTCCGTAGCAAATCAGAGTATTAATATGTGTAAATGACCTTTGGCATGTTTTATCAAAATTACTGGCATGGAAACTGGGACACTCGCAAATAATGCAATTCGATCTTTCGAATAGGCAAATGACTCCTAAATTTTAAACTAATCTCTCACTTGACATCATTCTTGGTGGCATCCATAGCAGAGAGGTGTATCCAGTGGGTGCTCAGGGGACTCGCGCACCACCCTTAATTTCCAGATGATGATTTGTCATCTCATTAATTTCCTATAAAATCGTTGCACCATCGTTCTCCTGAAGTTTACACCACAGGTACCAGGAAATTGCACAATATGGTATTCAGATTATCAACATGTTCAGGGGGACCCGGCCCCCTAGGATGAACCAATTGCGACGGCCAGGCCAGCTGTGCTACTCAGGGCTGATGTTAGTAACTTAGTACCACCATTAATAGTTTCCTGGATACGCCTCTGATAACCATGAGGAAGAGAGAAGAAACAATGAGAAACAGTTCTAATTTTCTATTACCTCCCTTAGCAGATAACGTCGGATTTATTCCAAAATGTGAATAGGTCCTTTTAGTTAGAATCCTTTGTTTTTACTGTTGTTACGTAACCAGATATCCAAATCGTGTTAATTAACTGAAAACAGTCTTTTACAAATAAGTACCCATTGCATATACTGTATGAGATATGTCGAGATATAGTACTTTAAATCTCATAAGAAGCGATAGCAGAATAAAATTGCCAACATGTTGTGCAAAGGAAACAACGATAAAAACAGAGGAAACACTTAATAGGACCTATCTACTTTTAGAGAGTATTCAGGGGCACTAACTGACCGATGCCTCTCATTGTGGATAAAGTATGTTCTCTTGCCAAAGAACACCACCACTGTGGTACTGGTAGGGGTTGAGCTCGTAATTCCCATTTACGAAGAATACTTCATATCCGTTACACCATAGAGACTCCCTCCACAAATATAGTGTCATCAACAATATAAAATGAAAAGCCCCGCACCCGCCTCCTGGCGAGCAGGTGCTTTGACTCAATTAACCCGGTGCATATGCATTGGTAGAGTGTTACCACACACACAACATGATATATTGTGATATCAATAATTGTATCTAAATTGTTTCCTTTTTGGTTGCCATTGAAGTATTAGTTATTTGTGTAGAATGGCCATCTAATTTGTTAATTTTACAGACGTTCGCGGTAGAAAAGTATTACCACGCCCAGTATAAACCCACATGCCCAACATAAACCCACTATGCCCAGTATAAACACGCATGCCCAGCATAAGTCCTCCATGCCCAGTATAAGCCCACATGCCCAACATAAACCCACTATGCCCAGTATAAACACTCATGCCCAGCATAAGTCCTCCATGCCCAGTATAAGCCCACATGCCCAACATAAACCCACTATGCCCAGTATAAACACTCATGCCCAGCATAAGTCCTCCATGCCCAGTATAAGCCCACATGCCCAACATAAACCCACTATGCCCAGTATAAACACTCATGCCCAGCATAAGTCCTCCATGCCCAGTATAAGCCCACATGCCCAACATAAACCCACTATGCCCAGTATAAACACGTATGCCCAGTATAAGCCCTCGTTCCCCAGTATAAGCGTGGATCTTCAAGTAATACTATCTGGGAAGCGCTACCTAGGGCTCTATACGAATGCTCGAAAAAGGGAAACAACTCTCTTACTATACTTACAACTTTCCATGATTATTCTACAAGATTGTTTATCAAACGGATAATTTCGGAAATCCATCGGGCAACTAAGAGTTAGCGATAACCTGAAATAGAAATAAATGTTTGTAACGGTAAATAATGTCGGGCAACTAAGAGTTAGCGAAAACCTGAAACGGAAATAAATGTTTGTAACGGTATATAATGTCGGGCAACTAAGAGTTAGCGATAACCTGAAACGGAAATAAATGTTTGTAACGGCATATAATGTCAATACACGTACAATTCAGTATGTTATGTTTAGTTAGTGGTAAGACACTGTCGTGACGTCGTCCGTTTGTATGTATGTTCCCTCGGGGTAACTTAGACATGTTTTCCTGGGCAGGCTTAAGCCGACCTAAGCGATTAACCAGTACTAAACAATGTGTGTGAGGTGCCTTGCTCAATGACACTACATACGTGGCCTGACCGGGTATCGAACCCGGGACCGTTCGATTCCAAATCCGACGCTCTACCACTGGACCACGGACGCCATTGTACATATAGTCCATTATAATTAATATTGGACTACTTTCAAAAGGCCACCGTATTATGTTAAAACATACGCGTAATAATACGAAATTAACAATTTTCATTAGTAAGATCTTGTAAATAAGTGTGTTTTAAGTAAGATATACGCCTCAAACGGATTCAATATGTAAAATATTGAACTGTGTGATGCGCGTAATATTTTACATATTGATCGTTTTCGGCTTATATCCTATACATAATGTGTTTCATAGCTCAAGGCGTGAGATATGAAATCAATTGCTTGGACGTCGTGATAAATCAATATGAAATCAATAGCTTGGACGTCGTGATAAATCAATATGAAATCAATAGCTTGGACGTCGTGATAAATAAATATGAAATCAATAGCTTGGACGTCGTGATAAATCAATATGAAATCAATAGCTTGGACGTCGTGATAAATCAATATGAAATCAATAGCTTGGACGTCGTGATAAATCAATATGAAATCAATAACTTGGACGTCGTGATAAAGCAGTGGTAGTGCGTTCGCTTCAGGTGTGAGAGGCCAGGAGTTCGAGCACAGCTGTAGCCGTTACGATAGTACCCTCCCTTAGGGAAGGCACTTAAATTCCACATTGTCTCTTCTATGTCCCCCTCGTGATCAATATTAATATAAGTTGTAAGAACGTGTTTCACAATCGAGCTACACTAAATTTGCATAAGCTAAATGAAGTCGTGATAGCGCAGTAGTAGCGCTTCAGGTGCGAATTGACTGCAGTTCGAGCCCCACTATAGCCGTTACGATTATGCCCTTAGGTAATGTATTTAAATTCCACATTGTCTCTTCTCTATCAGGAATGAGGTCTCGAGAGTGATTAATATAAGTTGTAAGAACTTGTTTCGCAATCGAGCTAAAATAAATTTGTATGAACTAAAACTACCTTGTTGAATAGGTAACATCTCCACCTTGGTAGATCCGAAGCATTTTGTTGGCCATTAGGACGTTATGATAATATGCATTCTTTTCATTTGGGAAGTACATGTCAGGGACCCAAAGCTTCTCAAGATTCTTTGCATCAATTTCCACGTAGCCCTCATTTATCGCCTTGATCACATATTGACTGAATCTATGATCATGCCAGCTCAGGTGTAGCAGAATCGTCACCGTAAAATCCTGAAACGAAATTATATAAAAACGGAATCAGATAGGTCGTGATAGCGTAGTGGTAGCGCGTTCGCTTCAGGTGCGAACGGTCCGGAGTTCGAGCCCCGCTGGAGCCGTTACGATTGTGCCCTTAGCCAATGCATTTAATTTCCACGTTGCCTCTTCTGTCTCCCTCGTGGCGATGAATTCCATCAGGAATGAGGTCTCGAGAGTGATTAATTTAAGTTGTAAGAACCTGTTTCGCAATCGAGCTAAGTATAAATTTGTATATACTAAGATAGGTCTCGTCGTTGTAAAATCTGGAAACATACAGAACACCAGTTAGATTTGCCAAGACATTCTTGAAATGTTCAGAAACTACAAGGTATATCTAGATATATAAGTATTACACTCCACATGTTATGCGTTTATTTGGACTATACAATGCACTTGTGGTGTTTTATTTGAAGTATGTGGGGCCGAAGCCTGTACATAAATGGTACACATGTTGTGTTAAACCTGTGGTAACACGCTGGACTGGTAATCCAGGGATCGCAGGTTCGATCCCGCGTCTGACCCTAATGAAATTAACAGTCTTTCAGATGGGACGTTAAACCGAAGTCTCGTGACGGTGCTTTACACCGTGCACGTAAAAGAACCAGAGGAGACTCTGGAATGGGTCTCTTTCTGTATCAATGCACTATCCTCCAAAAATCTAAAATGACTAATCTCTTCAGGAGGCGTCGCTCATATGGGCAACCGGTAGCGACGATAAATAAACGTAAAACACACAAAATGTTAAACCTGCATTTACGTCTTTCGTTTCAAATAAAGGAACCGCGACGCTACAAATGCAACACGTGGTATTAGTGACAATGGTATTAAAAATACCGACAAGAATTTCTGGCAGCATTTCCGCCCCCTCACAATATAGAAATGTGCGCGATTTGTGACGCCATACAACTTGATCTGGCCATGTGTAGCTGCGATTAACGCCTTGTCTTAAATCTTGAGAACTCAAACAACCGGCCACTAGATGTTGAGGGTATGCAATGCCTGGCCAGATCAGATCACTGCCACAACCCAGTTTGTCAAAATATGTGTTCCGTAACAATCACAAACGGAAGCTCATTCGGGCCAGTGTGATCGTCCAATAACACTGGCCGAATGTTCCTCCGAATGTGTTTCCCCAATTTATTGCATGCTAATTGATGAAATACAGTGTTCTATCAGTGAGATATAATCCATATCACTCACTGAATATCACTCACTGTATTTTTCCGGACTACTTTTATTATTATCTCCCTTCCCAATACACCAACTAGCACCGTGTCACACGTGTCATTTAATTGTCACCGTTTACCTGGCTTCAATGACACTATTTACCTGTATTATTGTTTTTGTTATGAAACAAATCAAAAGCCAAATACAACTGACAATGTCTCTAATTTTGTCGCTGCAAATTGTAACAATAAATCCAAAAAATGTTTTCATGTATTTTTCCTAGATTCAACTTTAAATTCAAGATGGCGGCATATTTGTGTATCGACTCACGACGTATAATCGTCAATGTATTCATCCGCGCAAAAACACGGCGTCCAGCTATTTTAATTTCTTCATGTTGTGTTTGTTTTTCACCAATTCGCATACAAGAATAAGAAAATTTGTTTGTTTTGAGTGAATATGGAATATATCTCACCTCGGAGTGAGCAATTTTTCATATTTGAAATGTTCTCACTTCTCAGTGAGATATATTCCATATTCACTCAAAACAAACAAATATCCTCTATGTATCACCGAATTCGGAATGCGTTCGTCATGTTCTATGTCAATTCGTGGTGTTTGGAAAGCATACGGAACCCAGAACCTCCACATTTTCATGCCACCAAGAACTATACGCATGCTTGCCAAAAGTATTCCGTACATGCTCTATGATCATAGAATGCTTTCCCGAATACTTTTGTAATACACATGGACGCCACATTGGGATTGTGGGTGAACATTATTTTGAACATGCACAATACATTGTTAGAGGTACCGAATACTGTACCGTATCCATCCATACAGAGCCGAACAGCATGTATGCTCCTAGAATACACAACTTGTTACTATATTGAATCCTATGCGTAAATGTACGAAATTAACACTTTTAATTAGTAGGATCTTGTTATAGAAGTGTGTGTTTTAGGTCAGATATAAGCCTCAAATGGATCCAATATGTCAAATACTGGTACTGTCTTCGGCGCATATTGGACCGTTGTCGGCTTATATCCTATACCTAAATATAATGAATACGTTTTACTTACCATATTCGCTTCGTTGATTGAATCGAAGTTTTCAACGTGTAATTCACATTTTATCACAGTGGGAACGTCTGAAATGAATACATACATTGTTGTCGTAACGGTATCGAATACATACATTGTTGTCGTAACGGTATGGAATACATACATTGTTGTCGTAACGGTATCGAATACATACATTGTTGTCGTAACGGTATGGCATACATACATTGTTGTCGTAACGGTATGGAATACATTGTTGTCGTAACGGTATGGAATACATACATTGTTGTCGTAACGATATGGAATACATATATTGTTATCGTAACGGTATGGAATACTTACATTGCTCTCGTAACGGTATGGAATACATATATTGGTGTCGTAACGGTATGGAATACATATATTGTTGTCATAACGATATGGAATACATACATTGTAGTCGTAACGATATGGAATACATACATTGTTGTCGTAACGATATGGAATACATATATTGTTATCGTAACGGTATGGAATACATACATTGTTGTCGTAACGATATGGAATACATACATTGTTGTCGTAACGATATGGAATACATACATTGTTGTCGTGACAGTATGGAATACATACATTGTTGTCGTAACGGTATGGAATACATACATTGTTTTCGTATCGGTATGGAATACATAAATTGTTGTCGTAACGGTATGGAATACATACATTGTTGTCGTAGCGATATGTAACACATACATTGTTGTCGTAATGGCATGGAATACATACATTGTTGTCGTAACGGTATGGGATACATACATTGTTGTCGTAGCGATATGGAATACATACATTGTTGTCGTAACGGCATGGAAAACATACATTGTTGTCGCAACGATATGGAATACATACATTGTTGTCGTAACGACATGGAATATATACATTGTTGTCGTAACGACTTGGCACACATACATTGTTGCCGTAACGACATGGAATACATACATTGCGGTCGTAACGGTATGTAATACATATATTGTTGTCGTAACGATATGGAATGGATGCATTGTTGTCGTAACGGTATGGAATACATACATTGTTGTCGTAACGGCATGGGATACATACATTGTTGTCGTAGCGACATGGCATACATACATTGCTCTCGTAACGATATGTAATACATACATTGTTGTCTTAACGACATGGCATACATTGCTCTCGTAACGATATGTAATACATACATTGTTGTCGTAACGACATGGAATACATACATTTTTGTCGTAACTATATGGAATAAATATATTGTTGTCGTAACGGTTTGAAATACATACATTGCTGTCGTAACGACATGGAATAGTTACATTCATGTCGTAACGGTATGGAATATTTACATTGTTGTAGTAACGATATGGCATACATACATTGTTGCCGTAACGATATGGAAACATACATTGTTGTCGTAACGATATGGAATACCTTCATTGTTGTCGTAACGATATGGAATACCTACATTGTTGTCGTAACGATATGGAAACATACATTGTTGTCGTAACGATATGGAATGCATATGTTGTTGTCGTAACGACATGGCATACATACATTTCTGTCGTAACGGTATGGAATACATACATTGTTGTCGTAACGACATGGAATACTTACATTGTTGTCGTAACGATATGGAATACTTACATTGTTGTGGTAACGATATGGCTTATATACATTGCTGTCGTAACGATATGGAATACATACATTGTTGTCGTAACGATATGGAATACATACATTGTTGTCGTAACGACATGGAATACACATATTGCTGTCGTAACGGTATGGAAACATACATTGTTATCGTAACGATATGGAATGCATATGTTGTTGTCGTAACGACATGGCATACATACATTGTTGCCGTAACGATATGTAATACATACATAATTGTCGTAACGATATGTAATACATACATTGTTGTCGTAACGATATGGGATACATATATTGGTGTCGTAACGATATGGAATACATACATTGTTGTCGTAACAATATGGAATACGAACAGTGTTGTCGTAACGGTATGGAATACATACATTGTTGTCGTAACGATATGGAATATATATATTGTTGTCGTAACGATATGGAATACGTACAGTGTTGTCGTAACGGTATTGAATACATACATTGTTGTCGTAACGATATGTAATACATACATTGTTGTCGTAACGATATGGAATATATATATTGTTGTCGTAACGATATGTAATACATACATTGTTGTCGTAACGGTATGGAATACATACATTGTTGCCGTAACGATATGGAATACTTACATTGTTGTCGTAACAGTATAGAATACATACATTGTTGTCGTAACGATATGGAATACGTACAGTGTTGTCGTAACGGTATTGAATACATACATTGTTGTCGTAACGATATGTAATACATACATTGTTGTCGTAACGATATGGAATACATACATTGTTGTCGTAACGATATGGAATACATATATTGTTGTCGTAACGGTATGGAATACGTACATTGTTGTCGTAGCGATATGGAATACGTACATTGTTGTCGTAGCGATATGGAATACGTACATTGTTGTCGTAGCGGTATGGAATACATATATTGTTGTCGTAACGATATGGAATACAGGCATTGTTGTCGTAACGATATGGAATACATACATTGTTGTCGTAACGGTATGGAATACGGACATTGTTGTCGTAGCGGTATGGAATACATACATTGTTGTCGTAACGACATGGAATATATAAATTGTTGTTGTGACGACTGGGCACACATACATTGTTGCCGTAACGAAATGGAATACATATATTGCGGTCGTAACGGTATGTAATACATATATTGTTGTCGTAACAATATGGAATGGATGCATTGTTGTCGAAACGGCATGGGATACATACATTGTTGTCGTAACGGCATGGGATACATACATTGTTGTCATAGCGACATGGCATACATACATTGCTCTCGTAACGATATGGAATACATACATTGCTCTCGTAACGGTATGTAATATATACATTGCTCTCGTAGCGATATGGAATACATACATTGTTGTCGTAACGATATGTAATACATACATTGTTGTCGTAACGGCATGGAAAATATACATTGTTGTCGTAACGATATGGAATACATACATTGTTGTCGTAACGGCATGGGATACATACATTGTTGTCGTAACGACATGGAATATATATACATTGTTGTCGTAACGACTTGGCACACATACATTGTTGCCGTAACGACAGGGAATACATACATTGCTGTCGTAACGGTATGTAATACATATATTGTTGTCGTAACGACATGGAATGGATGCATTGTTGTCGTAACGGTATGGAATACATACATTGTTTTCGTAACGGCATGGGATACATACATTGTTGTCGTAGCGACATGGGATACATACATTGTTGTCGTAACGACATGGAATATATATACATTGTTGTCGTAACGACTTAGCACACATACATTGTTGCCGTAACGACAGGGAATACATACATTGCTGTCGTAACGGTATGTAATACATATATTGTTGTCGTAACGACATGGAATGGATGCATTGTTGTCGTAACGGTATGGAATACATACATTGTTGTCGTAACGGCATGGGATACATACATTGTTGTCGTAATGGTATGGAATACATACATTGTTGTCGTAATGGTATGGAATACATACATTGTTGTCGTAACGGTATTTAATACATACATTGTTGTCGTAGCGGTATGGAATTTATACATTGTTGTCGTAGCGACATGGCATACATACATTGTTGTCGTAACGGTATGGAATACATACATTGTTGTCGTAACGGTATGTAATACATACATTGTTGTCGTAACGGCATGGAATACATACATTGTTGTCGTAACGGCATGGAATACATACATTGTTGTCGTAACGATATGGAATACATACATTGTTGTCGTAACGACATGGATACATACATTGCTCTCGTAACGATATGGAATACATACATTGTTGTCGTAGCGACATGGAATACATACATTGTTGTCGTAGCAGTATGGAATATATACATTGTTGTCGTAACTGTATGGAATACATACATTGTTGTCGTAACGATATGGAATACATACATAGTTGTCGTAACGACATGGAATACATACATTTTTGTCGTAACTATATGGAATACATATATTGTTGTCGTAGCGACATGGAATACATACATTGCTGTCGTAACGACATGGAATACATACATTGTTGTCGTAACGGTTTGAAATACATACATTGCTCTCGTAACGACATGGAATACTTACATTCATTTCGTAACGGTATGGAATACTTACATTGTTGTAGTAACGATATGGCATACATACATTGTTGACGTAGCGGCATGGAATACATACATTGTGGTCGTAACGGTATGTAATACATACATTGTTGACGTAGCGGCATGGAATACATACATTGTTGTCGTAACGGTATGGAATACATACATTGTTGTCGTAACGATATGGAATACATACATTGTTGTCGTAACGACATGGAATACATACATTGTTGTCGTAACGGTATGGAATACATACATTGTTGTCGTAACGGTATGTAATACATACATTGTTGACGTAGCGGCATGGAATACATACATTATTGTCGTAACGGCATGGGATACATACATTGTTGTCGTAACGATATGGAATACATACATTGTTGTCGTAGCGACATGGCATACATACATTGCTCTCGTAACGATATGTAATACATACATTGCTCTCTTAACGATATGGAATACATACATTGTTGTCGTAGCGACATGGAATACATACATTGTTGTCGTAGCGGTATGGAATATATACATTGTTGTCGTAACTGTATGGAATACATACATTGTTGTCGTAACGATATGGAATACATACATAGTTGTCGTAACGACATGGAATACATACATTTTTGTCGTAACTATATGGAATACATATATTGTTGTCGTAGCGACATGGAATACATACATTGCTGTCGTAACGACATGGAATACATACATTGTTGTCGTAACGGTTTGAAATACATACATTGCTCTCGTAACGACATGGAATACTTACATTCATTTCGTAACGGTATGGAATACTTACATTGTTGTAGTAACGATATGGCATACATACATTGTTGACGTAGCGGCATGGAATACATACATTGTGGTCGTAACGGTATGTAATACATACATTGTTGACGTAGCGGCATGGAATACATACATTGTTGTCGTAACGGTATGGAATACATACATTGTTGTCGTAACGATATGGAATACATACATTGTTGTCGTAACGACATGGAATACATACATTGTTGTCGTAACGGTATGGAATACATACATTGTTGTCGTAACGGTATGTAATACATACATTGTTGACGTAGCGGCATGGAATACATACATTATTGTCGTAACGGCATGGGATACATACATTGTTGTCGTAACGATATGGAATACATACATTGTTGTCGTAGCGACATGGCATACATACATTGCTCTCGTAACAATATGTAATACATACATTGTTGTCTTAACGACATGGCATACATACATTGCTCTCGTAACGATATGTAATACATACATTGCTCTCTTAACGATATGGAATACATACATTGTTGTCATAGCGACATGGAATACATACATTGTTGTCGTAGCGGTATGGAATATATACATTGTTGTCGTAAATGTATGGAATACATACATTTTTGTCGTAACTATATGGAATACATATATTGTTGTCGTAGCGACATGGAATACATACATTGCTGTCGTAACGACATGGAATACATACATTGTTGTCGTAACGGTTTGAAATACATACATTGCTCTCGTAACGACATGGAATACTTACATTCATGTGGTAACGGTATGGAATACTTACATTGTTGTAGTAACGATATGGCATATATACATTGTTGCCGTAACGATATGGAAACATACATTGTTGTCGTAACGATATGGAAACATACATTGTTTTCGTAACGATATGGAATGCATATGTTTTTGTCGTAACGACATGGCATACATACATTGCTGTCGTAACGGTATGGAATACATACGTTGCTGTCGTAACTGTATGGAATACATATATTGTAGTCGTAACGACATGGAATACACATATTGCTGTCGTAACGGTATGGAAACATACATTGTTGTCGTAACGATATGGAATGCATATGTTGTTGTCGTAACGACATGGCATATATACATTGTTGCCGTAACGATATGTAATACATACATAATTGTCGTAACGATATGTAATACATACATTGTTGTCGTAACGATATGGAATACATATATTGTTGTCGTAACGATATGGAATACATACATTGTTGTCGTAACGATATGGAATACGTACAGTGATGTCGTAACGGTATGGAATACATACATTGTTGTCGTAACGATATGGAATATATATATTGTTGTCGTAACGATATCGAATACGTACAGTGTTGTCGTAACGGTATTGAATACATACATTGTTGTCGTAACGATATGGAATATATATATTGTTGTCGTAACGATATGTAATACATACATTGTTGTCGTAACGGTATGGAATACATACATTGTTGCCGTAACGATATGGAATACATAAATTGTTGTCGTAACGGTATAGAATACATACATTGTTGTCGTAACGATATGGAATACCTACAGTGTTGTCGTAACGGTATTGAATACATACATTGTTGTCGTAACGATATGTAATACATACATTGTTGTCGTAACGATATGGAATACATACATTGTTGTCGTAACGATATGGAATACATATATTGTTGTCGTAACGGTATGGAATACGTACATTGTTGTCGTAGCGGTATGGAATACATACATTGTTGTCGTAACGGTATGGAATACGTACATTGTTGTCGTAACAGTATGGAATACATACATTGTTGTCGTAACGATATGGAATACATATATTGTTGTCGTAACAGTATGGAATACATACATTGTTGTCGTAACGATATGGAATACATACATTGTTGGCGTAACGACATGGAATGCATGCATTGTTGTCGTATCGATATGGAATACATACATTGTTGTCGTAACAGTATGGAATACATACATTGTTGTCGTAGCGATATGGAATACATACATTGTTGTCGTAACGACATGGAATACATAAATTGTTGTCGTAACGATATGGAATACATACATTGTTGTCGTAACGGTATGGAATACATACATTGTTGTCGTAACGATATGGAATACATACATAGTTGTCGTAACGATATGGAATACATACATTGTTGTCGTAACGATATGGAATACATATATTGTTGTCGTAACAGTATGGAATACATACATTGTTGTCGTAACGATATGGAATACATACATTGTTGGCGTAACGACATGGAATGCATGCATTGTTGTCGTATCAATATGGAATACATACATTGTTGTCGTAACAGTATGGAATACATACATTGTTGTCGTAGCGATATGGAATACATACATTGCTGTCGTAACGACATGGAATACATAAATTGTTGTCGTAACGATATGGAATACATACATTGTTGTCGTAACGGTATGGAATACATACATTGTTGTCGTAACGATATGGAATACATACATAGTTGTCGTAACGATATGGAATACATACATTGTTATCGTAACGATATGGCATACATACATTGTTGTCCTAACGACATGGAATGCATGCATTGATGTCCTAACGATATGGAATACATACGTTGCTGTCGAAACTGTATGGAATACATGTATTTTTGTCGTAACGACATGGAATACATACATTGTTGTCGTAACGGTATGGAAACATACATTGTTGTCGTAACGATATGGAATGCATACATTGTTGTCGTAACGCCTTGGCATACATACATTGCTGTCGTAACGATATGGAATACATACATTGTTGTCGTAACGGTTTGAAATACATACATTGCTGTCGTAACGACATGGAATACTTACAGTCTTGTCGTAACGGTATGGAATACTTACATCGTTGTAGTAACGATATGGCATACATACATTGTTGTCGTAACGATATTGAATACATACATTGTTGTCGTAACGATATGGAATACATACATTGTTGTCGTAACGATATGGAATACATACATTGTTGTCGTAACGATATGGAATACATATATTGTTGTAGTAACGATATGGCATACATACATAGTTGTCGTAACGATATGGAATACATACATTGTTGTCGTAACGATATGGCATACATACATTGTTGTCCTAACGACATGGAATGCATGCATTGTTGTCGTAACGATATGGAATACATACATTGTTGTCGTAACGGTATGGAATACATACATTGTTGTCGTAACGATATGGAATATATACGTTGCTGTCGTAACTGAATGGAATACATGTATTTCTGTCGTAACGACATGGAATACATACATTGTTGTCGTAACGGTATGGAAACATACATTGTTGTCGTAACGATATGGAATGCATACATTGTTGTCGTAACGACATGGCATACATTCATTGCTGTCGTAACGGTATGGAATACATACATTGTTGTCGTAACGATATGGAATACATACATTGTTGTCGGAACGGTATGGAATACATACATTGTTGTCGTAACGATATGGAATACATACATTGTTGTCGTAACGGCATGGAATACATACATTGTTGTCGTAACGATATGGAATACATACATTGCTGTCGTGACGGTAAGTAAATACTTACATTGTTGTCGTAACGGTATGGGGTACATACATTGTTGTCGTAACGATATGGAATACATACATTGTTGTCGTAATGATATGGAATACATACATTGTTGTCGTAACGATATCGAATACATACATTGTTGTCGTAACGATATGGAATACATATATTGTTGTCGTAACGATATGGCATACATACATAGTTGTCGTAACGATATGGAATACATACATTGTTGTCGTAACGATATGGCATACATACATTGTTGTCCTAACGACATGGAATGCATGCATTGTTGTCGTAACGATATGGAATACATACATTGTTGTCGTAACGGTATGGAATACATACATTGTTGTCGTAACGATATGGAATATATACGTTCCTGTCGTAACTGTATGGAATACATGTATTTTTGTCGTAACGACATGGAATATATACATTGTTGTCGTAACGTAATGGAAACATACATTGTTGTCGTAACGATATGGAATGCATACATTGTTGTCGTAACGACATGGCATACATACATTGCTGTCGTAACGGTATGGAATACATACATTGTTGTCGTAACGATATGGAATACATACATTGTTGTCGGAACGGTATGGAATACATACATTGTTGTCGTAACGATATGGAATACATACATTGTTGTCGTAACGGCATGGAATACATACATTATTGTCGTAATGGCATGGAATACATACAGTGTTGTCGTAACGATATTGAATACATACATTGTTGTCGTAACGATATGGAATACATACATTGTTGTCGTAACGGCATGGAATACATACATTGTTGTCGTAACGATATGGAATACATACATTGCTGTCGTGACGGTAAGTAAATACATACATTGTTGTCGTAACGGTATGGGATACATACATTGTTGTCGTAACGATATGGAATACATACATTGTTGTCGTAACGGTATGTAATACATACATTGTTGTCGTAACGACATGGAATACTTATATTCATGTCGTAACGGTATGGAATACTTACATTGTTGTAGTAACGATATGGCATACATACATTGTTGTCGTAGCGATATGTAATACCTACATTGTTGTCGTAACGACATGGCATACATACATTGCTGTCGTAACGGTATGGAATACATACATTGTTGTCGTAACGATATGGAATACATACATTGTTGTCGGAACGGTATGGAATACATACATTGTTGTCGTAACGATATGGAATTCATACATTGTTGTCCTAACGATATGGAATAAATATATATTGTTCTCGTAACGATATGGAATACATACAATGTTGTCGTAACGATATGGAATATTTAAGTTGCTGTCGTAACTGTATGGAATACATATATGGTAGTCGTAACGACATGGAATATACACATTGCTGTCGTAACGGTATGGAAACATACATTCTTGTAACGATATGGAATGCATATGTTGTTGTCGTAACGATATGTAATACATACAATGCTGTCGTACCGGTTTGAACTACATACATTGCTATCGTAACGACATGGAATACATACATTGTTGTCGTAACGATATGGCATACATACATTGTTATCGTAACGATATGGAATACATACATTGTTGTCGTAACGATATGGAATGCATACATTCTTGTAGTAACGATATGGCATACATACATTGTTATCGTAACGATATGGAATACATACATTGTTGTCGTAACGATATGGTATACATACATTATTATCGTAACGATATGGAATACATACATTGTTGTCGTAACGATATGGAATGCATACATTGTTGTGGTAACGACATGGAATACATACATTGTTGTCGTAACGATATGGAATACATACATTGTTGTCGTAACGGTATGGAATACATACATTGTTGTCGTAACGTTATGGTATACATACATTGTTGTCGTAACGACATGGAATACATACATTGTTGTCGTAACGATATGGAATACATACATTGATGTCGTAACGATATGGAATATTTACGTTGCTGTCGTAACTGTATGGAATACATATATTGTAGTCGTAACTACATGGAATACACATATTGCTGCCGTAGCGATATGTAATACATACATTGTTGTCGTAACGATATGTAATACATACATTGTTGCCGTAACGATATATAATACATACATTGTTGCCGTAACGATATGGAATACATATATTGTTGTCGTAACGGCATGGAATACATACATTATTATCGTAATGGCATGGAATACATATATTGTTGTCGTAACGATATGGAATACATACAGTGTTGTAGCGATATGGAATACATACATTGTTGTCGTAACGGCATGGAATACATACAGTGTTGTCGTAACGATATGGTATACATACATTGTTGTCCTAACGACATGGAATGCATGCATTGTTGTCGTAACGATATGGAATACATACATTGTTGTCGTAACGGTATGGAATACATACATTGTTTTCGTAACGATATGGAATATATACGTTGCTGTCGTAACTGAATGGAATACATGTATTTTTGTCGTAACGACATGGAATACATACATTGTTGTCGTAACGGTATGGAAACATACATTGTTGTCGTAACGATATGGAATGCATACATTGTTGTCGTAACGACATGGCATACATTCATTGCTGTCGTAACGGTATGGAATACATACATTGTTGTCGTAACGATATGGAATACATACATTGTTGTCGGAACGGTATGGAATACATACATTGTTGTCGTAACGATATGGAATACATACATTGTTGTCGTAACGGCATGGAATACATACATTGTTGTCGTAACGGTATGGAATACATACATTGTTGTCGTAACGATATGGAATACATACATTGTTGTCGTAACGATATCGAATACATTCATTGTTGTCGTAACGATATGGAATACATATATTGTTGTCGTAACGATATGGCATACATACATAGTTGTCTTAACGATATGGAATACATACATTGTTGTCCTAACGACATGGAATGCATGCATTGTTGTCGTAACGATATGGAATACATACATTGTTGTCGTAACGGTATGGAATACATACATTGTTGTCGTAACGATATGGAATATATACGTTCCTGTCGTAACTGTATGGAATACATGTATTTTTGTCGTAACGACATGGAATATATACATTGTTGTCGTAACGTAATGGAAACATACATTGTTGTCGTAACGATATGGAATGCATACATTGTTGTCGTAACGACATGGCATACATACATTGCTGTCGTAACGGTATGGAATACATACATTGTTGTCGTAACGATATGGAATACATACATTGTTGTCGGAACGGTATGGAATACATACATTGTTGTCGTAACGATATGGAATACATACATTGTTGTCGTAACGGCATGGAATACATACATTATTGTCGTAATGGCATGGAATACATACAGTGTTGTCGTAACGATATTGAATACATACATTGTTGTCGTAACGATATGGAATACATACATTGTTGTCGTAACGGCATGGAATACATACATTGTTGTCGTAACGATATGGAATACATACATTGCTGTCGTGACGGTAAGTAAATACATACATTGTTGTCGTAACGGTATGGGATACATACATTGTTGTCGTAACGATATGGAATACATATATTGTTGTCGTAACGGTATGTAATACATACATTGTTGTCGTAACGACATGGAATACTTATATTCATGTCGAAACGGTATGGAATACTTACATTGTTGTAGTAACGATATGGCATACATACATTGTTGTCTTAGCGATATGTAATACCTACATTGTTGTCGTAACGATATGGAATTCATACATTGTTGTCGTAACGATATGGAATAAATATATATTGTTCTCGTAACGATATGGAATACATACATTGTTGTCGTAACGATATGGAATATTTACGTTGCTGTCGTAACTGTATGGAATACATATATGGTAGTCGTAACGACATGGAATATACACATTGCTGTCGTAACGGTATGGAAACATACATTGTTGTAACGATATGGAATGCATATGTTGTTGTCGTAACGATATGTAATACATACAATGCTGTCGTACCGGTTTGAACTACATACATTGCTATCGTAACGACATGGAATAAATACATTGTTGTCGTAACGATATGGTATACATACATTATTATCGTAACGATATGGAATACATACATTGTTGTCGTAACGATATGGAATGCATACATTGTTGTCGTAACGACATGGAATACATACATTGTTGTCGTAACGAAATGGAATACATACATTGTTGTCGTAACGGTATGGAATACATACATTGTTGTCGTAACGTTATGGTATACATACATTGTTGTCGTAACGACATGGAATACATACATTGTTGTCGTAACGATATGGAATACATACATTGTTGTCGTAACGATATGGAATATTTACGTTGCTGTCGTAACTGTATGGAATACATATATTGTAGTCGTAACGACATGGAATACACATATTGCTGTCGTAACGGTATGTAATACATACATTGTTGTCGTAACGATATGTAATACGTACATTGTTGCCGTAACGATATGTAATACATACATTGTTGTCGTAACGATATGTAATACATACATTGTTGCCGTAACGATATGTAATACATACATTGTTGCCGTAACGATATGGAATACATATATTGTTGTCGTAACGATATGGAATACATACATTGCTGTCGTAACGGCATGGAATACATACAGTGTTGTCATAACGATATGGTATACATACATTGTTGTCGTAACGGCATGGAATATATATATTGTTGTCGTAACGATATGGAATACATACATTGTTGTCGGAACGGTATGGAATACATACATTGTTGTCGTAACGATATGGAATACATACAGTGTTGTCGTAACGATATGGAATACATACATTGTTGTCGTAACGGCATGGAATACATACATTATTGTCGTAATGGCATGGAATACATATATTGTTGTCGTAACAATATGGAATACATACAGTGTTGTCGTAACGATATGGAATACATACATTGTTGTCGTAACGGCATGGAATACATACATTGTTGTCGTAACGATATGGAATACATACATTGCTGTCGTGACGGTAAGTAAATATTTACATTGTTGTCGTAACGGTATGGAATACATACATTGTTGTCGTAACGATATGGAATACATATATTGTTGTCGTAACGATATGGCATACATACATAGTTGTCGTAACGATATGGAATACATACATTGTTGTCGTAACGATATGGCATACATACATTGTTGTCCTAACGACATGGAATGCATGCACTGTTGTCGTAACGATATGGAATACATACATTGTTGTCGTAACGGTATGGAATACATACATTGTTGTCGTAACGATATGGAATATATACGTTCCTGTCGTAACTGTATGGAATACATGTATTTTTGTCGTAACGACATGGAATACATACATTGTTGTCGTAACGGTATGGAAACATACATTGTTGTCGTAACGATATGGAATGCATACATTGTTGTCGTAACGACATGGCATACATACATTGCTGTCGTAACGGTATGGAATACATACATTGTTGTCGTAACGATATGGAATACATACATTGTTGTCGGAACGGTATGGAATACATACATTGTTGTCGTAACGATATGGAATACATACAGTGTTGTCGTAACGATATAGAATGCATACATTGTTGTCGTAACGGCATGGAATACATACATTATTGTCGTAATGGCATGGAATACATACAGTGTTGTCGTAACGATATTGAATACATACATTGTTGTCGTAACGATATGGAATACATACATTGTTGTCGTAACGGCATGGAATACATACATTGTTGTCGTAACGATATGGAATACATACATTGCTGTCGTGACGGTAAGTAAATACATACATTGTTGTCGTAACGGTATGGGATACATACATTGTTGTCGTAACGATATGGAATACATACATTGTTGTCGTAACGGTATGTAATACATACATTGTTGTCGTAACGACATGGAATACTTATATTCATGTCGTAACGGTATGGAATACTTACATTGTTGTAGTAACTATATGGCATACATACATTGTTGTCGTAGCGATATGTAATACCTACATTGTTGTCGTAACGATATGGAATACATACATTGTTGTCGTAACGATATGGAATAAATATATATTGTTGTCGTAACGATATGGAATACATACATTGTTGTCGTAACGATATGGAATATTTACGTTGCTGTCGTAACTGTATGGAATACATATATGGTAGTCGTAACGACATGGAATATACACATTGCTGTCGTAACGGTATGGAATACATACATTGTTGTCGTAACGATATGGAATACATACATTGTTGTCGTAACGGTATAGAATACATAAATTGTTGTCGTAACGTTATGGTATACATACATTGTTGTCGTAACGACATGGAATACATACATTGTTGTCGTAACGATATGGAATACATACATTGTTGTCGTAACGATATGGAATATTTACGTTGCTGTCGTAACTGTATGGAATACATATATTGTAGTCGTAACGACATGGAATACACATATTGCTGTCGTAACGGTATGTAATACATACATTGTTGTCGTAACGATATGTAATACATACATTGTTGCCGTAACGATATGTAATACATACATTGTTGTCGTAACGATATGTAATACATACATTGTTGCCGTAACGATATGTAATACATACATTGTTGCCGTAACGATATGGAATACATATATTGTTGTCGTAACGGTATGGAATACATACATTGCTGTCGTAACGGCATGGAATACATACAGTGTTGTAAGGATATGGAATACATACATTGTTGTCGTAACGGCATGGAATACATACAGTGTTGTCATAACGATATGGTATACATACATTGTTGTCGTAACGGCATGGAATACATATATTGTTGTCGTAACGATATGGAATACATACATTGTTGTCGGAACGGTATGGAATACATACATTGTTGTCGTAACGATATGGAATACATACAGTGTTGTCGTAACGATATGGAATACATACATTGTTGTCGTAACGGCATGGAATACATACATTATTGTCGTAATGGCATGGAATACATATATTATTGTCGTAACAATATGGAATACATACAGTGTTGTCGTAACGATATGGAATACATACATTGTTGTCGTAACGGCATGGAATACATACATTGTTGTCGTAACGATATGGAATACATACATTGCTGTCGTGACGGTAAGTAAATATTTACATTGTTGTCGTAACGGTATGGAATACATACATTGTTGTCGTAACGATATGGAATACATATATTGTTGTCGTAACGATATGGCATACATACATAGTTGTCGTAACGATATGGAATACATACATTGTTGTCGTAACGATATGGAATCATATGTTGTCGTAACGATATGGAATACATACATTGTTGTCGTAACGATATGGAATACATACATTGTTGTCCTAACGACATGGAATGCATGCACTGTTGTCGTAACGATATGGAATACATACATTGTTGTCGTAACGGTATGGAATACATACATTGTTGTCGTAACGATATGGAATATATACGTTCCTGTCGTAACTGTATGGAATACATGTATTTTTGTCGTAACGACATGGAATACATACATTGTTGTCGTAACGGTATGGAAACATACATTGTTGTCGTAACGATATGGAATGCATACATTGTTGTCGTAACGACATGGCATACATACATTGCTGTCGTAACGGTATGGAATACATACATTGTTGTCGTAACGATATGGAATAATACATTGTTGTCGGAACGGTATGGATACATACATTGTTGTCGTAACGATATGGAATACATACATTGTTGTCGTAACGATATAAACATACATTGTTGTCGTAACGGCATGGAATACAATTATTGTCGTAACGACATGTAATACATACAATGCTGTCGTACCGGTTTGAACTACATACATTGCTATCGTAACGACATGGAATACATACATTGTTGTCGTAACGATATGGCATACATACATTGTTATCGTAACGATATGGAATACATACATTGTTGTCGTAACGATATGGAATGCATACATTATTGTAGTAACGATATGGCATACATACATTGTTATCGTAACGATATGGAATACATACATTGTTGTCGTAACGATATGGTATACATACATTATTATCGTAACGATATGGAATACATACATTGTTGTCGTAACGATATGGAATGCATACATTGTTGTCGTAACGACATGGAAAACATACATTGTTGTCGTAACGGTATGGAATACATACATTGTTGTCGTAACGTTATGGTATACATACATTGTTGTCGTAACGACATGGAATACATACATTGTTGTCGTAACGATATGGAATACATACATTGTTGTCGTAACGATATGGAATATTTACGTTGCTGTCGTAACTGTATGGAATACATATATTGTAGTCGTAACGACATGGAATACACATATTGCTGTCGTAACGGTATGTAATACATACATTGTTGTCGTAACGATATGGAATATTTACGTTGCTGTCGTAACAGTATGGAATACATATATTGTAGTCGTAACGACATGGAATACACATCTTGCTGTCGTAACGGTATGTAATACATACATTGTTGTCGTAACGATATGTAATACATACATTGTTGCCGTAACGATATGTAATACATACATTGTTGTCGTAACGATATGTAATACATACATTGTTGCCGTAACGATATGTAATACATACATTGTTGCCGTAACGATATGGAATACATACATTGTTGTCGTAACGGCATGGAATACATATATTGTTGTCGTAACAATATGGAATATATACATTGTTGTCGTAACGATATGGAATACATATATTGTTGTCGTAACGATATGGAATATATACATTGTTGTCGTAGCGATAGGTAACACATACATTGTTGTCGTAACGGCATGGAATACATATATTGTTGTAGTAACAATATGGAATATATACATTGTTGTCGTAACGACATGGCATACATACATTGTTGCCGTAACGACATGGAATACATACATTGCTGTCGTAACGGTATGTAATACATATATTGTTGTCGTAACGATATGGAATGGATGCATTGTTCTCGTAACGGTATGGAATACATACATTGTTGTCGCAACGATATGGAATGGATGCATTGTTATCGTAGCGATATGGAATACATACGTTGCTGTCGTAACGGTTTGAAATACATACATTGCTGTCGTAACGACATGGAATACTTACATTCTTGTCGTAACGGTATGGAATACTTACATCGTTGTAGTAACGATATGGCATACATACATTGTTGTCGTAACAGTATGGAATACATACATAGTTGTCGTAACGATATGGAATACATACATTGTTGTCGTAGCGACATGGCATACATACATTGTTGTGCTAACGACATGGAATGCATGCATTGTTGTCGTAACGATATGGCATACATACATTGTTGTCCTAACGACATGGAATGCATGCATTGTTGTAGTAACGATATGGAATACATACGTTGCTGTCGTAACTGTATGGAATACATGTATTTTTGTCGAAACGACATGGAATACATACATTGTTCTCGTAACGGTATGGAAACATACATTGTTGTCGTAATAATATGGAATGCATACATTGTAGTCGTAACGGTATGGAATACATACATTGTTGTCGTAACGATATGGAATGCATACATTGTTGTCGTAACGGTATGGAATACATACATTGTTGTCGTAACGATATGGAATACATACATTGTTGTCGTAACGATATGGAATACATACATTGCTGTCGTAACGGTATGGAATACATACATTGTTGTCGTAACGGTATGGAATTCATACATTGTTGTCGTAACGGTATGGGATACATACATTGTTGCCGTAACGATATGGAATACATACATTGTTGTCGTAACGATATGGAATACATACATTGCTGTCGTAACGGTATGGAATACAAACATTGTTGTCGTAACGGTATGGGATACATACATTGTTGTCGTAACGATATGGAATACATACATTGTTGTCGTAACGATACGGAATACATACATTGTTGTCGTAACGGTATGGAATACATACATTGTTGTCGTAACGATATGGAATACATTGTTGTCGTAACGGTATGGAATACATACATTGTTGTCGTAACGGTATGGAATACATATATTGTTGTCGTAACGATATGGAATACATACATTGTTGTCGTAACGATATGGAATACATACATTGCTGTCGTAACGGTATGGAATACATACATTGTTGTCGTAACGGTATGGAATACATACATTGTTGTCGTAACGATATGGAATACATACATTGTTGTCGTAACGATATGGAATACATACATTGTTGTCGTAACGACATGGAATACATACATTTTTGTCGTAACGATATGGAATACATACATTGTTGTCGTAACGATATGGAATACATACATTGTTGTCGTAACGGTATGGAATACATATATTGTTGTCGTAACGATATGGAATACGTACAGTGTTGTCGTAACGGTATTGAATACATATATTGTTGTCCTAACGACATGTAATACATATATTGTTGTCGTAGCGATATGGAATACATACGTTGCTGTCGTAACTGTATGTAATACATGTATTTTTGTCGTAACGACATAGAATACATACATTGTTGTCGTAACGACATGGCATACATACAATGCTGTCGTAACGGTATGGAATACATACATTGTTGTCGTAACGATGTGGAATACATACATTGTTGTCGTAACGGTATGGAATGCATGCATTGTTGTCGTAACGATATGCAATACATACATTGTTGTCGTAGCGATATGGAATACATACATTGTTGTCGTAACGGTATGTAATACATACATTGTTGTCGTAACGGTATGGAATGCATGCATTGTTGTCGTAACGATATGGAATACATACATTGTTGTCGTAACGATATGGAATACATACATTGTTGTCGTAACGGTATGTAATACATACATTGTTGTCGTAACGGTATTGAATACATACATTGTTGTCGTAACGGTATTGAATACATACATTGTAGTCGTAACGGTATTGAATACATACATTGTTGTCGTAACGACATGGAATACATACATTGTTGTCGTAACGGTATGGAAACATACATTGTTGTCGTAACGACATGGAATACATACATTGTTGTCGTAACGACATGGCATACATACATTGTTGCCGTAACGACATGGAATACATATATTGTTGTCGTAACGACATGGAATACATACATTGTTGACATAACGGCATGTGATACATACATTGTTGTCGTAACGGTATGGAATACATACATTGTTGTCGTAACGGTATGGAAACATACATTGTTGTCGTAACGACATGGAATACATACATTGTTGTCGTAACGACATGGCATACATACATTGTTGCCCTAACGACATGGAATACGTACATTGTTGTCGTAACGACATGGAATACATACATTGTTGTCGTAACGATATGGAATGCATACATTGTTGTCGTAACGACATGGAATACATACATTGTTGTCGTAACGACATGGAATACATACATTGTTGTCGTAACGACATGGAATACATACATTGTTGTCGTAACGACATGGATTGCAGGAGTTCCATGGCTTACTGAAGCTCCATGGCTTGTCGGATGTCTATGACTTGCGAGAGGTTCATGGCTTGCTGGATTCCATGGTTTGTGGGAGACCCATTGATAGCCTGAGAATCATGGCTTGCTGGAGAACCATGGTTTGCTGGAGGCCTATGGCTAGCGTGAGAATCATGGCTTGCTGGAGAACCATGGTTTGCTGGAGGCCTATGGCTAGCGTGAGAATCATGGCTTGCTGGAGAACAATAGTTTGCTGGAGGCCTATGGCTTGCGGAAGAACCATGGCTTGCGGGAGAACCATGGCTTGCGGGAGAACCATTGTTTATGGGAGGCCCATTGCTTGCGGGACATCCAGTACTTGCGGACTAGCTTGTCTGAGGTCCGTGACATTCGATTGTTCTACGCCGCTACCTACGTATGCATATGACAACTTACTGCTTACAACACATTGGACTATAGTTAAGTATCAACAGAGACACACACAGTCATACTTGTGCTAGACCACCAGAGGAAAGTACACAAAGCGGTAGGTATATATGCTTCGATAAAGTATTTATATAATAAATACAGAATAAATATACTTTAAACTCAGTAATTTAATATATTTGAATATTCACATTTATTTATATTAAATATTGCACAAGAAACTCAAATGCTACGAACATGTGTTTACTATTGACACGTATGACATTGTAAATGTAAGTCTATTAATACGTGCATTTATTAAGTAAACGTTGTTTACCTTTTTTGTAGAATGCCCAGCAAGCAAAGAATCCATTACCCTGAGGTTTTTAAAAAAGCATTTATGGACAGCGGAAGGTGTGTCTATGCCACTGCCAACAAAATATGCTATTCCGTGTGTGTGTGTTTTACGTTTATTTATGTTTATTTATCGTTGCTACCGGTTGCCCATATGAGCGACGCCTCGTTAAGAGATTAGTCATTTTAGGTTTTTGGAAGAGAGTGCAATGATACAGATAGAGACCCATTCCTGAGTCTCCTCTTGTTCTTTTACGTGTACGGTGTACAGCACCACCACGAGACCTCGGTTTAAAGTCCCATCTGAAAGACTGATAATTTTATTAGGGTCAGACCGGGTATCGAACCTGCGATCCCTGGATTACCAGTCCAACGTGTTACCACTGGACTACAGATCTGTCTGTATATGCTATTCCTCAAACTTCATTTATACGTATTGTGTTCAAATACAAAGCTCGGTAGAGCCTCGCCTTGTATACATGTATTTTCTACTACTCGCTTAATAAATTGATACTTATAAGACAGAACCCTAATATTCTCTATGTATTGATTGTTATGTATGATTCTATGATACCCTACGAGAAATGAAAAAGATATCTATAATTTCAAAATTGAAAAACATACAAACTTACCATTATCATAATCAGGGGGAACGTTGTTTTCAACTGTCATATCTTTAGTAATGAAGTCTAGAAAGTCTTTCCTGTAAATACATAATTAATATTTATAATTATCATAATTAACATTTATAATTATCATAATTAACATTTATAATTATCATATTTATAATTATCATAATTAATATTTATAATTATCATGAAACATCATCAGAGATGTGAACGACCAGAAGTAGTGTGTAATCAACAACGACAACAACAACAACAATAACAACGACAATGATGACGACGACGACAACAACAACAACAACAATTAACATGACAAATATATCTAAGTAATTATTTCTAAATTGAGCAGCGTTAGTTAGTTAAAACATATTATTACATAATGTCTGTTATGTGGACAGTGATATGCATGTACTTATGTATTGAAAAATAATAACTCTAATTATACATACATACATCATAATTATATAATACATGTATTAATGCTTATTATTAAAACAAGGGATTAATTAGTATATGTTTTTAACAGAAACACTGTGATAGAAAGTGTCCCCAGCGCTATGTTTAACCACATGCAGCCTGCGAGAAACCAGTGTCCCCAGCGCTATGTTTAACGACATGCAGCTTGCGAGAAACCAGTGTCTCCAGCGCTATGTTTAACGACATGCAGCTTGCGAGAAACCAGTGTCCCCAGCCTATGTTTAACCACATGCAGCCTTCGAGAAACCAGTGTCCCCAGCGCTATGTTTACCCACATGCAGCCTGCGAGAAACCAGTGTCCCCAGCGCTATGTTTAACGACATGCAGCTTGCGAGAAACCAGTGTCTCCAGCGCTATGTTTAACGACATGCAGCTTGCGAGAAACCAGTGTCTCCAGCGTTATGTTTAACCACATGCAGCCTGCGAGAAACCAGTGTCTCCAGCGCTATGTTTAACCACATGCAGCCTGCGAGAAACCAGTGTCTCCAGCGCTATGTTTAACCACATGCAACCTGCGAGAAACCAGTGTCTCCAGCGCTATGTTTAACGACATGCAGCCTGCGAGAAACCAGTTTCTCCAGCGCTATGTTTAACCACATGCAGCCTGCGAGAAACCAGTGTCTCCAGCGCTATCTTTAACCACATGCAGCCTGCGAGAAACCAGTTTCTCCAGCGCTATGTTTAACCACATGCAGCCCACGAGAAACCAGTGTCCCCAGCACTATGTTTAACCACATGCAGTCTGCGAGAAACCAGTGTCTCCAGCGCTATGTTTAACCACATGCAGCCTGCGAGAAACCAGTGTATCCAGTACTATGTTTAACGACATGCAGCCTGCGAGAAACCAGTGTCTCCAGCGCTATTTTTAACCACATGCAGCCTGCGGAGAAACCAGTGTCTCTAGCGCTATGTTTAACCACATGCAGCCTGCGAGAAACCAGTGTCTCCAGCGCTATGTTTAACGGCATGCAGCCTGCGAGAAACCAGTGTCTCCAGCGCTATGTTTAACGACATAGAACCTGCGAGAAACCAGTGTCTCCAGCGCTATGTTTAACGACATAGAACCTGCGAGAAACCATTGTCTCCAGCGCTATGTTTAACGACATTCAGCCTGCGAGAATCCATTGTCTCCAGCGCTATGTGGTCGCCAGCTCGGACAGGTGGGGTTGTCGCCGGATACTCTGGTTTCCTCCCACAGAAATGACCACATCCCCGCTTTCATCCGCGCCAACGAGAGTGATTAATATAAGTTGTTAAAACTTGATTCGCAATCGTTGTAAAATAAATAAAGTTTAGAGAAATATCGTTACTTATGTACGTTTTCAAAATTCATCGAAATAATAAAAATGGCGATTTATTTTGTTTGAATTGCATTTTGATCCTATTGGTTGTCTACAATTAAGAGCAGTCTAGCGTGTGAACAAATACATTTACGCAGAAACGTACGGCAAATAGTAGGCCTCCCTACCACCACCCACCCCAAACATGCAAGTGTTTCCGGTTTCCCGACCGGCCCGGCTTTTTATCTCCCGACCCTGAATGTTGTTATTGTGGTGTGAATATAGGTGCTTTAAAAAACCGTATTGGCATATTATTTTGATACACTATGAATGATACGCATCCTTGTTGACAAGATAGAACAAAGTGAAGCCAGATACACATTTGTCTGGCGAAATAAACGTATCGTGGTTTCGTATGACGCCATACATGTCCTTTGTGTATTATACTAGCTGGCAAACTCGATTGAACTATGATGCATGTGTGTGTTTTACGTTATCATCGCTCATATGAGCGACGCTTCTTGAAGAGGTTAGTCATTTTAGATGTTGGAGGATAGTGCATGATACAGACAGAGACCCATTCCAGAGTCTCCTCTTGTTCTTTTACGTGCACGGTGTACAGCACCAACACGAGACCTCGGTTTAAAGTCCCATCTGAAAGACTGTTAATTTTATTAGGGTCAGATGGGGATCAAACCTGGGATACCTGGATTACCAGTCCAGCGTGTTACCACTGGACTACAGATCCGTCTGTATGATGCATATAGTCACTTTGCTATGTATATATACCTCGCTTACACTTAACATCATTACTGATCTGGGAATTGCTAGACTTCTTGATAAAACGCTTGTTTAATGTAATTAACCAGTTTTACTAATGGGCGCAGTATCCCGGCCAATGATAAGCTTCAAAGGCACCTGGGAATTAAATATCATGAGCTGCTTTTCTCCAAGTTTGGTGCACGAGAACTGAACTAGATATCAGTTTGATATCTCCAAGTTTGGTGCAAATCCACTGGAAATTACCAAGTTTCGTGATATTGTGATCGACACTACCAGCCTTTAGTATCATATTATACAGATTGTGCGGTCGGACAGCTGTATACGTACAGACGAGGGTAGGGCAACTGAAGGATCTGTAGTCCAGTGATACCACGCTGGACTGGTAATCCAGGGATCGCAGGCTCGATCCCCCGTCTGACCCTAATAAAATTAACAGCCTTTCAGATGGGACTTTAAACCAAGGTCTCGTGTCGGTGCTTTACACCGTGCACGTAAAAGAACCAGAGGATACTCTGGAATGGGTCTCTTTCTGTATCATTGCACTATCCTCCAAAAATCTAAAATGACTAATATCTTCGGGAGGCGTCGCTCATATGGGCAACCGGTAGCGACGATAAATAAACGTAGAACACACACACACACACGCGCACGCGCACGCACAGACGCACAAACACACACACACTCACGCAACTGACGTTCAAATATGATTGGGTCTATATACTGTTAAATCGAGTGCAAACAAGCCTGCTGTTTTCATTGTTTGTTTGTTATGTGGGTGGGGGATGGGTGTGGATGGGGGAGTGTTAAAGTTGTACCAATAGCTTAGCTCAATTGTTTGTTATGTGGGTGGGGGATGGGTGTGAATGGGGGAGTGTTAAAGTTGTACCAATAGCTTAGATCAATTGTTTGTTATGTGGGTGGGGGATGGGTGTGAATGGGGGAGTGTTAAAGTTGTACCAATAGCTTAGATCAATTGTTTGTTATGTGGGTGGGGGATGGGTGTGGATGGGAGAGTGCTAAAGTTGTACCAATAGCTTAGCTCAATTGTTTGTTATGTGGATGGGGGATGGGTGTGGATGGGGGAGTGTTAAAGTTGTACCAATAGCTTAGATCAATTGTTTGTTATGTGGGTGGGGGATGGGTGTAGATGGGGGAGTGTTAAAGTTGTACCAATAGCTTAGCTCAATTGTTTGTTATGTGGGTGGGGGATGGGTGTGGATGGGGGAGTGTTAAAGTTGTACCAATAGCTTAGCTCAATTGTTTGTTATGTGGGTGGGGGATGGGTATGGATGGGGGAGTGTTAAAGTTGTACCAATAGCTTAGATCAATTGTTTGTTATGTGGGTGGGGGCTGGGTGTGGATGGGGGAGTGTTAACGTTGTACCAATAGCTTAGATCAATTGTTTGTTATGTGTGGGGGATGGGTGTGGATGGGGGAGTGATAAAGTTGTACCAATAGCTTAGCTCAATTGTTTGTTATGTGGGTGGGGGATGGGTGTGGATGGGGGAGTGTTAAAGTTGTACCAATAGCTTAGATCAATTGTTTGTTATGTGGGTGGGGGATGGGTGTGGATGGGGGAGTGTTAAAGTTGTACCAATAGCTTAGATCAATTGTTTGTTATGTGGGTGGGGGATGGGTGTGGATGGGGGAGTGTTAAAGTTGTACCAATAGCTTAGATCAATTGTTTGTTATGTGGGTGGGGGCTGGGTGTGGATGGGGGAGTGTTAAAGTTGTACCAATAGCTCAATTGGCGACTCCCCAGCTATTAGTTGTGGACACATCGACCTTCTGCAAAGTAAGCTGGATAGCTTCCTCACTTGATATAAGTCGGCACACGCAGTGGGAGTCTATTGCGATGAGGGGCAGGTGAATTGTAGTCGTCGACCGTAATCTATAAGCCACAAAGCCCCCATCCCATCTAACTGTTATGCTATTTTTATTTCTGATGCATTTTGAGATTGGATACAATATTCTTAATTTAGATAATGAGATACATTACTGTTAAAGTCTGATTTATCCCGAAATACATATTGGTCCTTTTAGTTGGAATCCTTTGTTTTTACTGTTGTTCCCTAACCAGCTGTTGCTGTAGAATAAATGTAATTTTATCAAACATATGTTCAGAAATTGATAACACAATTTTACAGGGTACTGTATCCATTGGATTCAATAATTTAATAATCATAAGATAAGAAAACAGATGAAAGTGCAAAGGAAACAACGATAAAAACAGAGGAAAACAATTAAGATGACTACTCCACTTTAGGAGTGTTCATGGGAAGTTTGGTTTACTAATATTTTATTGATTTTTTTTTCTCATACATTACATTTCAATTATACAAACAATGACATACGTGGAAAACAATTAGAAATTAAATTAGGATTAATTATTATTGCTGTATACGATTTAATCTTGAACAAAACGCAAATGGGTTGGGCTACACGTTTAGGGACAGTAGGCCCTACCTGACTAATGTTTCTCATTGGATGAATCATTCTTCTGCTTCCACATTTATCTCGTTACACACTTCTATGCGGCGCCGTTGTGCTATTTATTCAGTATTCATGGATAGCAAAAAATCGATTTTTGGATATCCATAATTCTATTTTTGGATATCAATAATTCTATTTTTGGATATCAATAATTCTATGTTTGGATATCCATAATTCGATTTATGGATATCCATATTTCGATTTATGGATATCCATAATTCCAGGCACGCCGTTTTGCTATTTATTCAGCATTTATGGATATCCAAAAACGAATTATGGATATACAATAATCGATTTATGAATATCCAATAATCTATTTATGGGTATCCAATAATTTATTTCTGGATATTTAAAAAATAAAATTATGGATACCCATAAATGTGAATAAATAGCAAAATGTCGCGTCTGGAATTATGGATATCCATAAATCGAATTATGGGCATCCATAAATAACGAATAAATAGCAAAACGGCGCCCCATACACTTCGCTGTTTATCTGATATCCATAATGACCAGTTGGATTACATATTGAGATACGAGATCAGCAGGCGGCGGATCAATAAATGATTCCAAATAATCAGCTGACTCATCTTCAAAGTCTATTTTAAATGTTCAAGTATTGCTAATATTACGACGTATATCTAATGATTATATAATCCGTGTGCTGAGTTAATCTGGTTGAGAGATGACATGTTCCTGTGTGAGGGGAGATTGTATTGACATGCTGTCAGTCAACCCATCGCGGCTCAAACAGTTGCTTTCTTAGACTCATTAATCAAATGAAGCATCAAGGTTTCCTCGAGATTCCAGCGTCAGGCCAAACCAATATGTTTCTATGTTCTCAAGCATCAAGGTTTCCCCCAGATTCCAGCGTCAGGCCAAACCAATATGTTTCTATGTTCTCAAGCATCAAGGTTTCCTCGAGATTCCAGCGTCAGGCCAAACCAATATGTTTCTATGTTCTCAAGCATCAAGGTTTCCCCCAGATTCCAGCGTCAGGCCAAACCAATATGTTTCTATGTTCAAGCATCAAGGTTTCCCCATGAGTACACCGTCAGGCCAAACCAATATGTTTCTATGTTCTCAAGCATCAAGGTTTCCTCGAGATTCCACCGTCAGGCCAAAAACAATATGTTTCTATGTTCAAGCATCAAGGTTTCCCCCAGATTCCACCGCCAGGCCAAACCAATATGTTTCTATGTTCAAGCATCAAGGTTTCCCCCATATTCCAGCGTCAGGCCAAACAAATATGTTTCTATATTCAAGCATCAAGGTTTCCCAGAGATTACACCGTCAGGCCAAACAAATATGTTTCTATGTTCAATCATCAAGGTTTCCCCCATATTCCAGCGTCAGGCCAAACCAATATGTTTCTATATTCAAGCATCAAGGTTTCCCAGAGATTACACCGTCAGGCCAAACCAATATGTTTCTATGTTCAAGCATCAAGGTTTCCAGAGATTACACCGTCAGGCCAAACCAATATGTTTCTATGTTCAAGCATCAAGGTTTCCAGAGATTACACCATCAGGCCAAACCAATATGTTTCTATGTTCAAGCATCAAGGTTTCCAGAGATTACACCGTCAGGCCAAACAAATATGTTTCTATGTTCAAGCATCAAAGTTTCCAGAGATTACACCGTCAGGCCAAACCAATATGTTTCTATGTTCATATATGTTTCACATTAACACTATTTGCGCAATGTTGACTTGTGAACAAATACCCTCGTGCTTACGGACGGACGGTACCTGTAATATGAATATTGTATCGAATGTCATCAAGGGTTGTTTTGGTTTTGGTGGGTGTTAACTTCGCACCAACAGCAATGTGCATTCGTTAAATATGTGTATTGTGTATGTGATGAACATGAACTATGTTAGTGCACATTCAACTATTTCAGTTATTTTAGCTTATCTATAATGGAAACTGTTGAGGCTATTTATCTCATCAATGTTATAGTTCTATAGAATCATAGTCTCCATTTACGTGGCTCAAACAATTTGTATTTTCATGTTTTGTTTTGTATCTTTTCGTGTATGACATAATTATGTACTATTGATTTGCAATAAAATATTGTTAAATAAACTCCATTTACGATGCAGAAATTCAATGTTAGTCGGAATATACACATGCGCAAATAGACGCAATTGTTTTTTTTACGTTTATTTATCGTCGCTACCGGTTGCCCATATGAGCGACGCCTCCTGAAGATATTAGTCATTTTAGATTGTGGAGGATAGTGCAATGATACAGAGAGAAACCCATTCCAGAGTCTCCTCTGGTTCTTTTACGTGCACGGTGTAAAGCACCGACACGAGACCTCGGTTTAACGTCCCATCTGAAAGACTGTTAATTTTATTAGGGTCAGACGGGGGATCGAACCTGCGATCCCTGGATTACTAGTCCAGCGTGTTACCACTGGGCTATAGATCAATCTGCGTGAGACGCAATTTTTCAAACAAACTGCACATTTTGTCGTACAGACGTTTGGTGTCTAGATTTATTTTAATGGTTTCGGGCTCAAAACCAAAAAACTAAAACACATTTTATGTTTGTTTTATGAACACTATGATGGTCTATAGACCAGACACTATACATAAACTTTTTGGGCAAATCCAAGCAACTTTAAAAATGACATCCCGTCACTATCGAGGCTAAGTAAGGTTTTTAAGTTATTTTGGTTATTTGTCCAGACCCCAAGCTTCTGTGGTGTGTCGTGCTGTAAGTACATTTTTAATGCTGGACACGTGGTTCGATCTATAATGGCATATATGAGAGCTGAATATTCGTTTTCTATATTCTGATAGCCTGCCAAAATCTATAATTACCAATATTGCGAACTCCACAAAAATGTCAAATGTTAAAGAATAGAATATAAGATATTATTATGTTGACTAGTGGCCTCCCAGTTCGCTGCACATGCCGTGAAATGCTTCTGGTCCACCGAGGGCTATCGTAACACCAATCGTGTCTTACAGTTGCATGTGGGTGAACTGTGTCTAGGCTAAACATGCAGACGAACGACATCTTATATTTCAGAAGCGATCAGGGGCGGGTAAGCGAACACGCACTTAATGCGTAGGGTACAGCAGATCCACGAGTAGAGTCAAGTCATATTACTATCAACTACGACGTTCAGTTAGGGCCATCGCTGGATAATAATTAATTGAGGAAGGTATCGATAAGATGGCATAAGGTACGATGACAATGGTACGATGACGATGGTACGATGACGATGGTACGATGACAATGGTACGATGACAATGGTACGATGACAATGTTACGATGACGATGGTACGATGACGATGGTACGATGACGATGGTACGATGACAATGGTACGATGACGATGGTACGATGACGATAGTACGATGACGGTACGATGACGATGGTACGATGACGATGGTGCGATGACGATGGTACGATGACAATGGTACGATGACGATGGTAGATGACGACGGTACGATGACGATGGTACGATGACAATGGTACGATGACGATGGTAGATGACGATGGTACGATGACGATGGTACGATGACGGTACGATGACGATGGTACGATGATGATGGTGCGATGACGATGGTACGATGACAATGGTACGATGACGATGGTAGATGACGACGGTACGATGACGATGGTACGATGACAATGGTACGATGACGATGGTAGATGACGACGGTACGATGACGATGGTACGATGACAATGGTACGATGACGATGGTAGATGACGATGGTACGATGACGATGGTACGATGACGATGGTACGATGACGATGGTATGATGACGACGGTACGATGACGATGGTACGATGACTTAGTTTAAACATAGTTATTCGTACGTTATGTACAGTACATATCTATTGTATAGCTAAAAGAACTTCATTGGCTACCAGTTCAAGAAAGAATAAAGTATAAAATACTGACTCACACATATAAAGCATTGGATGGAGAAACACCGATTTATTTGAGAAACTTGCTTGAGGTTTATATACCAAGGAGAGACTTACGGTCTAAAAATGAAGCAGCTACTCTTGTGTTACCAAGAAGTCGGACTGTCACATACGGAGATAGAAGTTTCATGACTGCTGCCCCAAAACTTTGGAATTCTCTTCCATCAAATCTTAGAAGTGCAACAACATTGTGTTCTTTCAAAAAGGATTTGAAGACACACCTTTTTAAATGTTCATATGGAACATAAATATCGAACTGTGTCTGTTCTCAATCAGGATTAAGACTGCAAATGAACACATTTTATTTAATTATTACCTATATTTTAATTGTTATAATTTTAGATCCTAATATTTTATAGCATATTTAGAATCCATTGTAATTGTGTTTGCTAATTTTGTCTTGTTTTATCTCATTGTATGTGGAAGTTTTTATCAATATTTGTGATATTTTAGGCTGTAAAGCGCTTTTGAACGTTTTATTTTTAGATGAAAAGAGCGCTATATAAGTTTGGTATATAATAATAATAATAATACAAACGAAAATGGATTTAATCGGAAGCTTAAAGCTTATTGTGATTATCTCCACTGACTTGCATACTTGCTATCATGGGCTGCAACGCATGGTAGTCCTGGGACTTGTATGAATTCATAGTCGTTAAGTAAGGACGGCAGCGTATGCTAATTATCGGGGCCTTGTGTGATATTCGGGGACTGTATACGTCTTATAGTAGTCTGCTACAATTATTTGAACTATTATATCCTTTATTTGGTCCAGCGTACAACTCGATCTATCATGTGAGAGGCTAACACATTCTTTTGCAAGAGGACACACCATTAGTGAGTGCACTTAAAACCGATCCTGGCAATTTAATGTATTTAGAATTAAAACGATTGGTAAGGTATTTAGATTGGCAATTGCTAGTCTACGTCAAAACGTGACGTATGACTAAATAATTTAGGTGATATGTATTTGCTAAAGATTTGTATACACGTACTTGACATCTAAGTCCTTAATAATGGAGCTCAATATACTACCAATTAGTTTATACAAATTTATTTTAGCTCGATGGCGAAACAAGTTATTTCAACTTATATAAATCACTCTCGAGACCTCATTCCTGATGGAATCCATCGCCACGAGGGAGATAGAAGAAGAAGCGTGGAATTTAAATGCCTTGCCTAAGGGCACAATCGTAACGGCTCCAGTGGGGCTCGAACTCCGGACATTTCGCACCTGAAGCGAACGCGAATCCACTGCGCTATCATGACTTCCACTACTACCAATTGAGAATGTTGTGACTTGTTTCGTGACATATATAAACATATGTTTTTGTAACTATGCGTGTTTAACGTCGCTCCAATATTAGTTCGTGCTTTACGTTTATTTATCGTCGCTATTGGTTGCCCGTATTGAAGAGATTAGTTATTTTAGATTTTTAGAGGATAGTGCAATGATACAAACAAAGACCAATTCCAGAGTCTCATCTGGTTCATTTACGTGTACGGTGCAAAGCACCGACACGAGACCTTGGTATAAAGTCCCATCTGATAGACTGTTGATTTTATTAGGGTCAGACGGGGGATCGAACCTGCGATCCCTGGATTACCAGTCCAGCGTGATACCACTGGACTACAGATCCGTCCAATATTAAGGACGTTCTATAATATGTTAGCGACGATCAGTAAAAACACGCACGGTTGACTATAAGTATATGGAATTGTATTGAGCGGCTTACACGATTTGTGTTTCGACACTGTATTGCAATGTGTGAATATCACAAAACCACGTACCGCACGAGATCTCTCTGTACAGTGCTGACTAGACTGCTCATACATACATTCGTGGAAGTCGTGATAGCGCAGTGGATACGCGATCGCTTCAGGTGCGAAATGTCCGGAGTTCGAGCCCCGTTGGAGCCGTTACGAGTGTGCCCTTAGGCAAGGCATTTAAATCCCACATTGCCTCTTCTCTCTCCCTGGTGGCGATGGATTCCATCAGGAATGAGGTCTCGAGAGTGATTAATGTAAGTTGTAATAACTTGTTTCGTAATCGAGCTACAATAAAGTTGTATAAACATAGATACATAATCTATGTGTGCTATGAACAGAACCCGTGATAGCGCATTGGTAGAGCGTTCGCTTCTTGTGTGAGACCCGGAGTTCGCCGCCCCCGCCCCCGCCCCGCCCCCGCCCCCGCCCCCTCCCAACTATAACAGTTACAAGTGTACACTTAGGCAAGTCACTTAAATTCCACATTGTCTCTTCTCTCTCCCTAACGGTGAAGGATTCCACCATGAATGAGGTCTCGACAGCGACAAGCTAATGGTGTAAGTAATTGTTTCACCATCGAGCTCAAATACATTTGTATACATAATAAAATAGAGGAAGATAGAAGTTGGTGCTATTATATGGTGTCATTATACAATAGATGGGTACTGGCGCGACGCTACTGGGTACCAACATTAATTGACAACGTAGCAGTCACGTCATATACATCACTCATGTCACGGACATCATTCACGTCACAGACGTCATGAATACTCCGTATTTACAATGACGTACTAAACAATTATGCACGATACATTTTAAAATGAATAAATACACTATTTTTCATCAAGTATTGTGAACACCTCATACGTCACTTTGTTGCATAGCAACGGGTGAAATGTGAACGTTTCCATGCAGCGCGAAGGAACTATTTCCATATTGATGGAAATCAACTTGACTTGTATGTTTATTATATAAACGCAAATGAAAACTTAAAAACACAAATCTGATAAACTGATTATATGGGTCAGGCGTTAGTTCTTAGATGTTCCTGTCTCCTAATCAATGCCACCGTGTTGTCAACGGCAGTCATATTGTAGGATGTCAACGTCAGTCATACTGTAGGATGACAACGGCAGTCATATTGTAGGATGTCAACGTCAGTCATACTGTAGGATGACAACGGCAGTCATATTGTAGGATGTCAACGGTAGTCATATTGTAGGATGTCAACGGTATTCATACTGTAAGATGACAACGGCAGTCATATTGTAGGATGTCAACGTCAGTCATACTGTAGGATGACAACGGCAGTCATATTGTAGGATGTCAACGGTATTCATACTGTAAGATGACAACGGCAGTCATATTGTAGGATGTCAACGTCAGTCATACTGTAGGATGACAACGGCAGTCATATTGTAGGATGTCAACGGTAGTCGTACTGTAGGATGTCAACGGTAGTCGTACTGTAGGATGTCAACGGTAGTCATATTGTAGGATGTCAACGGTAGTCATATTGTAGGATGATAACGGCAGTCGTACTGTAGGATGTCAACGGTAGTCATATTGTAGGATGTCAACGGTAGTCGTACTGTAGGATGTCAACGGTAGTCATTGTAGGATGTCACGGTAGTCGTACTGTAGGATGTCAACGGCAGTCGTACTGTAGGATGTCAACGGTAGTCGTACTGTAGGATGTCAACGGTAGTCATATTGTAGGATGTCAACGGTAGTCGTACTGTAGGATGATAACGGCAGTCATATTGTAGGATGTCAACGGTAGTCATATTGTAGGATGTCAACGGTAGTCGTACTGTAGGATGATAACGGCAGTCATATTGTAGGATGTCAACGGTAGTCATATTGTAGGATGATAACGGCAGTCATATTGTAGGATGTCAACGGTAGTCATATTGTAGGATGATAACGGTAGTCATATTGTAGGATGTCAACGGTAGTCGTACTGTAGGATGATAACGGTATTCATATTGTAGGATGTCAACGTCAGTCATACTGTAGGATGACAACGGCAGTCATATTGTAGGATGTCAACGGTAGTCGTACTGTAGGATGATAACGGTAGTCGTATTGTAGGATGTCAACGGTAGTCGTACTGTAGGATGTCAACGGTAGTCGTACTGTAGGATGTCAACGGTAGTCAAAACAACACTACTGTAGGATGTCAACGGTAGTCGTATTGTAGATGTCAACGGTAGTCGTACTGTAGGATGTCAACGGTAGTCATATTGTAGGATGTCAACGGTAGTCATACTGTAGGATGTCAACGGTAGTCATATTGTAGGATGTCAACGGTAGTCGTACTGTAGGATGTCAACGGTAGTCGTACTGTAGGATGACAACGGTAGTCATACTGTAGGATGACAACGGTAGTCATATTGTAGGATGTCAACGGTAGTCGTACTGTAGGATGTCAACGGTAGTCGTATTGTAGGATGTCAACGGTAGTCGTACTGTAGGATGTCAACGGTAGTCGTACTGTAGGATGTCAACGGTAGTCGTATTGTAGGATGTCAACGGTAGTCGTACTGTAGGATGTCAACGGTAGTCTATGTAGGATGTCAACGGTAGTCTACTGTAGTGTCAACGGTATACTGTAGGATGTCAACGGTAGTCTACGTAGGATGACAACGGTAGTCATATTGTAGGATGCAACGGTAGTCATATTGTAGGATGTCAACGGTAGTCTATTGTAGGATGACAACGGTAGTCATATTGTAGGATGTCAACGGTAGTCGTACTGTAGATGACAACGGTAGTCATATTGTAGGAGTCAACGGTAGTCATTTGTAGGATGTCAACGGTAGTCGTACTGTAGGATGTCAACGGTAGTCGTACTGTAGGATGAAACGGTAGTCGTACTGTAGGATGATAACGGAGTCATATGTAGGATGTCAACGGTAGTCATACTGTAGGATGTCAACGGTAGTCGTACTGTAGGATGTCAACGGTAGTCGTACTGTAGGATGATAACGGTAGTCGTACTGTAGGATGATAACGGTAGTCATATTGTAGGATGTCAACGGTAGTCGTACTGTAGGATGATAACGGCAGTCATATTGTAGGATGTCAACGGTAGTCATATTGTAGGATGAAACGAGTCATATGTAGGATGCAACGGAGTCTATTGTAGGATGAAACGAGTCTACTGTAGGATGAAACGGCACAAAACAACAGTCATATTGTAGGATGACAACGGCAGTCATATTGTAGGATGTCAACGGTAGTCATATTGTAGGATGTCAACGGTATTCATACTGTAAGATGACAACGGCAGTCATATTGTAGGATGTCAACGTCAGTCATACTGTAGGATGACAACGGCAGTCATATTGTAGGATGACAACGGCAGTCATATTGTAGGATGACAACGGCAGTCATATTGTAGGATGATAACGGCAGTCATATTGTAGGATGATAACGGTAGTCATATTGTAGGATGTCAACGGTAGTCATATCGTAGGATGTCAACGGTAGTCATATTGTAGGATGATAACGGTAGTCATATTGTAGGATGATAACGGTAGTCATATTGTAGGATGATAACGGCAGTCATATTGTAGGATGATAACGGTAGTCATATTGTAGGATGTCAACGGTAGTCATATTGTAGGATGACAGCGGTAGTCATATTGTAGGATATCTAGATTATTTATCCTTAAAACACTGTCGTGACGTCATACCTTTGTACAGTCCACTATTGTTTTCGATGTATATCCTATACTTAATCGAGTTCATAGTTGCATTTAACTTAAAGACGGATCTATAGACCAGTGGTAACACGTTGGACATCAGAAAGCCAAGCGTCTAAATACCGAACTGGCATGGGAAAACTTTAGACGATGCAGGAACATCACCACCGCTCTAATCAGAAAGACGAAAGATACTCACCTACACAACATACTCGACAGGATGAACTCATCTTCCATTCCAGTTAAAGAATGGTTCAAACTGTCGAAACAACTCTCAAACAACACTAAATATTCTGGCATCCCTACCCTTTTTAACAACGGAGTCGAAGCGACATCCAATGAGGACAAAGCTGAGCTTCTGAATACCTTCTTCTGTGAGCAATCCTCAATAGACGACCAAAATCAGAACCCACCACCCATCACACCAATGACACCATCCACTCTGTCACATATCAGCATAACTCATCAGGATGTTAGAGACGCGATCTCTCTTATCAACCCATCGAAGGCTAGCGGGCCAGACTTGGTTAGTCATAGACTCATTAAGGAAGGTGCCAACGAGCTCGCTGTACCACTCTCTGTCTACTTCACCAAGCTACTTACGAAATCCACATTTCCTTCTCATTGGAAACTAGCCAACATATGCCCTATATTTAAAAAATCTGATCCATCGAAACCCCCAAACTATCGCCCTATCTCTCTGCTTAGCTGCCTGGGTAAACTTATGGAACGCTGCGTACATAAGTACCTCTACAACTATGTCACGGAAAATAGTCTATTGACACCGAACCAGTCTGGTTTCATCAAGGGTGATTCCACTGTCAACCTAATGACCTTCCTTTACAATGACATATCTCAGGCAATGGACGATGGAAAGGAAGTGCGAGCGATCTTCTGCGACATTTCGAAGGCGTTTGACCGGGTATGGCACCGTGGTCTGCTTAGCAAACTGTCTTCTCTCGGCATCACAGGTTCTCTTCTAAACTGGTTCGCATCTTACTTGTCTTCACGAAATCAACGTGTTGTTATTGCAAATTCATCCTCGCAATGGTCTTCTATTAATGCTGGAGTTCCACAGGGATCGATTTTAGGTCCACTACTCTTCCTCATTTACATTAACGACATCGTTGCTGACATTAATGCCAATATACCTCTGTTCACTGATGACACAAGTCTTTACATCATCGTTGACGATCCCGCCAATGCAGCTGTCGTCCTCAACAACGACCTTTCTCGTATCCATTCCTGGTCCAAATTGTGGCTAGTTACATTCAACCCTGCAATAACCGAATCCATGATTTTCTCAAGTAAGCGAAACAAGCCCATCCATCCAGATGTCTTCATGAATAGCATTCCCATTACCCAAACTAGAACTCACAAACATCTTGGTCTAATCTTTTCAGATAATGCCAAGTGGAATGCTCATATATCTGAGCTTGTTAACAAGTCTTGGCAGCGCATCGGAATTCTCAGATCATTAAAATTCCTTCTTACCCGTTTCTGTCTAGAGTGCATGTATCTTGCCTACATTCGACCTCTTCTAGAATATGGTAACATCGTGTGGGACAACTGCAGTAATGATTTGAAAAACGATATTGAGGCCGTACAGAACGAGGCAGCGCGAATTGTGTCTGGAGCTACTAAACTCTGCAACATAAACTCTCTTCTGTCGGACCTATCCTGGGATACCCTAGCCAAAAGACGTAGCAATCACAAGATCACCCTCTTCTACAAAATGAAGACTGGTCGCTGTCCCCATTTCCTCTCCAATCTCATTCCAGAACAAGATGACCAATTATATAACCTTCGACACGTACCCGCCGTTCAACCTATAACTGCACATACTCAATCCCATGCTTCTACATTTCTTCCATCAACTATTCTAATATGGAACTCGCTGCCAAACGAGACACGGAACGCCGATACAGTAGCAACCTTCAAATACATGTTAAGTAAAAACAGGAAAAGACAATCCCCGTTATACAATGTTGGATCAAGAAGGAATCAGATACTCCACACCCGACTACGACTAGGATGTTGTTCTTTGTGCTACGACCTTCACAGGACTATCGAATCAGTCACTCACTTCCTTCTGCATTGCATCAACGTCAACAACACCTATCTAACCTTCCATGTGTTGCCACACTCAACAATCTCTTGTTTGGCGATGAGCATCTCACTACACACTGTAACACAACACTTTACCTGAATGTCCAGAGCTATATTGCAGCAACAAAACGTTTCGATACCTAGGTGAACGTGGGCGTTCTCTCCGTTTTGGTCCCGGCCCGTCGTGTGACAATACCAGATTGTTTGTTGATAGTTTACATATTTGGATATAACGTTTCCGTATTGCTACATTAAAATTACAATAACGCGATGCTGTAAATATATGCGGAAGTTTAGCAAAATCAAGTCCAAATAGTTGCCACTGCTGTTAAGTATTCAATAGTTTCTCTACAATTTATATATACTGAACACATAAACTCGCCATTACTATTCGCCAAGCATGTTGTACCATTTAAACGTACTCCAACATGGGAAGGGATTCACATAAGATTTAAGCTTGTTTCTCGACCCATATCGGTTCCAATGTATAAAATTGTGTTTATATATGTATATGTTTAAACCAACACGTTGGACTGGTAATCCAGGGTTCGCAGGTTCGATCCCCCGTCTGACCCTAATACAATTAACAGTCTTTCAGATTAAACCGAGGTCTCGTGTCGGTGCTGTACGCCGTGCACGTAAAAGAACCAGAGGAGACTCTGGAATGGGTCTATGTCTGCATCATTGCACTATCCTCCAAAAATCTAAAATGACTAATCTCTTCAAGAGGCTTCGCTCATGTGGGCAAACGGTAGAGAGGATAAATAAACGTAAAACATACACACGGATTTAAATTTGCTGGAAAGTCGTACAATCAGCTTACACACTGCACGCTTATTTGGGGGAATGTGAAATATCGATAGCTGATTCCATTAATCATTGTTCGATTGACAGGTGTTGTGATCGATACCAGTTGGATGTTAATTTAATCCCATATAATCCCATATAATCCCATTTAATCCCATAATGTTGTCTCATTAGTAGCCTTTATCTACTCTCGTTTATTTCTGTAAATAATTGAGAAATAAAATGTTTAAACTAAAATGGAGGAAATATATTGTTATTGATTTTCAATTCTCACGACTTACGATTCTTATACCCGTAGCGTGAGCCCGGTAAAGCGCAACTAGCGATTCTCATGAACTTACGGGGCTCACGTTACACCGGCTTGTAACACAATGATTGGGCGAGCGAGTGTGGCAGCATACACAAGCGTCGATGTCTATCAATGTAATGGCATAAGTACTCACTTAGCAATAAGGATACAAACTACCGGTTGCCCATATGACCGACGCCTCTTGACATGTTTAACGTCGCTCCAATATTAATTCGTGTTTTACGTTTATTTATCGTCGCTATTGGTTGCCCGTATTGAAGAGATTAGTCATTTTAGATTTTTGGAGGATAGTGCAATGATACAAACAGAGACCAATTCCAGTCTCATCTTGTTTTTTTACGTACACGGTGTAAAGCACCGACACGAGACCTATTTATGTTTAATGTCCCATCTGAAAGACTGAAATTTATTAGGATTAGATGGGGGATCGAATTTGCGATCGCTGGATTACCAGTCCAGCGTGTTACCACTGGACTGCAGATACGTCTGTGAATAAACTAAACAAGCTTACATATTTCAAATGAAGCCAATCACGAATATGCATACACTGTTTTTTTTATTGGTCATTTCAACTTGATTCAGCCTCTTTACGTAAATTGTATTTCATTTGAAAAATAACACATGTGTTTTTTCTGGAAAGAAACTCGTTTAATCAAACGTTAGCTTGACTTTCTGGTGCGGGCCGTTGTCAAATGTTGTTAAAACGTGTGGCCTAAACCATTTGCACTTATTGTATCTGTTGTGCATGGCATTTGCAATAAAATATGATTAAACTAAACAACGTTAAGCGGAAATGACGTCATAAATAATGTGACTCATTTTTTTGAATTAAAATATCTACGGAAGCTAGAATACAAATCCCGGAAATCGCTATCAAACGAATATTCGCTTTACTTATTTTCTCCGGCACGCCACTCGGCTTGTTACTCAAAGAATACCAAAGTGTACATACCTAACAAAGCATACACATCTAACAAAATGTGCAAAGTGGAGCATTCCAAGACTACTCTATAGTGAGAAGCTATGCATGCTCCCGCTTCTTTGAATTCAATGTTTTCTCAGTAATGGAATACAGCTTTAGGTGCGCTCGTTTCACATTTTCTGGATATTCCGATGAATATCGCTCGGCACATACGGTACACAACTTCATACTCGGGTGTTTCTCTGCATTGCACGAATATTCGTGATAGTTCGATCATACCCAGGGTGGTCCAAATGATTGTTTTCTAGTTCAATGACTCTTGTTAGTACAACACGACTCTTGTTAGTACAACACGACTCTTGTTAGTGCAACACGACTCTTGTTAGTGCAACACGACTATTGTTAGTGCCACACGACTATTGTTAGTGCAACACGACTATTGTTAGTGCAACACGACTATTGTTAGTACAACACGACTCTTGTTAGTGCAACACTACTATTGTTAGTACAACACGACTATTGTTAGTGCAACACGAATATTGTTAGTGCAACACGACTATTGTTAGTGCAACACGACTATTGTTAGTGCAACACGACTCTTGTTAGTATAACACGACTATTGTTAGTGCAACACGACTATTGTTAGTGCAACACGACTCTTGTTAGTACAACACGACTCTTGTTAGTGCAACACTACTCTTGTTAGTGCAACACGACTATTGTTAGTGCAACACGACTATTGTTAGTACAACACGACTCTTGTTAGTGCAACACGACTCTCGTTAGTGCAACACGACTATTGTTAGTACAACACGACTCTTGTTAGTGCAACACGACTCTTGTTAGTACAACACGACTCTTGTTAGTACAACACTACTCTTGTTAGTGCAACCCGACTATTGTTAGTACAACACTACTCTTGTTAGTACAACCCGACTATTGTTAGTACAACACTACTCTTGTTAGTGCAACCCGACTATTGTTAGTACAACACTACTCTTGTTAGTACAATACTACTCTTGTTAGTACAACACTACTCTTGTTAGTACAACACTACTCTTGTTAGTACAACACTACTCTTGTTAGTGCAACACGACTCTTGTTAGTACAACACGACTATTGTTAGTGCAACACGACTATTGTTAGTACAACACTACTCTTGTTAGTACAACACTACACTTGTTAGTGCAACACGACTCTTGTTAGTTCAACACGACTCTTGTTAGTACAACACGACTAGTGTTAGTGCAACACGACTAGTGTTAGTGCAACACGACTCTTGTTAGTACAACACGACTCTTGTTAGTGCAACACTACTCTTGTTAGTGCAACACGACTATTGTTAGTGCAACACGACTCTTGTTAGTGCAACACGACTCTTTTTAGTGCAACACGACTCTTGTTAGTGCAACACTACTCTTGTTAGTGCAACATTACTCTTGTTAGTGCAACACGACTATTGTTAGTGCAACACGACTCTTGTTAGTGCAACATGACTCTTGTTAGTGCAACACTACTCTTGTTAGTGCAACACGACTCTTGTTAGTGCAACACGACTCTTGTTAGTGCAATACGAATCTTGTTAGTACAACACGACTATTGTTAGTGCAACACGACTCTTGTTAGTGCAACACGACTATTGTTAGTGCAACACGACTATTGTTAGTGAAACACGACTCGTGTTAGTGCAACACGACTATTGTTAGTGCAACACGACTCTTGTTAGTGCAACACGACTATTGTTAGTGCAACACGACTATTGTTAGTGCAACACGACTATTGTTAGTGCAACACGACTAGTGTTAGTGCAACACGACTCTTGTTAGTGCATCACGACTATTGTTAGTGTAACACGAATCTTGTTAGTGCAACACGACTCTTGGTAGTGCAACACGACTCTTGTTAGTGCAACACGACTCTTGTTAGTGCAACACGACTCTTGTTAGTGCAACACGACTCTTGTTAGTGCAACACGACTATCGTTGGTGCAACCCGACCCTTAGTTAGAGCAACACTCCACTTAGTTAGTGTAGCACGCACGCACGGACGCACGCACGCACGCACACATTATAGTATTTTCTGTCTACACTTTTCATAGTTTCATACATTTTGAATATTTATTGCAAAACATAAATCACATATAACATGCAACGACATGCATAATACGAAAAGTCATGGATCAAGTATGAAGTTAAAAGTAGCTTTTGACTTCACTTTTTCTGGGTCATATTTCATGCCAGTCCACAACGTTCATTGAAAAGTCGGGGAATGCACCTAGCACATCCGTCATATGTGTGTTAATGGCAAATCCAGAATTAAGTTTATGGGTGGAGAAACATCATGAACATTGCCTTCAGCCCCACCCATCCGTATTATGTTCATTAACCCTTTCAACACCACATACCTCTAGGTTTACAAAAAGATGTAGATCCAGATGAGCCGTCTCAGCAGGATCTGCACTTTTTGCCAGTAATATTACTATTTTTAGACAAAATTACCCATTTTAATAAATGAACTAGTCCAAATGTAATTTTCTGATTAATATATTGGTCTATAAATATCATGGACCAGTCCATGTCAGTTATTTGGTGTTGAGTGGGTTAAAGACCAATTAAACAACGATTTTCAGCAATAGTGCATGATAGCTTATAACAGAAAATTAAAATATCCGATATATGTTTGAAAATGCGATGTTCAGTATGGGTTTTATTTACAGGTAAGCAATTTACCTGCCCTAAATGAACCATGACTTATGTCCCTTTGCTTGTGACGTCACACCCGAACCGCCATTTTAAATTGTATTCACATTCATTTGGGGGAATTGTAATGCATATTTAGAAGATAAAATTGTTAGATTCCAAAAACGAGCTGCAAGACTAATTCTTGACAAAGAAATTTACACTCCTTCTTCCGAACTGTTCTCAACTCTCAATTGGGTGACTTTCACAGAAAGGTTAGCAGTCTTACTGTTTAAAATACTCAATGGCCTAGTACCTGTCTGCAGATATCTGCAAGAGTCATTCAGATTTTACTTCCGATGTTCGAACTCAAAACCTGCGAGCATCCGCCAATCTTAAACGTTACCCTCCTAAGCCAACTATTGATTTTTGTTGATGATGTACGTTTATTTATCCTCGCCTCCGGCGAACCATATGGGCGAGCGTTCTAAGATGATTATTTTTCTGTGATGCTTATGGTGACATCCTCAGATGGCTCCTTCCTTCTTTCCGTGCCAGGGTGACAAGGCCTGGTCTTTAGGCGATCCTTTTCAGGGCCACATCCTCAACGATTAGTCGGCTCACAGCAGCAAAATGGTTCGGTTGTTCCGTCGTTGTCCATCCCGCTGACGCATCCGGGGTCGAGGTCGCATCCCTCCGTCTCCAACCACTCGCCCGTAGTTAGTTTATACAAATTTATTTTAGCTCGATTGCGAAACAAGTTATCGAGCTAAAATAAATTGTATTCGCCCGTAGTTGGGGACAGATACAAGATTTCGAGGCGACGAGTGCGCCATCCACGCGAAACGACTGCCGTCTTCTCCTACCCAGTCACTCGTCGCCTCTTCAACGCCCCAGTGTTAGCTGTCGTTGATCTAGGTAAGTGTAAGACACTCAAAAGAGTCGATGCGGGTCCTCGTCTGTATGCGTCAGCGGCGTGGATTGGTCACTTCGGAACAGGTGATCCAATTTCCTGCTGTCAGCTGTGCCTTGTTCCCGACGTGCACGGCGTGGAGGTACGAACACGTAGTGATTTTTTATAGGAAATCTTTCTTATATTCAGGGTCACACTTGTGGAAGTCCCTCCCTTATCACATCAAAACAGCACATTCTGTTCCACACTTCAAAGATTTATATATCAGATGGTGCAAATAACAGATCAATAACCTAATAAACTGATAATATACATGAATATATTTTAAATTCTAACACGACCCAGCTAATAACATAATACTTGCAGAGTAAAACCTTGCTCGTGTTATTCTGCGATATACCTACCTTGAACTATGCTGCGCGCGCACCGTGTTTTGGCTATTCCATTTATACAATGCGTGTAAAGTGTTATGAATGAAAGTCACGTGATGTTTGTAAAAAATACCGTGGGAATTCACGGAAGTGAGCTATTTTTAGAATCAGATAATCTCTTGTCCGTCTTGTTTTTCTGTTAAGTAACGTTTCAGTTACTATTCTGTACAGTTTTATTTGACAAAATAAATAAAATTATTGATCAGTTACTACTTGTGTTCATTTATGCACTAGATTGATATTTTCCATATAAAATAACGTCATCACCCCTTAATGCGGGAGGAAATTTCGAAAGCCAAATGCAGCGGCGTTTGAAGAAAATACTCCTTTAAAATTATTAGAAGTAAGTCGTGTTAGAATCGAAATAATAAGTATAAACCGTGGTATATCGCAGAATAACCCTCGTTTGAAGTTATTATGCGTAGAAATATATCACTCAGGCCTTCGTATTAGTTCTTGTAGCTTATATCTTATTTCCTATGAAAGTTTTACTGGTTACTGTATACATGTTTCATTATGTTATTTCATGTTTTAATTTGTTGAGTGCCTCATGGTAGATTGACTTAATTGTTCAAATGAGTTCTATCGTTAGATACAGTATTTATTATTATTATTATTATTATTATTCTGTCGAAGTCGCTATTAGTTTAATGATGGATTTTTGTTACTAACTACACTCACAATCAAATTCTAACACACCCTTCCATATGAATGATACTTTTAATCTATATTTGATATTTGTTTATTTATCGTCGTTACCAGTTGTGCATATGAGCGACGTCAGTTTACCTAACAACATATTTCCTGAGCAGGCTCCCGCGGTTATCAAGTACATTGTACTAGGTGCACGAACCGCGGTAAGAAACTGCCAACTTTTTCATATAAAGAGACATGGTCTGAGAGGGGCACGAATCCGTGACCACAAATGACCACCAGCTACTCTTAATCTGCACGATATACGACATACGTCTACATCCGCTTTGTCAAAGTCGGTTATATCGAATTATCCGGTTATCTCGAAGTCGGATCAAAGTCCCGTTTCAGATAATTATTATCATATAACTGGCTCTGTTTATACCGAATTCCGTTATGTTCGGTTATGTCGAAGTATTTTGTTCGGTCCGACGGAATTCGACATAGCGGATGTAGACTATATATATGATCTTACATGAGTGGTGAATTCATACAATAGTATATGAATCGAGCTTAGTAGCATTTTGGGGAGCTTAAAGCGACATTTCATCACAAAAAGTAAAAACAAAACTTTTGTTCACGTATAAATGCATTGCTACTACAAATTCTTCCGAATACACTCGAAGACTTACAATGAATCAATAAACAGTGCTTTTGTGGTCTACAAACTTTCAAAAGTGCAAGTAGGATTTCATATAGCGGGTATCCACGCTCCTTATTTGACGTTTGTTTGTCATTGGAGTCAATACTAAACGCGTGATACTGCCGCTTAGAGATAATTTAACTAAGAATAGCCCACACATGAATATGCATAGGCACACATGTGAGATATCACGGTAAATATTTCCATATTTTTTACATTTATTTATCGTCGCTACCGGTTGCCCATATGAGCGACGCCTCCCGAAGAGATTAGTAATTTTAGAATTTTGGAGAATAGTGCAATGATACAGACAAAGACCCATTCCAGAGTATCCTCTGGTTCTTTTATGTGCACGGTGTAAAACACCGACACGAGACCTCGGTTTAACGTCCCATCTAAAAGACTGTTAATTTTATTAGGGTCAGACGGGGGATCGAACCTGCGATCCCTGGATTACCGGTCTAGCGTGTTACCACTGGACTACAGATCCATCTTATGCGGCTATAGTGCATACATATTTAACAGTTAACTATGTAACACAGAAAGCATGAAGGCAACTTTGCAAACAATGTGTCAACAGAAAGCAGACATATCGCGACCAATCAGAATCGTTCCAGGTTGATGGCTGTATTACACTAAATACAATCAATGTTATGTGATAAAAACATAGACAGTAATCACCACTTATAAACATTCCTATCTTAGAATATCGTTCTATATAAACACATATTAGGCTGTAAGCGTGTTACTAGTAAATCCATTTGCAAAAACAATATGGCGTCATATAAACTTCTCATAAATACTTAAGGCGTCTTACGTAATTGTTGACGAGACGTGCATGATGTAAAAGAAGAGATATACAACTGTGGAATCATACTTTTTAGCGGGATTGTATGACATTAACAGGAAGTCTGTGTGCGTGTTCCAGAGATTATATACAGTAAAACATTAATTTGGAAAATTCATCCAGGAAAATCTAATATAAAAGTTAGATTAACTTCCGGTAAAATGAAGAACAAATGATGTGTGATGGCATATGTAGTGGATGATCTGGAATCAGTTTCACGCAAAAAAACAACTTGAGAAAGGATTTTTACATATCACCAAATGTGAAACATGTCATGTTGTGGTATATCTAAGTATTCAATCCAATTGTACCCTAATCGCAGGTTCGATCCCCCGTATGACCCTAATAAAATTAACAGTCTTTCAGATGGGACATTAAACCGAGGTCTCATGTCGGTGCTTTACACCGTGCACGTAAAAGAATCAGAGGAGATTCTGGAATGGGTCTCTGTCTGTATCATTGCACTATCCTCCAAACATCTAAAATGACTAATCTCTTCAGAAGGGCCTCATATGCCTCATATGGGCAACCGGTATCAAAGATATTTGATAAAGCAAACTCCAGCACGTTAATATTTTCCTTGGCACCGGATTCTGGGTCATCACTAAACACATTCCCGAATGCCAGGCCATATTAATAACAATGTCTGCCTCTGGCTGGCAGAGAAGACTGACACATTCACTATACTTGTCCTAATTCCGATAACAACACTTGGGTGTTTGAATTCCAATAAACGACACTTGGGCTGTTCGAATTCGATAAACGACACTTGGGTTGTTCGCATTCCGATAAACGACAATTGGGCTGTTCGAATTCGATAAACGACACTTGGGCTATTCGCATTCCGATAAACGACACTTGGGCTGTTCGCATTCCAATAAACGACACTTGGGCTGTTCGCATTCCGATAAACGACTCTTGGGCTGTTCGAATTCGATAAACGACATTTGGGATGTTCACATTCCGATAAACGACACTTGGGATGTTCGAATTCCAATAAAC
>CM026391.1:28596498-28676426 GCA_014843695.1 Archivesica marissinica | reverse complement strand
AAACTGCCAACTTTTTCATATAAAGAGACATGGTCTGAGAGGGGCACGAATCCGTGACCACAAATGACCACCAGCTACTCTTAATCTGCACGATATACGACATACGTCTACATCCGCTTTGTCAAAGTCGGTTATATCGAATTATCCGGTTATCTCGAAGTCGGATCAAAGTCCCGTTTCAGATAATTATTATCATATAACTGGCTCTGTTTATACCGAATTCCGTTATGTTCGGTTATGTCGAAGTATTTTGTTCGGTCCGACGGAATTCGACATAGCGGATGTAGACTATATATATGATCTTACATGAGTGGTGAATTCATACAATAGTATATGAATCGAGCTTAGTAGCATTTTGGGGAGCTTAAAGCGACATTTCATCACAAAAAGTAAAAACAAAACTTTTGTTCACGTATAAATGCATTGCTACTACAAATTCTTCCGAATACACTCGAAGACTTACAATGAATCAATAAACAGTGCTTTTGTGGTCTACAAACTTTCAAAAGTGCAAGTAGGATTTCATATAGCGGGTATCCACGCTCCTTATTTGACGTTTGTTTGTCATTGGAGTCAATACTAAACGCGTGATACTGCCGCTTAGAGATAATTTAACTAAGAATAGCCCACACATGAATATGCATAGGCACACATGTGAGATATCACGGTAAATATTTCCATATTTTTTACATTTATTTATCGTCGCTACCGGTTGCCCATATGAGCGACGCCTCCCGAAGAGATTAGTAATTTTAGAATTTTGGAGAATAGTGCAATGATACAGACAAAGACCCATTCCAGAGTATCCTCTGGTTCTTTTATGTGCACGGTGTAAAACACCGACACGAGACCTCGGTTTAACGTCCCATCTAAAAGACTGTTAATTTTATTAGGGTCAGACGGGGGATCGAACCTGCGATCCCTGGATTACCGGTCTAGCGTGTTACCACTGGACTACAGATCCATCTTATGCGGCTATAGTGCATACATATTTAACAGTTAACTATGTAACACAGAAAGCATGAAGGCAACTTTGCAAACAATGTGTCAACAGAAAGCAGACATATCGCGACCAATCAGAATCGTTCCAGGTTGATGGCTGTATTACACTAAATACAATCAATGTTATGTGATAAAAACATAGACAGTAATCACCACTTATAAACATTCCTATCTTAGAATATCGTTCTATATAAACACATATTAGGCTGTAAGCGTGTTACTAGTAAATCCATTTGCAAAAACAATATGGCGTCATATAAACTTCTCATAAATACTTAAGGCGTCTTACGTAATTGTTGACGAGACGTGCATGATGTAAAAGAAGAGATATACAACTGTGGAATCATACTTTTTAGCGGGATTGTATGACATTAACAGGAAGTCTGTGTGCGTGTTCCAGAGATTATATACAGTAAAACATTAATTTGGAAAATTCATCCAGGAAAATCTAATATAAAAGTTAGATTAACTTCCGGTAAAATGAAGAACAAATGATGTGTGATGGCATATGTAGTGGATGATCTGGAATCAGTTTCACGCAAAAAAACAACTTGAGAAAGGATTTTTACATATCACCAAATGTGAAACATGTCATGTTGTGGTATATCTAAGTATTCAATCCAATTGTACCCTAATCGCAGGTTCGATCCCCCGTATGACCCTAATAAAATTAACAGTCTTTCAGATGGGACATTAAACCGAGGTCTCATGTCGGTGCTTTACACCGTGCACGTAAAAGAATCAGAGGAGATTCTGGAATGGGTCTCTGTCTGTATCATTGCACTATCCTCCAAACATCTAAAATGACTAATCTCTTCAGAAGGGCCTCATATGCCTCATATGGGCAACCGGTATCAAAGATATTTGATAAAGCAAACTCCAGCACGTTAATATTTTCCTTGGCACCGGATTCTGGGTCATCACTAAACACATTCCCGAATGCCAGGCCATATTAATAACAATGTCTGCCTCTGGCTGGCAGAGAAGACTGACACATTCACTATACTTGTCCTAATTCCGATAACAACACTTGGGTGTTTGAATTCCAATAAACGACACTTGGGCTGTTCGAATTCGATAAACGACACTTGGGTTGTTCGCATTCCGATAAACGACAATTGGGCTGTTCGAATTCGATAAACGACACTTGGGCTATTCGCATTCCGATAAACGACACTTGGGCTGTTCGCATTCCAATAAACGACACTTGGGCTGTTCGCATTCCGATAAACGACTCTTGGGCTGTTCGAATTCGATAAACGACATTTGGGATGTTCACATTCCGATAAACGACACTTGGGATGTTCGAATTCCAATAAACGACTAATTGGGCTGTTCGAATTCGATAAACGACACTTGGGCTGTTCGCATTTCCGATAAACGACACTTGGGCTGTTCGCATTCCGATAAACGACACTTGGGCTGTTCGCATTCCGATAAACGACACTTGGGATGTTCGCATTCCGATAAACGACACTTGGGCTGTTCGCATTCCGATAAACGACACTTGGGTTGTTCGCATTCCGATAAACGACACTTGGGCTGTTCGCATTCCGATAAACGACACTTGGGATGTTCGCATTCCGATAAACGACACGTGGGATGTTCGAATTCGATAAACGAAGCTTGAACTGATCTACATAAGGCCCCGATATTATAAATCTTAGCTCCAATCTCAATCTCAGTCTCAAGCTCTGAATGGTTGAGACAAGTGTAAATCTTAGAATCAGCCAATCGAATTTCATGAGCTCGAGTTTTAGATCTTAGAAAAAGAAAAGTTGTATTACTTTGGGGCCCGTGAAATGACGTCATCCTACCATAGAGACAGCAAAGACAACACTACGTATACCATACCAAAACAGCCCCCTAATAAACCTTGCTTTATTAGTCTGTGTCTAAAACCTTTTGTGACGTCATATCGCTGAAACGTCATATCTTCACAGATGGAATGATAATCTCCACAGGTCTCGTGTCAGTGCTTTACACCGTGCACGTAAAAAACCCAGAGGAGACTCTGGCATGGGTCTCTGTCTGTATCATTGCACTATCCTCCAAAATCTAAAATGACTAATCTCTTCAGGAGGCGTCGCTCATATTGGCAATCGGTAGCGACGATAAATAAACGTAAAACACACACGATAATCTTCAGATCATGAATAATAGTAATCTGGTAATCTGTCCTCTCTAAAATTGCTTTTTTTATCCGAAGATAGAATATATAATACATATGGAATATTAGGTTACTGTCTTATAAATTTAAATGTATTAGGCTCGTCTCCAAAAAGATGCAGACGCTCGCTGTCTAAATTTCTCCAACTTGTCTAAAAAATTAAAATGTATACCTCAGTAGCTATGTATGCCTATTTTACTCCACTAGTTGGCTTAGGAGGGTAAAGTTTAAGATTGGCGCATGCTCGCAGGTTTTGAGTTCGAACATCGGAAGTAAAATATTCTATATATTTGTGGAACACTTCATTTCATTGTCTGTTGGCTGTACACAGTGTGTCAATGTCTTACTGTTTAATCGAATACAAGATGAGCAATACATATTTAGGGCATAAACTAATAAACGCTATCAATCAATGCCTGAACTATTTCCAATGTAAGGAGATATCTCTTCTGATACCAGTTCTTGTTTTATACAATCGATTGCGAAACAAGTTCTTGTAACATTATACGAATCGCTCTCGGTGTGTGTGTTTTACGCTTATTTATCGTCGGTATCGGTTTACCAAAAAATTATGAGCGACGCCTCTTGAAGAGATTAGTCATTTTAGATTTGTTCTTTTACGTACACGGTGTAAAGCACCGACACAAGACCTCTGTTTTAAGTCCCGTCTGAAAGACTGCTATTGTATTAGGGTCAGACTGGGGATCGAATCTGCGATCCCTGGATTATCAGTCCAACGTTTTAACCACTGGACTACAGATCTGTCTGTACACCTGGAAGGATTCTGATTGGTCGCGGCATGACATTCACAGTTTGCAATATACATTACATGTTGTTTGTGTTCAAGCTTTATTTGTTGAAATCAACTGCTTAAAGCGACACTACATTGGTGAAAACGCAAATTTCTACCGGATGTAAATTGCTATTATATTGTATAATGTTTTTCCAAATATCCGTCTGTACAGGTGGAGTTTCGCAAGGTAGTGCAGTTTGCGATCTTTCATCCGCCGCGCCAAGTATGGAGTTATTAATATAAGTTGTTATTTAAAGCTTGCTTCGCAATCGTTGTAAAATAAATAGGGTTTAAACTTCATGACGTAAGAAAATAACAATATACGGCAAGTGCAATTAACATTTATATGTGGGATTTACGCCGAGCATATATGTTCCACCACTCTATATGTGGGATTTACGCGGAGCATAGGTTCCACCACTCTATATGTAGGATTTACGCCGAGCATAGGTTCCACCACTCTATATGTGGGATTTACCCTGAGCATAGGTTCCACCACTCTATATTTGGGATTTACACTGAGCATAGGTTCCACCACTCTATATGTGGGATTTACCCTGAGCATAGGTTCCACCACACTATATGTGGGATCTACACCGAGCATAGGTTCCACCACTCTATATGTGGGATCTACGCTGAGCATAGGTTCCACCACTCTATATGTGGGATTTACCCTGAGCATAGGTTCCACCACTCTATATGTGGGATTTACGCCGAGCACATATGTTCCACCACTCTATATGTGGGATCTACACCGAGCATAGGTTCCACCACTCTATATGTGGGATTTACGCCGAGCATAGGTTCCACCACTCCTATATGTGGGATTTACGCCGAGCATAGGTTCCACCACTCTATATGTGGGATTTACGCCGAGCATAGGTTCCACCACTCTATATGTGGGATTTACGCCAAGCATAGGTTCCACCACTCTATATGTGGGATCTACGCTGAGCATAGGTTCCACCACTCTATATGTGGGATCTACGCCGGGCATAGGTTCCACCACTCTATATGTGGGATCTACGCCGAGCATAGGTTCCACCACTCTATATGTGGGATTTACGCCGAGCATAGGTTCCACCACTCTATATGTGGGATTTACGCCGAGCATAGGTTCCACCACTCTATATGTGGGATTTACGCCGAGCATAGGTTCCACCACTCTATATGTGGGATCTACGCTGAGCATAGGTTCCACCACTCTATATGTGGGATTTACGCCGAGCATAGGTTCCACCAATCTATATGTGGGATTTACGCCGAGCATAGGTTCCACCACTCTATATGTGGGATTTACGCCAAGCATAGGTTCCACCACTCTATATGTGGGATCTACGCTGAGCATAGGTTCCACCACTCTATATGTGGGATCTACGCCGGGCATAGGTTCCACCACTCTATATGTGGGATCTACGCCGAGCATAGGTTCCACCACTCTATATGTGGGATTTACGCCGAGCATAGGTTCCACCACTCTATATGTGGGATTTACGCCGAGCATAGGTTCCACCACTCTATATGTGGGATTTACGCCGAGCATATATGTTCCACCACTCTATATGTGGGATTTACGCCGAGCATAGGTTCCACCACTCTATATGTGGGATTTACGCCGAGCATATAATTATGTTCCACAACTCTTTGCTTCGCAATCCTTGTAAAATAGTTTATACACATTTATTTTAGCTCGATTGCGAAATGAGTTCTTTCAATTTATATTAATCACTCCCGAGAACTCATTCCTGATGGAATACATCGCCATGAGGGAGAGAGAAGAGGCAACGTGAAATTTAAATCTTACCATCTGTGAATATATTACGTCATACACCCAGCGTTATGGCGTCACGAAACGTTTACTAGGCACTGACTAATAACCAATAAAAAGACAGTTATCTAACTACACTGCACTAGTATAGGCCTATCACTATGTTCGTGTGTTTTACATTGTACATTTATATTTGTATATTACATTGTATGCGTGTTGTGTAATCACATACACATATCAGTGCCGTAGCCGAATCTGAAAATAACCGAGGCGACCCCCAATTAATTTTGTGTATGCTCCCCTGTGCATTCTCAATGCAGATTTATCAATTTTCCTATATGCCTGTCGTTACTTGCCAAAGTCTAACCGAGGCGAGTGCCTCATTGACCTCAGTGTGCCTACGTGCCTGCATATACAATTCTTCAAAGAGAGCTACATCATAGTATGAGTTCCATTGGCGGTTCCAGGCATTGGTGCTAGTGTGCTATGAGGGGCGTGAGTCGTTGGCAAGGGGGTCTGCATCGGGGCAAATTGGGGGAGCATTGCGTTTGGTGCATTGTCAACGTGTTTTTCTTCTGCTGTGTTTTACGTTTATTTATCGTCGCTACCGGTTGCCCATATGAGCGACGCCCCCTGAAGTGATTAGTCATTTTAGATTTTGGAGAATAGTGCAATGATACAAACAGAGACCCATTCCAGAATCTCCTCTGGTTCTTTTACATGCACGGTGTAAAGCACCGACACGAGACCTCGGTTTAAAGTCCCATCTGAAAGACTGTTAATTTTATTAAGGTCAGGCGGGGGATCGAACCTGCGATCCCTGGATTACCAGTCCAGCGTGCTACCACTGGACTACATATCCGTCCGTCTTCTGGTCAATAATAGTGAAATATTTATACTAATACCAATATATCACAATCAAAGCATACCATTTTACGCAAGGATATACATTTTAATACCCCTTGACTGTACTGTGTGTTTTACGTTTATTTATCGTCGCTACCGGTTGCCCATATGAGCGTCGTCTACTGAAGAGATTAGTCAGTTTAGAGATTTGGAGGATAGTGCAATGATACAGACAGAGACCCATTCCAGAGTCTCTTCTGGTTCTTTTACATGCACGGTGTAAAGCACCGACACGAGACCTCGGTTTAAAGTCCCATCTGAAAGACTGTTATTAGGTATTAGGGTCGGACGGGGAATCGAACCTACGAAGTAGAATGTACAGATACAATGGTTGCTTTTATATTATGCTAGTAATTAACTCGCGGTGCGCGCGAGAGAAAAGTTTGCTAACTTGTGATATAATATTTACTCGAGACAGAGAGAGAGAGAGAGAGAGAGAGAGAGAGCTATCATACTGAAATAGCGTATCGTAAGATAAGATAAGATAAGATTAATTTTATTTTGAGTCGGCAAGACATAACACAAATAACATAAGCTCTGATGAGCTTTAATAACCGATTATATAACAACATGTATATATAAATAACAAGAGTAAAACAGCTATGGGAAATAAAAATTTGAATTAAATTATACACTCTATGCTAAAACAGAACATACGTATTTAGTCGAACAGTAAAATTAGACATAAGATGAACATAAGAAGCTACATAATAAAAGAATAAGACAACAGCCATGCGGGCAACTAAGATGATTTATAAAAGAAAACTCGTAGTGTATTGAACTTATGTCTGACATATTTTAGGGGGAGCGGATAACGGGTGCGCCCCTCTGGATCCGCTAATGATTTCACTTTTAATCTAAATTATCACTAGTTGTACACACATACGGATATGTAGTCCAGTGGTAACACCCTGGACTGGTAATCCAGGGTTCGCAGGTTCGATCCCCCGTCTGACCCTAATAAAATGAACAGTCTTTCAGATGGGACGTTAAACCGAGGTCTCCTGTCGGTGCTTTACACCGTGCACGTAAAAGAACCAGAGGAGACTCTGGAATGGGTCTCTCTCTGTATCATTGCACTATCCTCCAAAAACCTAAAATGACTAATCTCTTCAGGAGGCGTCGCTCATATGGGTAACCGGTAGCGACGATAAATAAACGTAAAACACACAAAGATGTACACACGTGAACAGCTATAGACGTTCTCCGCGACATAGCATGTATTTGTGCGAAAACATAACAAAGTGCGCATAACTCGAGATAGCGGCATAAACTGTCTGGATGTGTCAATAAACTCGTCTTTGCCTATAATAAGGCAACAACTGCAGAATTTGTTTGACACATGGTCAATAATTATGCCCTCCCCATATCAGATCTTAATACAAGATTTAATCAGAAACTGTCAGATAATGATTTATGCACACGTCAGAATATGTCACGCGCTTGTATCTCATCTAACAGTATTTACAAAATAGAAACAAGTTTAAAACTACATCCCCTTCATACTCGGTGACTGCTGGATCAGGGTTCATACTCGGTGACTGCTGGATCAGGGTTCATACTCGGTGACTGCTGGATCAGGGTTCATACTCGGTGACTGCTGGATCATGTTTCATACTCGGTGACTGCTGGATCATGTTTCATACTCGGTGACCGGATCATGTTTCATACTCGGTGACTGCTGGATCATGTTTCATACTCGGTGACCGGATAATGTTTCATACTCGGTGACTGCTGGATCATGTTTCATACTCGGTGACCGGATCATGTTTCATACTCGGTGACCGGATCATGTTTCATACTCGGTGACTGCTGGATCATGTTTCATACTCGGTGACCGGATCATGTTTCTTACTCGGTGACCGGATCATGTTTCATACTCGGTGACCGGATCATGTTTCATACTCGGTGACCGGATCATGTTTCATATTCGGTGACTGCTGGATCATGTGTCATGCTCGGTGACCGGATCATGTTTCATACTCGATGACCGCCGGATCATGGTTCATACTCTATGACCTCCGGATCAGGTTCATACTCTATGACCTCCGGATCAGGGTTCATACTCTATGACCTCCGGATCAGGGTTCATACTCTATGACCTCCGGATCAGGGTTAATACTCTATGACGGCTGGATCCGGGTTCATACTCGGTGACCGCCGGATCAGGGTTCATACTCGGTGACTGCCGGATCAGGGTTCATACTCGATGACATGATCAAGGTTCATACTCGGTGACCGGTTCATGTTTCATACTCGGTAACCGGATCAGGGTTCATACTCGGTGACATGATCAGGGTTCATACTCGGTGACAGGATCAGGGTTCATACTCAGTGACATGATCAGGGTTCATACTCGGTGACATGATCAAGGTTCATACTCGGTGACAGGATCAGGGTTCATACTCGGTGACAGGATCAGGGTTCATACTCGGTGACATGATCAAGGTTCATACTCGGTGACAGGATCAGGGTTCATACTCTATGACCTCCGGATCAGGGTTAATACTCTATGACCGCTGGATCAGGGTTCATACTCGGTGACTGCCGGATCAGGGTTCATACTCGATGACATGATCAAGGTTCATACTCGGTGACCGGTTCATGTTTCATACTCGGTAACCGGATCAGGGTTCATACTCGGTGACATGATCAAGGTTCATACTCGGTGACAGGATCAGGGTTCATACTCGGTGACATGATCAAGGTTCATACTCGGTGACAGGATCAGGGTTCATACTCGGTGACAGGATCAGGGTTCATACTCGGTGACATGATCAAGGTTCATACTCGGTGACAGGATCAGGGTTCATACTCGGTGACAGGATCAGGGTTCATACTCGGTGAAAGGATCAGGGTTCATACACGGTGACAGGATCAGGGTTCATACTCGGTGACAGGATCAGGGTTCATACTCGGTGACTGCCGGATCATGTTTCATACTCGGTGACCGGATCATGTTTCATACTCGGTGACCGGATCATGTTTCATACTCGGTGACTGCTGGATCAGGGTTCATACTCGGTGACTGCTGGATCATGTTTCATGCTCGGTGACCGGATCATGTTTCATACTCGATGACCGCCGGATCATGGTTCATACTCTATGACCTCCGGATCAGGTTCATACTCTATGACCTCCGGATCAGGGTTCATACTCTATTACCTCCGGATCAGGGTTCATACTCTATGACCTCCGGATCAGGGTTAATACTCTATGACCGCTGGATCAGGGTTCATACTCGATGACGCCGGATCAGGGTTCATACTCAGTGACTGCCGGATCAGGGTTCATACTCGATGACATGATCAAGGTTCATACTCGGTGACCGGTTCATGTTTCATACTCGGTAACCGGTTCAGGGTTCATACTCGGTGACATGATCACGGTTCATACTCGGTGACAGGATCAGGGTTCATACTCGGTGACAGGATCAGGGTTCATACTCGGTGACATGATCAAGGTTCATACTCGGTGACAGAATCAGGGTTCATACTCGGTGACAGGATCAGGATTCATACTCGGTGACATGATCAAGGTTCATACTCGGTGACAGGATCAGGGTTCATACTCGGTGACAGGATCAGGGTTCATACTCTGTGACAGGATCAGGGTTCATACTCGGTGACAGGATCAGGGTTTATACTCTGTGACAGGATCAGGGTTCTTACTCGGTGACAGGATCAGGGTTCATACTCGGTGACAGGATCAGGGTTCATACTCGGTGACAGGATCAGGGTTCATACTCTGTGACAGGATCAGGGTTCATACTCGGTGACCGGTTCATGTTTCATACTCGGTAACCGGATCAGGGTTCATACTCGGTGACATGATCAAGGTTCATACTCGGTGACAGGATCAGGGATCATACTCGGTGACAGGATCAGGGTTCATACTCGGTGACATGATCAAGGTTCATACTCGGTGACAGGATCAGGGTTCATACTCTGTGACAGGATCAGGGTTCATACTCGGTGACCGGTTCATGTTTCATACTCGGTAACCGGATCAGGGTTCATACTCGGTGACATGATCAAGGTTCATACTCGGTGACAGGATCAGGGTTCATACTCGGTGACAGGATCAGGGTTCATACTCGGTGACATGATCAAGGTTCATACTCGGTGACAGGATCAGGGTTCATACTCGGTGACAGGATCAGGGTTCATACTCGGTGACATGATCAAGGGTTCATACTCGGTGACAGGATCAGGGTTCATACTCGGTGACAGGATCAGGGTTCATACTCGGTGACAGGATCAGGGTTCATACTCGGTGACAGGATCAGGGTTCATACTCTGTGACAGGATCAGGGTTCATACTCGGTGACAGGATCAGGGTTTATACTCTGTGACAGGATCAGGGTTCATACTCGGTGACCGCCGGATCAGGGTTCATACTCAGTGACTGCCGGATCAGGGTTCATACTCGGTGACATGATCAAGGTTCATACTCGGTGACCGGTTCATGTTTCATACTCGGTAACCGGATCAGGGTTCATACTCGGTGACATGATCAAGGTTCATACTCGGTGACAGGATCAGGGTTCATACTCGGTGACAGGATCAGGGTTCATACTCGGTGACAGGATCAGGGTTCATACTCGGTGACAGGATCAGGGTTCATACTCGGTGACATGATCAAGGATCATACTCGGTGACAGGATCAGGGTTCATACTCGGTGACAGGATCAGGGTTCATACTCGGTGACAGGATCAGGGTTCATACTCGGTGACAGCATCAGGGTTCATACTCTGTGACAGGATCAGGGTTCATACTCGGTGACAGGATCAGGGTTTATACCCTGTGACAGGATCAGGGTTCATACTCGGTGACAGGATCAGGGTTCATACTCGGTGACAGGATCAGGGTTCATACTCGGTGACAGGATCAGGGTTCATACTCGGTGACAGGATCAGGGTTCATACTCGGTGACAGGATCAGGGTTCATACTCTGTGACCGCCGGATCATGTTTCATACTCGGTGACCAATCATGTTTCATACTCGGTGACTGCTGGATCATGTGTCATACTCGGTGACCGGATCATGTTTCATACTCGGTGACCGGATCATGTTTCATACTCGGTGACCGGTTCATGTTTCATACTCGGTGACCGGATCATGTTTCATTCTCGGTGACTGCTGGATCAGGGTTCATACTCGGTGACTGCTGTATCAGGGTTCATACACGGTGACTGCTGGATCATGTTTCATGCTCGGTGACCGGATCATGTTTCATACTCGATGACCGCCGGATCAGGGTTCATACTCTATGACCTCCGGATCAGGGTTCATACTATATGACCGCCGGATCAGGGTTCATACTCGATGACCTCCGGATCATGGTTCATACTCGGTGACTGCTGGATCATGTTTCATGCTCGGTGACCGGATCATGTTTCATACTCGATGACCGCCGGATCAGGGTTCATACACTATGACCTCCGGATCAGGGTTCATACTCTATGACCTCCGGATCAGGGTTCATACTCTATGACCGCCGGATCAGGGTTCATACTCGATGACCTCCGGATCATGGTTCATACTCGGTGACAGCTGGATCATGTTTCATGCTTGGTGACCGGATCATGTTTCATACTCGATGACCGCCGGATCAGGGTTCATACACTATGACCTCCGGATCAGGGTTCATACTCTATGACCTCCGGATCAGGGTTCATATTCTATGACCTCCGGATCAGGGTTCATACTCTATGACCTCCGGATCAGGGTTCATACTCTATGACCACCGGATCAGGGTTCATACTCGATGACCTCCGGATCATGGTTCATACTCGGTGACTGCTGGATCATGTTTCATGATCGGTGACCGGATCATGTTTCATACTCGATGACCGCCGGATCATGGTTCATACACTATGACCTCCGGATCAGGGTTCATACTCTATGACCTCCGGATCAGGGTTCATACTCTATGACCGCCGGATCAGGGTTCATACTCGATGACCTCCGGATCATAGTTCATACTCGGTGACTGCTGGATCATGTTTCATGCTCGGTGACCGGATCATGTTTCATACTCGATGACCGCCGGATCAGGGTTCATACACTATGATCTCCGGATCAGGGTTCATACTATATGACCTCCGGATCAGGGTTCATACTCTATGACCTCCGGATCAGGGTTCATACTCTATGATCTTCGGATCAGGGTTCATACTCTATGACCGCCGGATCAGGGTTCATACTCTATGACCGCCGGATCAGGGTTCATACTCTATGATCTCCGGATCAGGGTTCATACTCTATGATCTCCGGATCAGGGTTCATACTCTATGACCACCGGATCAGAGTTCATACTCTATGATCTCCGGATCAGGGTTCATACTCTATGACCTCCTGATCAGGGTTCATACTCTATGATCTCCGGATCAGGGTTCATACTCTATGACCGCCGTATCAGGGTTCATACTCTATGACCGCCGGATCAAGGTCCATACTCTATGATCTCCGGATCAGGGTTCATACTCTATGACCGCCGGATCAGGGTTCATACTCGGTGACCGCCGGATCAGGGTTCATACTCGGTGACTGCCGGATCAGGGTTCATACTCGATGACAGCCGGATCAAGGTTCATACTCGGTGACCGGTTCATGTTTCATACTCGGTAACCGGATCAGGGTTCATACTCGGTGACATGATCAAGGTTCATACTCGGTGACCGCCGGATCAGGATTCATACTCGATGACCTCCGGATCATGGTTCATACTCGGTGACTGCTGGATCATGTTTCATGCCCGGTGACCGGATCATGTTTCATACTCGATGACCGCCGGATCAGTGTTCATACACTATGACCTCCGGATCAGGGTTCATACTCTATGACCTCCGGATCAGGGTTCATACTCTATGACCTCCGGATCAGGGTTCATACTCTATGATCTCCGGATCAGGGTTCATACTCTATGACCGCCGGATCAGGGTTCATACTCTATGATCTCCGGATCAGGGTTCATACTCTATGACCGCCGGATCAGGGTTCATACTCTATGATCTCCGGATCAGGGTTCATACTCTATGACCTCCGGATCAGGGTTCATACTCTATGATCTCCGGATCAGGGTTCACACTCTATGACAGCCGGATCAGGGTTCATACTCGGTGACCGCCAGATCAGGGTTCATACTCGGTGACTGCCGGATCAGGGTTCATACTCGATGACAGCCGGATCAAGGTTCATACTCGGTGACCGGTTCATGTTTCATACTCGGTAACCGGATCCGGGTTCATACTCGGTGACTGCCGGATCAGGGTTCATACTCGATGACAGCCGGATCAAGGTTCATACTCGGTGACCGGTTCATGTTTCATACTCGGTAACCGGTTCATGTTTCATACTCGGTAACCGGATCAGGGTTCATACTCTGTGACAGGATCAGGGTTTATACTCTGTGACAGGATCAGGGTTCATACTCGGTGACAGGATCAGGGTTCATACTCGGTGACAGGATCAGGGTTCATACTCGGTGACAGGATCAGGGTTCATACTCGGTAACCGGATCAGGGTTCATACTCGGTGACATGATCAAGGTTCATACTCGGTGACAGGATCAGGGTTCATACTCGGTGACAGGATCAGGGTTCATACTCTGTGACAGGATCAGGGTTCATACTCGGTGACAGGATCAGGGTTCATACTCGGTGACAGGATCAGGGTTCATACTCGGTGACAGGATCAGGGTTCATACTCGGTGACAGGATCAGGGTTCATACTCGGTGACAGGATCAGGGTTCATACTCGGTGACAGGATCAGGGTTCATACTCGGTGACAGGATCAGGGTTCATACTCTGTGACAGGATCAGGGTTCATACTCTGTGACCGCCGGATCATGTTTCATACTCGGTGACCGAATCATGTTTTAAATTATCTCTAAACGTCAGCATATTTAATTTTCATTATAGACTTTAAGAATGAAAACAGACGTCAAGTCATGAGTGTGACTGACCGTTATATAAAATCCTACTTTCACTGTTGAGTGTTCCAACACACGGCAAAAACGCTGTTTGATGATTGAATGTTAGTGTTCGAATGATTACGTAGCTCAATGATGCATGATAAATGCATTTGTTGGCTTTTTACGATGTAATGTCATTTTTAAAATGGGTTTCTGTTCACAAATCACAAAGTTCTAAGAATGTTGTTATCATGTAAGTTTATAAGACCATTATTAATGTATTACCCAAGTGCCCCAGCAAATGTAGAAAATCAAAGATCAACTGACCATTCTTGCATCACAGACGAATAATTATGTAGTCCAGTGGTAACACGCTGGACTGGTGACCCTAATAAAATTAACAGTCTTTCAGATGGGACGTTAAACCGAGGTCTCGTGTCGATGCTTTACACCGTGCAAGTAAAAGAACCAGAGGAGATTCTGGAATTGGTTTCTCTCTGTATCATTGCGCTATCCTCCGTATAAACGTAAAACACACACATTACCCAATCTAATCAAAGACTATTATTGCATTTAATACGCTTGACCAGGCGCGTAGCTAGGCTTACGCATGTACACACACGTGCGTAAGCTTAATATTGACAGTTCCTGGAATTGAAAACTAAATAAATGCGAAAAATGCAATACAAACTGGATCGTAAGGGGGTAAGGGGGGGGGGACACTGACATTGATCATTCACAAGGAAGCAGACATGAACGAAATACCAACATATATTGATTGTAGCTGATGCTTATAGTAGACAAACGTCACCTGATACCATATAGCGAGGGAAAAAATCTCCGGGTGGGGCATGCCCCCGGACCCCCTCCCCCTAGGATGGTGCGTAATCCATATTTAGGTCTAGCTACGCGCCTGTTGACTAAACTCAGATTGCAAATGCTAAAATAAAAATGCAATTTCACTCACACGTGAAATCAACATGGCGTCAAGAAAAGGGCTTGTTTCGGAGCACCAATCAAATTTCATGTAATATAAAAAAAATCCTGGAATTTTCGCATGAACGACACGTGATCTTGCAGGAGCCATCCTTTAGAATATACCCGTTACAAAACTAAGCAAATATTTCTGTGTATGTATGTCTGATTTATGGGATTCTTAGGGTACACGTGAATGACGTCAATGAAAACATCAACATAAAATGTGAATATTGATCTGTTTTTGCTAATTTTCCTTTTTTTGCAGATTTTAACGTCTACACTATAATCAAAGGATCTTTACTTGTAGCGATAGCGTGATTTACAAACAAATACATGGTGTACGAAAACAGGGCGATTGGCGATAACTAGATGAAATGTACACCTCCTTCTGTTTATTTGACCGGAACATAGTTATCACTTAGTGATTACACATTTATTCAGATATTATTAGTAATTAGTTTAATATTACACCTCATATCTTGTTGATCTAATCATATTTCACCAACAGACGGATCTGTAGTCCAGTGGTGGAAATTAACATGTTGGACGTTGTTAATCTAGGGATTGCCGGTTCGATCCCCCGCCTGACCCTAATAAAATTAACCGTCTTTCAGATGGGACTTTAAACCGAGGTCTCGTGTCGGTGCTTTACACCGTGCACGTAAAAGAACCAGAGGAGATTCTGGAATGGGTCTCTGTCTGTATCATTGCACTATCCTCCAACACTCTAATATGACTAATCTCTTCAGGAGGCGTCGCTCATATGGGCAACCGGTAGCGACGATAAATAAACGTAAAACACACCACGATATTGACAAACAACACTGGTGAACGATCGGTGATACTAGTTTACATAGGTGCGCTATTTTTAGAACATATTTAAATTACGATCACTAGAAAGATATGCGGGTGGCTAGAAAAGCCGAGCATATGTGCAACCGGTATCGACGATAAATAAACGTAAAACACCACCACATATTCACCAGTAGTGATTAAGCTTCTGTTCAATATAGATAAGAACAGAAATATACAGAATTTATTGACATAGCGCGTACAGCTACAGGTATCGTATTAGTCTAACTAACCACAGGCGCTTGCACTTTTATCAATAAGGCACCAACACAATTGGACTTTGATCCTAGAACACCGTCACTATAAACATATGTTCAAAAGATAATCGCAGTGTCGGGTCCGAGCCCCGCTCAGACCGAGTCTCATTTATATGAAAAAGTTGGCAGTTTCTTACGGAGGTTGGTGCACCAAGTACTGGTTAACCGCTGGAGCCTGCCCATGAAAGGTGTTGTTAGGTAAACTGCCCGTCGCTCAAATGGGATACCGGTAGCGACGTTAAATAAACTTAAATTTTAAAAAGTGTGATGTGTGCACACTAATTTCATTGGTTGATTTGTATGGAGAATTGGAGCTATGAGGGCCAGCTAAATGTGATGTATGCACACTAATTTCATTGGTTGATTTGCTATGGAGAATTGGAGCTACGAGGAGCGCCAGCTAAATGTGATGTATGCACACTAATTTCATTGGTTGATTTGCTATGGAGAATTGGAGCTATGAGGAGGGCCAGCTAAATGTGATGTATGCACACTAATTTCATTGGTTGATTTGCTATGGAGAATTGGAGCTACGGGGAGAGCCAAATGAATAAATCAGACTAAGCTAGTCAACATAAGATATCATTTACAACAATGTTTAACTACAGTCTGCATCCGTTATGTCGAATTCCATCGGACCGAACAAAATACTTCGACATAACCGATGTGTCACGTAACGAAATTCGAAATAAACGGAGCCAGTTATATGTAAAATGATAGTGTCTGAAACCGGATAATTCGAAATAACCGACTTTGACATAACGGATGTAGACTGTACATTAAATTTAAACTGCTAAATTAATTTGCCAGTTATATGTAAATTGATAGTGTCTGAAACCGGATAATTCGAAATAACCGACTTTGACATAACGGATGTAGACTGTACATTAAATTTAAACTGCTAAATTAATTTGCCAGTAATATATAAATGATAGTGTCTGAAACCGGAGAATTCGTAATAACGGACTTTGACATAACGGATGTAGACTGTACATTAAATTTAAACTGCTAAATTAATTTGCTGCAAAACTTGAGAAATGCTGATTTTGTGACGTACATAATTCTGTTACAGCAACAATTTTAGAAAGTGTGAACATGATTATATCTTTAAAAGAAGAAAACAAACAAAATAAACCTTTAAATGGAGACAGTAACATAACATTGCGGATGTGATTAATTAATACAGACGTATCCTTGATGTTCACAAGGACGAATTTAATGTAACGCTTTTATGTCCAGTAACAGCAAGGTATATCTCTAGTCCACACAGTACGGACTACAGATGTCCAGTAGCAGCACGTGTATCTCTAATCCACACAGTACTGACTACAGATGTCCAGTAGCAGCATGTGTATCTCTAGTCCACACAGTACGGACTACAGATGTCCAGTAGCAGCACGTGTATCTCTAATCCACACAGTACTGACTACAGATGTCCAGTAGCAGCATGTGTATCTCTAGTCTACACAGTACAGACTACAGATGTCCAGTAGCAGCATGTGTATCTCTAGTCCACACAGTACTGACTACAGATGTCCAGTAGCAGCATGTGTATCTCTAGTCCACACAGTACTGACTACAGATGTCCAGTAGCAGCATTTGTATCTCTAGTCCACACAGTACTGACTACAGATGTCCAGTAGCAGCATGTGTATCTCTAGTCCACACAGTACTGACTACAGATGTCCAGTAGCAGCATGTGTATCTCTAGTCTACACAGTACTGACTACAGATGTCCAGTAGCAGCATGTGTATCTCTAGTCCACACAGTACTGACTACAGATGTCCAGTAGCAGCATGTGTATCTCTAGTCCACACAGTACTGACTACAGATGTCCAGTAGCAGCACGTGTATCTCTAGTCCACAAAGTACTTACTACAGATGTCCAGTAGCAACATGTGTATCTCTAGTCCACACAGTACTGACTACAGATGTCCAGTAGCAGCATGTGTATCTCTAGTCCACACAGTACTGACTACAGATGCCCAGTAACAGCATGTGTATCTCTAGTCAACACAGTACTGACTACAGATGCCCAGTAACAGCATGTGTATCTCTAGTCCACACAGTACTGACTACAGATGCCCAGTAACAGCATGTGTATCTCTAGTCCACACAGTACTGACTACATATGCCCAGTAGCAGCATGTGTATCTCTAGCCCACACAGTACTGACTACAGATGTCCAGTAGCAGCATGTGTATCTCTAGTCCACACAGTACTGACAACAGATGTCCAGTAGCAGCATGTGTATCTCTAGTCCACACAGTACAGACTACAGATGTCCAGTAGCAGCATGTGTATCTCTAGTCCACACAGTACTGACTACAGATGTCCAGTAGCAGCATGTGTATCTCTAGTCCACACAGTACAGATGTCCAGTAGCAGCATGTGTATCTCTAGTCCACACAGTACTGACTACATATGTCCAGTAGCAGCATGTGTATCTCTAGTCCACACATACGACTACAGATGTCCAGTAACAGCATGTGTATCTCTAGTCCACACAGTACTGACTACAGATGTCCAGTAGCAGCATGTGTATCTCTAGTCCACACAGTACTGACTACAGATGTCCAGTAGCAGCATGTGTATCTCTAGTCCACACAGTACTGACTACATATGTCCAGTAGCAGCATGTGTATCGCTAGTCCACACAGTACAGGTGTCCAATAACAGCATGTGTATCTCTAGTCCACACAGTACTGACTACAGATGTCCAGTAGCAGCATGTGTATCTCTAGTCCACACAATACGGACTACAGATGTCCAGTAACAGCATGTGTATCTCTAGTCCACACAGTACTGACTACAGATGTCCAGTAGCAGCATGTGTATCTCTAGTCCACACAGTACTGACTACAGATGTCCAGTAGCAGCATGTGTATCTCTAGTCCACACAGTACTGACTACAGATGTCCAGTAGCAGCACGTGTATCTCTAGTCCACACAGTACTGACTACAGATGTCCAGTAGCAGCATGTGTATCTCTAGTCCACACAGTACTGACTACAGATGTCCAGTAGCAGCATGTGTATCTCTAGTCCACACAGTACTGACAACAGATGTCCAGTAGCAGCATGTGTATCTCTAGTCCACACAGTACAGACTACAGATGTCCAGTAGCAGCATGTGTATCTCTAGTCCACACAGTACGGACTACAGATGTCCAGTAGCAGCACGTGTATCTCAAGTCCACACAGTACGGACTACAGATGTCCAGTAGCAGCACGTGTATCTCTAGTCCACACAGTACTGACTACAGATGTCCAGTAGCAGCATGTGTATCTCTAGTCCACACAGTACTGACTACAGATGTCCAGTAGCAGCATTTGTATCTCTAGTCCACACATTACTGACTACATATGTCCAGTAGCAGCATGTGTATCACTAGTCCGCACAGTACTGACTACAGATGTCCAGTAGCAGCATGTGTATCTCTAGTCCACACAGTACTGACTACAGATGTCCAGTAGCAGCATGTGTATCTCTAGTCCACACAGTACTGACTACAGATGTCCAGTAGCAGCATGTGTATCTCTAGTCCACACAGTACTGACTACATATGTCCAGTAGCAGCATGTGTATCTCTAGTCCACACAGTACTGACTACAGATGTCCAGTAGCAGCATGTGTATCTCTAGTCCACACAGTACTGACTACAGATGTCCAGTAGTAGCATGTGTATCTCTAGTCCACACAGTACTGACTACAGATGTCCAGTAGTAGGACATATATCTGTAAATATATTGTATATGGTATGGCCGTTATATAATGTGAAAACGTGTAGGCCTACATGTGACCCATTTAAACCATTTCTTCTACCAGACACATGTATATTCAGATGATAATATTATATAGGATTTTGCATGAGTGGTGATTTCAAATGGCGCACTTAATAGCAAAATTCCAAACTCGTTTAATAAAACATGGTACGAGTGTAGGATCCTTTTTATCACATTATTGAGTTTTAATAATATTTTCCCATAAAATAACACTGCTACTTTCATGTTGGCGCCAACGGTCAGCGCAACCTGTTATGACGTCACTAAATTGTCATGACGTCAGTAAGCAAGACTACTTTTAAATCATATGTTGTCCTACCATTATCGGTATGTATAATTCAAATAGAAATATGCATAGTTTAATTTAAAAATTATAAGGATTATTCTCTCAACCAATCAGAATCATGTCTGGTGTAATTGCAGGTGCGTGCATATAAGAAATTATGAGATGACTGTATTACAATGAATACAAGCAGACACAGGCACCAGACACAATTTTTTATTTTTGGCCTATGGTCATATAGTAAGTAATATATAATAAAGGCAACCAACGAAATTGAAACATGCATGCAGAAACATCGACGAGAAACTAGGTAAAAACGACCAGATCACTGATTTGCCCTCGTGGTCCCGACCGGAAGACCTTTTTCTATCAACAAATACTTTTTATTTCATCGAGATCGATCAAATAACACCTGAACGGCGCATTGTTTCATCGGGAACAGCAGGAAACGAAAAGTTGTCGTTTTGGCTGGGCGATCGGTTTTTGGCAACATACGATGTGAATGAATGCTTTTTTCTCATTGGTCAAAAATGAAACATGTAAATACATATATAAACAGCAGCCAATGAAATGCCGCTGTATATTCACCGCGGATCTTATCCAAAATGGAACAATTATTGAATTTTACTTTTGTTTTGTATTTGATTCCTGTATTGCTGTTGGATCTGCACGCCGAGGTTTCTGCATGCATGTTTCAATTTCGTTGGTTGCCTTTATTATATATTACTTACTATATGACCATAGGCCAAAAAAAAAAAAAAAATTGTGTCTGGTGCCTGTGCAAGCAGAGTAACAACAATTTAAAAGAATATAGTTTCTTTTCTGTGTACAATTTCTAGATTAACTACTAGTTTGCACGTATTCCATTTCAGTGGTTCCCTATTGTTATCCAGAGACAAGTCCAACTCATCTTTAAAGATATTACAAATCAATTTGTCTGGACGGATAATGATATTGAATACGACTTTACTAATCTACTCCGTTATATTACCGGCTGAATACTCTTTAAGTGTTCTATCTTGGCATGAATTTCTATACCCTACAATGCCACCAACATGATTGCTAAATTGTATTCATTGTGATATTTGAGACAGGCTGTCCCCAGCTTGGGGTATGGACACATGATTTCAGGTTCAACACAATAAAACTAAAAAACAGTTTTCTTTAAATAACACTATGATACACATATGGCATCCGTGGTCATGTTTTAGAGCGTCGGACTTGGAATCGATCGGTCCCGGGTTCGATACTCGGACAGGCCACGTATGTAGTGTCATTGAGCAAGGCACCTCACATACATCGCTTAGTACTGGTTAACCACTTAGGTCGGCTAAGCTTGCCCAGGAAAAGATGTCTACGTCCCCGTAAGGGGGTTGACATTAATGGAACATGCATACATAAACTGTTGGCTTGACACCATACATACAATTATTTTAGGCTATTCAAGTCAAGTTTTAAAATGACACCCCATCACTATCAAGGCTATATACATAGTTTTGTAGTTTTGAACCAGAAAACATTTATCCACACCCCAAGCGTCTGTGCAGTTGGCTATGACCAGTGCTTGCAAAGATTTACATTAAAGAATACTTAATATATACCTAGAAAATCAGCCCTTATGCTTTTCATTATTATAGAAAATCAGGCCTTATACTTTTTATTATTATAGAAAATCAGGCCTTATACTTTTTATTATTATAGAAAATAAGCCCTTATACTTTTCATTATTATAGAAAATCAGGCCTTATATTTTTTATTATTATAGAAAATCAGCCCGTATACTTATTATTATTATAGAAATCAGCCCGTATACTTATTATTATTATAGAAATCAGCCCGTATACTTATTATTATTATAGAAATCAGCCCGTATACTTATTATTATTACAGAAATCAGCCCGTATACTTATTATTATTACAGAAATCAGCCCGTATACTTATTATTATTACAGAAATCAGCCCGTATACTTATTATTATTACAGAAATCAGCCCGTATACTTATTATTATTACAGAAATCAGCCCGTATACTTATTATTATTATAGAAATCAGCCCGTATACTTATTATTATTATAGAAATCAGCCCGTATACTTATTATTATTATAGAAATCAGCCCGTATACTTATTATTATTATAGAAATCACGTATATATATATATAGAATCGCCCGTATACTTATTATTATTATAGAAATCAGCCCGTATACTTATTATTATTATAGAAATCAGCCCGTATACTTATTATTATTACAGAAATCAGCCCGTATACTTATTATTATTACAGAAATCAGCCCGTATACTTATTATTATTACAGAATCAGCCCGTATACTTATTATTATTACAGAAATCAGCCCGTATACTTATTATTATTACAGAAATCAGCCCGTATACTTATTATTATTACAGAAATCAGCCCGTATACTTATTATTATTACAGAAATCAGCCCGTATACTTATTATTATTACAGAAATCAGCCCGTATACTTATTATTATTACAGAAATCAGCCCGTATACTTATTATTATTATAGAAATCAGCCCGTATACTTATTATTATTATAGAAATCAGCCCGTATACTTTTTATTATTATGATTGATACTCTGCGAAGTATATGTTGCCCGTAGAATTTGTTTCAAACGAACACAAAAAAGTCCAAACAAATATGTTCTTAGGCTATAGTACGCCTCCGTTGTCGAGTTGTTAAGGTCGCTGACTTGTATACCACTGTAACCTATCATCACTGATGGTGACGAGTTCGAGCCCCGCTCAGACCGTGTCTCATTTATATGAAAACGTTGGCAGTTTCTTACGGAGGTTGGTGCACCCAAGTACTGGTTAACCGCTGGAGCCTGCCCAGGAAAGGTGTTGTTAGGTAAACTGCCCGCCGCCGAAATAGCCCAAAATGGTGCTGATGCAGGCGTAACACCCGAAATATAACATAATAACGAATATTTTATGTTAACTAAAATGAAAGAATAAAAGTATTTACAGTTCTTACAGAGTTTGGTGCACCAAGTACTGGTTAATCGCTGGAGCCTGCCCAGAGTAGTGTTTATTTCATCAAATACAAACAAACATTATTTTTGAACTGTAATGCATATTTAGAAGATAACATTGTTATTCCAAAAACGAGCTGCAAGACTAATTCTTGACAAAGATTTTTACACTCCTTCTTCCGAACTTTTCTCAACTCTCAATTGGATGACTTTCACAGAAAGGGTTAGCTTTCACAAAAGGCAGTCTTAATGTTTAAAATACGCAATGGCCTAGCACCCGTCTATATGCAAGAGTCATTCAGATTTACTTCCGATGTTCGAACTCAAAACCTGCGATCATCCGCCATTCTTCAACTTTACCCTCCTAAGCCAACTACTGAAGATTTTAGGAAATCTTTCTTATATTCAGAGTCACACTTGTGTAATTCCCTCCCTTATCACATCAAAACAGCACATTCTGTTCCACACTTCAAAGCTTTATAAATCAGGTGATGCAAAGAACAGACCAATAACCTAATAAACTGATAATATACAATTATTCATGAATATAAATATTAGTTCTTGCAGCTTGTATCTTATTTCCTATGAAAGTTTTACTTGTTACTGTTTACATGTTTCATTATGCTATTTCATGTTTTAATTTGTTGAGGGCCTCATGGTAGCTTGACTTAATTATTCAAATGAGTTCTCTCGTTAAATAAAGTCTATGTAATTATTATTATTATTATTATTATTATAATTATAGCATATTAAGTAGGTCAACAATGGCCCGTGATCAAATATGGTATAATAGTACAGTGTATTTCGACGGTGGTCTTAATAGTTGAACATGTACAACTTAATAATACTACTACTGTGTACGCTGGAACTTTTAAACCTGAAAATATATTACATATGAAATGTGATGCTAAGTGTGTGTGTGTTTTACGTTTATTTATCGTCGCTACCGAGCGACGCCTCCTGAAGAGATTAGTCATTTTAGATTTTTGGAGGATAGTGCAAGATACGGACATGTGATGCTAAGTAAATCTCCCACCGGCTATATAGCCCAGAATGGTGTTGGGGGTGCGAAACCCGAACAAACAAATAATAAGCAAACAAACGATGCATTCCTAGTTGTCACAAAACATATATTTCATATACGAAATTAGTCATATTTATTATATTATTATCTTTATTTCTGTCTCATCAATACAATACAATACATACTACAAATAACAGTACCCATACAATTGCACACAACCATTCTAAATAGAATTACGTGAGACTATGCAATTCATATAAAGCCACATAAATTACCTACAGAAATATATACAAATTAAGACTATGTAACCACTGCTAATCGAATGTTAAAAGATTAAAATGGTATTTTGGAATTAAAGAACTGAAATTAACAAAAAGAGGCTGTCCGATTACCGCAGTGGTTAGCGCATTCCCATCTCACCAATGCTACCCGGGTTCGATCCTCGGACAGGGAAGTATGTGAGATAGTACGATGGTCGCCATATCAGACAGGTGGGTTTTCTCCGGGTACTCCGGTTTCCTCCCACATGAATGACCACATATACGCTTTCATCCGAGCCAACGAGAGTGATTAATATAAGTTGTTAAAACTTGCTTCGCAATCGTTGTAAAATAAATAAAGTATAAAAAAAGCACTAAAGCGCAATTACTAAATTACTTCAAGTAACTAATATCAGCTCTGATCAGATCAGAAGTGAACTGATTAGCAGTAGCCACCTAGGTCATATGCTGTTCTGAAACTACAGGCAATATTCCAGACATGCAATGGACACAGGTATTCCATTGGCTCTAATGATACATTTTAAGAATCGTTGTTTTGCTACACGTTAATGCTTAAAGCGACACTACATCAGTGAAAGCATACATTTCTACAAAATGTATTTTCCTATTATATGATATAATTGTTTTCACAATATTTACCTAAAAAACTGAGTATTTCAACTAATAAACAAACGCCGTTTGTTGACATAACAACACAATGTAAATAGGGTCAACATACATCAGTACAACTACCAATGTATCCTGAATAACACGATTTCATGTGGTACAGATTTACGGCTATATCTCACAGTTGTGCCTATTTATTTGTAGACTAATCTTAGTAGTTAAATTATCTCTAAACGACATTAGCTCGCGTTTAGTATTGACTCCGATGACAAACAAACATCAATCCAGGAGCATGGATGACTGTTATATGAAATCCTACTTTCCGTGAAAGTTTGTAGACCGCAAAAGCACTGTTTATTGATTCAATGTTAGTGTTGTACAGTTCGATTAATCAGGCAAGTCACTTGTATACAAACATGCTGATGTATATAAACATTGGTGAGTTAAAAACACTGATTGAATAATATAAAATATATCGAATTATCACACATGGCAGGATGGCCGAGTGGTCAAAGCTGTAGGCTTACAGAAAAATAGTTTTAGGTTTGATGGTTCAACAATGATTGTTTTGGTTTTCGAATGTTATATATACAAGTGACTGCCCTAAATAATCAGACTGTAGTAGCAATGCATTTATACGTGAACAATGCATTTTATTTGCTTTGTGTGATGTAATGTCTGTATTGTCGCTTTAAATGTTATATATACGAAGTGATTCAGTCATCATTCCTTGATGACTGGGTGTGTTTATTCTGTATGTGTGTTTATTCGCTAACGGAATGTCTTTATAGACATTTAACGGGATGTCATTATAGACAGCACACTCTAAGTGGCTCATTTTATCATGCGCATTGTGGTTTTCGTGCGAAGATTATCTTCCACCAAGGACAGTTGTCGTAATATATTTCATTAACTAATGTACCTGTGTTGTGTCATCGCATTAATGTAAATTTTCATCTTTCATTGTACATTAAACTTATTAATATTGTGGTGTTGATTGTGTCTTGTTGGTTATTGTGATCAAACTTTTCCGGCACATCCTGTTACAATGCGTGTTGTAATGTTGTGTGGCATCCGTTGTCCAGTGGTAGAGCGTCGGATTTGGAATCGAATGGTCCCGGGTTCGATACTCGGTCAGGCCACGTATGTAGTGTCATTGAGCAAGGCACCTCACACACATTGCTTAGTACTGGTTAAACCACTTAGGTAGGCTAAGCTTGCCCAGGAAAACGTGTCTACGTCCCCGCAAGGGGTTTGACATTAATGGAACATACATACAAAAATGTAATGGTTTGATTAATTGTCCATTGTATAAATTTATAAGATCAAAATATCTGGGCAGGTGTTCCTGGCCCACCACTCAAAATTTCAATGTGTTAATGTCAATAAAAAATAGGAAATGTTTGATGAATATTGCTCGATTTGTTAAGAAGCGCTATGCCTACGTAAAAATACTCTTGGAAATTAAATTAGATTTGTCTACTGATCGTTTACTGTACTGATGTGTTTGTGTGTTTTGTTATTTATATAAATTATATATTTATTGTCATGTATATATATTTATTGTCTTTGCCATAAGTTAGTGAAATTGTAAATGGCCAAAGGCAAATGTTTTGCCGAATTGCTAATAAACTTGAAAATTGAATTAATTAATAATCAACCATTTTACTTCTAGGCATCAAACACATTTCTTTTTGGGGTGCCCCACGACACCCTCTATAAGTATCGCACCTTCGATGATATATTACATGCCCCCATAGCCACACAATCAGTGACCTGCGCCTGTCATAAATTACAAACGTGTCATCCTATGACAACATGACTGAACACTCTTGATTCGCCATCAAGGGGCCGTGTCGAAAAAAAGGTTTGTTATCGGTGCTTTTCACCAAGCACGTAGAAAACCCAACTAGGAGTCGGTATGATCAGTACCACACTATTCTACACAAATCTAAAATGACTAATATCTTCAGGAGGTGTCGCTCTTGTGTGCAACCAGTAGCGACGATAAATAAACGCAAATACACTGTAGCATACAACGCTTGCTTATTAATCGAATTATTTCGTTTGTAGGGACGGTTTTGGATGAAAACTGAAATCGTACACTGTACATAGTCGACATGTGGTAATTCGTGTTGGAGGAAACCGGAGTACCCGGACAAAACCCACCTGTCCGATCTGGCGAATACCGTACGATCTCACATACTTCCCGGTCCGAGGATCGAACCAGTGTTGCATTGTTGAGAAGCGAGAACGCTAACCACTGCTCTAATCGGCCAACCAATAACATTTTCATAATAATTAATTTAGCCTAAACTGTTGATGTTATTCAGTTTATACACATTTATTTTAGCTCGATTGCGAAATGAGTTCTTACAATTTATATTAATCACTCTCGAGACCTCAATCCTGATGGAATCCATCGCCACGAGGGATAGAGAAGCAGCAACGTGGAATTTAACTGCCTTGCTTGCTAATGGCACAATAGTAACAGCTCCAGTGGGGCTCGACAACCAGGCCTTTCGCACTTAAAGCGAACGCTATCACGACTTCCACGTGATGGTATTTTGAACTCGGCAACAAACATAGATTCTCGCAGCCTAATGATATACATGACGATTTTTTTACAGGCCTTAAAATGTGTATTTCAAGCAGTACTGTCTAAAGATAAATGACCAAGAATTACTTTCGGGATCAGTCTGTGATATTAATAACCTGTAGTGATAATATTTGAACGATCGATCTGTAACGAAGCAGCTTCTGATAGTAACCTATCCAGCCAAAACTGTATTTACAGAACAGTCTATACAAACACAAACTACAAATTCTAGCTGAAGGATGTATGATCGCAACATTCCTCAAACGTATCCCAACGGGCGTAACTGCTCAATATCAGAAAAAGACAAACGTATTTGGTTATGTTTATCTCATAGTGTTTGTTTTGTGGGTTTAAAGTCCCATTATTGGGGGGATTAAAGTCCCTGGAATAGCATACATATTTATAGTCGCTATTATAGCTGGAGGGAGAAGTCGGATGCACTTTAGGGCAGTATTACATTACAGGCACGGAATGGTACCCGGTAGAACCAGCGACTCTCCACAAGTCATGATAGCGCAGTGGATGCGCGTTTGCTACAGGTGCACAAGATCCGGAGTTCAAGCCCCGCTGGAGCCGTTACGATTGTGTCCTTATGCAAGACATTTAAATTCCACGTTGCCTCTTCTCTCTCCCTCATGGCGATAGATTCCATCAAGAATGAGGTCTCGAGAGTGATTAATATAAGTTGTAATAACTTGTTTCGCAATCGAACTAAAATAAATGTGTATAGACTACCCTCCACACGTCAGTGCCTCTTGTATCTCCCGTGTGGTGATGAATTCCATCAGAATGAGGTATCGATGACGATTAATATAATGTTGTAAGAATTTGTTTCGCAATCAATTTAACATAAAATGTGTCACACATGGTATGACTTGAATGGAACATTACATACAGTAGTGGTTGGTCATGGAGCATTGTATACAGTAATGGTTGGTCATGGTACATTGTATACAGTAATGGTATATCATGGAACATTGTATACAGTAATGGTTGGTCATGGAACATTGTATACAGTAATGGTTGGTCATGGAACATTGTATACAGTAATGGTAGATCATGGAACATTGTATACAGTAATGGTTGATCATGGAACATTGTATACAGTAATGGTTGGTCATGGAACATTGTATACAGTAATGGTAGATCATGGAACATTGTATACAGTAATGGTTAATCATGGAACATTGTATACAGTAATGGTAGATCATGGAACATTGTATACAGTAATGGTTGGTCATGGAACATTGTATACAGTAATGGTTGGTCATGGAGCATTGTATACAGTAATGGTTGATCATGGAACATTGTATACAGTAATGGTAGATCATGGAACATTGTATGCAGTAATGGTAGATCATGGAACATTGTATACAGTAATGGTAGATCATGGAACATTGTATACAGTAATGGTAGATCATGGAACATTGTATACAGTAATGGTTGGTCATGGAACATTGTATACAGTAATGGTAGATCATGGAACATTGTATACAGTAATGGTTGGTCATGGAACATTGTATACAGTAATGGTTGGTCATGGAGCATTGTATACAGTAACGGTTGGTCATGGAACATTGTATACAGTAATGGTAGATCATGGAACATTGTATACAGTAATGGTAGATCATGGAGCATTGTATACAGTAATGGTAGATCATGGAACATTGTATACAGTAATGGTTGGTCATGGAACATTGTATACAGTAATGGTTGGTCATGGAACATTGTATACAGTAATGGTTGATCATGGAACATTGTATACAGTAATGGTTGGTCATGGAACATTGTATACAGTAATGGTAGATCATGGAACATTGTATACAGTAATGGTAGATCATGGAACATTGTATACAGTAATGGTAGATCATGGAACATTGTATACAGTAATGGTAGATCATGGAGCATTGTATACAGTAATGGTAGATCATGGAACATTGTATACAGTAATGGTTGGTCATGTAACATTGTATACAGTAATGGTTGGTCATGGAGCATTGTATACAGTAATGGTTGGTACTAGAATATGAGAAAAGCGTGACACAATTATTTTCTGCATTTTACTATATCTGTGTTCGGCTGTATAAGCTGATCGTTCTCAATAATGACTGGTTAGAAATCGCTCTCAATTATGACTGGTTAGAAATCGCTCTCAATTATGACTGGTTAGAAATCGTTCTCAATAATGACTGGTTATATAATTATCGTTCTCAATAATGACTCGTTATAAATCGTTCTCAATAATGATCGGTTATAAATCGTTCTCAATAATGGCTTGTTAGAACTCGTTCTCAATAATGAATCGTTATAAATCGTTCTCAATAATGATCGGTTATAAATCGTTCTCAATAATGGCTGGTTAGAAATCGTTCTCAATAATGGCTGGTTAGAAATCGTTCTCAATAATGACTCGTTATAAATCGTTCTCAATAATGATCGGTTATAAATCGTTCTCAATAATGACTGGTTATAAATCGTTCTCAATAATGGCTAGTTATAAATCGTTCTCAATAATGTCTCGTTATAAATCGTTCTCAATAATGGCTGGTTATAAATCGTTCTCAATAATGACTGGTTATAAATCGTTCTCAATAATGACTGGTTATAAATCGTTCTCAATAATGGATGGTTATAAATCGTTCTCAATTATGGCTGGTTAGAAATCGTTCTCAATAATGGCTGGATATAAATCGTTCTCAATAATGACTGGTTATAAATCGCTCTCAATAATGGCTGGTTAGAAATCGTTCTCAATAATGACTGGTTATAAATCGTTCTCAATAATGACTGGTTATAAATCGTCCCCAATAATGGCTGGTTATAAATCGTTCACAATAATGGCTGGTTGTAAATCGTTCACAATAATGGCTGGATATAAATCGTTCTCCATAATGGCTGGTTATAAACACAAATCACTCTGCAAACTTTATAATATATTTTGCACATGTGTTACGTCATATGACAAGACATCAAATGTGAAGCTTACAAACAATCGAGAAGAGTATTAAGGCAATCCCCATTAGATCTACATACACTGAAGGGATTAGTAATTGTTTTACCATATCCCAATCATTATGTTTGTTGGTGTTCGAAGATAGTAGTAAGGTGATGCTATACAAACAGGTTTGTTAAAGTTTATTTATCGTCCCTACCGGTTGACCATATAAGCGACACCTCATGAAGAGATTAGTCATTTTAGATTGTTGGAGGATAGTGCAATGATACAGACCTATTACAGAGTCTCCTCTGGTTCTTTTACGTGCACGGTGTACAGCACCGACACGAGACCTCGGATTAAAGTCCCATCTGAAAGACTGTTAATTTTATTAGGGTCAGACGGGGGATCGAACCTGCGATCCCTGGATTACCAGTCCACCGTGTTTTACCATATACCCATCATTATGTATGTTTGTGTTCTGTTGATGTTGTCGTTGGCCTAATAGTAAAATAGGCTTACAAGGTTGACACCCGGAGCCCAATGCTGGTATCCAGCTAGCGTGGCATATTATGAATCGCTATTAATTCGGTCGTTAGCTCGTTCGCTTCTCACTAATGCAAACAAGGGTTCGATACTTGGACTAGGAAGTATGTAAGATGGTACGATGGTCGCCAGATCGGACAGTTGGGTTTTCTCCGGGTACTCTTCGCAACCGTAGTAATAAGGTTAGAATAATCTATGTATTAGCATACGTATTAATTTCAACATACAAGTATCTTAACAACATTTATTTTAGCTCTCGTGCTGGAATCCATCGCCACGAAAGAGAGATAGAGAGAGAGAGGGGGGGGAGATAGAGAGAGAGAGAGAGAGAGAGAGAGAGAGGGAAGGAGATAGAGAGAGAGAGAGGGGGAGGAGAGAGAGAGAGAGAGAGAGAGGGAGGGGGGAGGAGATAGATAAGAGAGAGAGGGGAGGAGATAGAGAGAGAGAGGGAGGGGGAACGAGATAGAGAGAGAGAGAGAGGGCAGGAGATAGAGAGAGAGGGCAGGATATATAGAGAGAGGGAGGAGATAGAGGAAGAGAGAGAGAGAGAGAGAAAAAAAAGAAGAGAGAGAGAGGGGGGATGAGATAGAGAGAGAAGATAGAGAGAAAGAAGAGAGAGAGAGAGGGGGGGAGGAGATAGATAGAGAGAGAGAGAGAGAGAGAGAGGAGGAGAGAGAGAGAGGGAGAGATGGAAGAGAGAGAGAGAGAAGATAGAGAAAGAAGAGAGAGAGAAGAGATATATATATATATAGAGAGAGAGACAGAGAAAGAGAGAGAGAGAGAGAAGAGAGAGAGAGAGAGAGAAAGAGAGATAAGAGACATTTCCAATACAAAACTATATTTACGTATATACATATGGCGGTGGATAATCTGGGTGTCCACACGCCCGGCAGTAAGATTTCCAATACATAACTATATTTACGTATATACATATTGCGGTGGATAACCTGGGTGTCCACACGCACGGCAGTAAGATTTCCTTTGAATAACTATATTTTGGTATATACATATTGCGGTTGATAACCTGGGTGTCCACACGCACGGTAGTAAGATTTCCAATACTTAGAGGTTATTAAACCGCGGAGGTGGGCCATTTGTGGATATTGGAGCACCCTATGGATATATTGGCCCGAGGGCCGTTAGGCCCGAGATTTCCTTTAAATAACTATATTTACGAATATACATATTGCGGTTGATAACCTGGGTGTCCACACGCCCGGCAGTAAGATTTCCAATAAATAACTATATTTACATATATACATATTGCGGTTGATAACATGGGTGTCCACACACACGGTAGTAAGATTTCCAATAAATAACTATATTTACGTATATACATATTGCGGTGGATAACCTGTGTGTCCACACGCACGGCAGTAAGATTTCCAATAAATAACTATATTTACGTATATACATATGGCGGTGGATAATCTGGGTGTCCACACGCCCGGCAGTAAGATTTCCAATAAATAACTATATTTTGTATATACATATTGCGGTTGATAACCTGGGTGTCCACACGCCCGGCAGTAAGATTTCCAATAAATAACTATATTTACATATTGCAGTTGATAACCTGGGTGTCCACACGCACGGCAGTAAGATTTCCAATACATAACTGTATTTACGTATATACATATTGCGGTTGATAACCTGGGTGTCCACACGCTATGTAGTAAGATTTCCAACACATAACTATATTTACGTATATACATATTGCGGTTGATAACCTGGGTGTCCACACGCTATGTAGTAAGATTTCCAACACAGCTAACGTCACCGTTGTATGATTCACAGCGATGGTATTCACGAATTTGCAACGCAGGCCTCGTGATCATGCACAACAAACACATTAGTGCACGAACAGTTCGTGCTATAAGACAGTCATGTTGATAATAAAATATAATAACTAATTTAAGTGATCGTATTTTAGACAGAACTAGAGATGATTACGTCCTACACGCACTGTTAAATTTATTTAAAGTCACCACCGCATAAATGCATGTGGGCGAGTAAACGTCATACATGTAGTCAACTCACACGAAATAAACTGTTGAAACTATACAACCAAGGCATAAATAATACATTTGAAATCAAATAAGGTGTCCAAAATATTACATATCACTAGCTTATATTTAAAACAATTCGTGTATATTATATTCGATGAGGAGTGATGTGGAATGCTTAAGATTGTTTAAAGTTTATTTATCGTCGCTACCGGTTGACCATATGATCGACACCTCCTGAAGAGATTAGTAATTTTAGATTTTTGGAGGATAGTGCAATGATACAGACAGAGCACCGTTCCAGAGTATCCTCTGGTTTTTTTACGTGCACTGTGTACAGCACCGACACGAGACCTCGGTTTAAAGTCCCATCTGAAAGACTGTTAATTTTATTAGGGTCAGACGGGGGATCGAACCTGCGATCCCTGGATTACTAGTCCAGCGTGTTACCACTGGACTACTTATCCGCCTGTATGTATCATTGCACTATCCTCCAACAATCTAAAATGACTAACCTCTTCAGGAGGCATCGCTCATTTGGGCAACCGGTAGCGACGATAAATAAACGTAAAACACACACGTGAACGCGTTTTCTTTCTACGATATAACTAGGCAGGACACACAGAATTATTCTTATACCAACATGTACAGACGGATCTATTGTCCAGTGGTTAACATGCTGGACTGGTAATCCAGGGCTCGCAGGTTCGATCCCTCGTCTGACCCTAATACAATCAACAGTCATTCAGATAGGACTCTAAACCGAGGTCTCGTGTCGGTGCTGTACAACGTGCACATAAAAGAACCAGAGAAGTTTCTGGAATGGGCCTCTGTCTGTATCACTGCACTATCCTCCAAAAATCTAAAATGACATCTCTTCAGGAGGCGTCGATCATATGGGCAACCGGTAGCGACGATAAATAAACGTAAAACACAAAAATTATTCTCAGAAATTTGTTAGGGATTTGGTTGAATAAAATAATTTTGTTGTGGATTTACACCTATTTAGTTGTGTGTGTCATGCCGGTATATGAGGTACGGCCAGTGGTCAGCTTCTGTCCATAGCTAAGTACGACCGTCTAAATACTTGGTATGAAGTCCAAGCATTGATTTCCTCGATGGAAGTTGTGCAGAAAAAGTTGTTCCTGAACTGGTTTGCAAGGATTGTCAGATTTATTGAATTAACCACACACTTCATTGACAGGCAAGACAATTTCTATGATATCAAGTGTAAATAATGTGCTTTCTTGTCTCCACGAATGTTGTATTTAGTGTAAATAGTCTGACCGAATGACATGCGTAACAATACCCAGTTGACCGAATAACTAGAAATAGTGATATGGAAATAATATTAACGTTTGCACGAAATGTAGAAAAATGTAGACAATTCTAATAAAAAGGTAAAAAATAGACATACACATTTAACAAAGTCTGATTTGGTTTGTTGGGCCATTTTACATCGGATAATTGCTAGTACCTGTATAACAGCATAGATAGATGGTGTCTAGGTACACCGGTATATGAAACAAGACACACGTTGTAGCTATAACCTGAACATCAAATGGGTTGGGCTACAAGTTATGACAACATTATTTACAGCCCTCCCCGTCACTTTAAACTAAATTGTCCGATTAGCGCAGTGGTTAGCGCGCTCGCTTCTCACCAATGCAACCCGGGTTCGATTCTTGTAACGGGAAGGTGGTCGCCAGATCGGACTGGTGGGTTTTCCCCGGGTACTCTGGTTTCCTCACACACGAATGACCACATATACGCTTTCATCCGCGCCAACGAGAGTGATTAATATAAGTTGTTAGAACTTGCTTCGCAATCGTTGTAATTATTATAAAGTTTAAACCTAAACTAAATTAACAATGATGGATGAACAATTTCTTACATATATACTTCGTGATAAATATGTGTTAACTATTATAACATACAAGGATTAGTAACGTACAACTTTAAACTTCAAAAACAAGTAATTACAATGTACTTAGTAGACAGACAGAGAGACAGATTCTTTTATTTCACTCTGGTACATTCATGTACAACGTGAGGATATATACCGTCATACATAATGGTCCCGATACACGAGATGCTAAACATAAGTGTGATGTAGTATTCCAACGTGGGGGAATGATAGCACTTCAACTAGAAAGGTGTCTCAAGATACGTTCCTGCAATGAACATATGTAGCCGAATATCACAATATTTCTTCACCATAAAAATAGTTCCATTTAGTAATTTATTATAGCATATGAATGTTGTCTAAAAATGGGAGTTGTATGTTCCCTGTTCAGAGATTGCCTCAGAATTATATTTCTGTGCTTCTGCAATAGCAATTATTTAATCTTAGGGATAATATTTGGACATACTTTGGATTAGAAGATAGACCTGGACTAGGCCATGCTTATTGTATGTTAAGATGGTAACATAGCAATACATGTAAAACTCTATAACGAACCAAACTTCTCTCACCATGTTTATTTATCGTTCTGAGCAAATTCCACCCGGGAAGAAATTCATATAAGCATTCTTTCCGCCTGTATTCCAATCAAATTCTAATTATTCTGATATACTTAAAGCGACATTACATCGCAAAAAAGCAAATCAAATGCATTTTGTTCACGCATAAATGCATTGCTACTACAAATACTTCTGAATACATAGAACACTAACATTGGATACAGTTAACAGTGTTTTTGTGGCATACAATCTTTCAAACGTGAAAGCAGGATTACATACAACTGTCATCCATGCTCCTGAATTGACGTTGACTTTCGTTTAGAGATAATTTAATTAAGATTAGTCTACACATAAATATGCATAGGCACGCATGTGAGCTATCACGGTAAATATGTAGTATAGCTCGTGTTATTCAGGATAAACTCTTTGTATTACGCATGTATGTCGACCCTATTTACATTGTATTGTTATATCAACAAACTGCGTATACGACCTTTGTTTAGTTGTTGAAATACTCAGTTTTTGAGGCAAATATTTGGAAAATAATTATACCGTTTCATAGCAAATTATATTCTGCAGACATTTGCGTTTCACCGATGTAGTGTCGCTTTAAAAATGTATGTTTACAATGTAATAAACGGAATAAAATATGCTCACACTAAGACCAATACTGTTTATATCATATCATCGATCTTGACTATCTGGTGCGTGTCGTTGTCTAATGTTGTTAAATATTGTGGCCCAAACAATTTGTATTTTCATGCTATGTATTTTTAACGTTTATTTATCGTCGCTACCTGTTGCCGATATGAGCGACGCCTCTTGGAGAGATTAGTCATTTTAGATTGTTGGAGGATAGTGCAATGATACAGACAGAGACCCATTCCAGAGTCTCCTCTGGTTCTTTTACGTGCACAGTGTACAGCACCGACACGATACCTCGGGTTAAAGTCCCATCCGAAAGACGGTTAATTTTATTAGGGTCAGACGGGGGTCCGAACCTGCGATCCCTGGATTACCAGTCCAGCGTGTTACCACTGGATTACAGATCCGTCTGTACGTGTATTGTATCTGTATGTGTATGACATATGTACCATTGATTTGCAATACAATATGGTTATATTTAATCAGTGATTGGTCAGGCAACCGGAAGTAAAGTTTAAACCTTATTTATTTTACAACGATTCGAAGCAAGTTCCAACAACTTATATTAATCACTCTCGTATGCGCGGATGAAAGCGTAAATGATGTCATTCGTGTGGGAGGAAACCGGAGTACCCGGAGAAAACCCACCTGTCCGAGCTGGCGACCACCGTATCATTTCACATACTTCCCAGTCCGAAGATCGAACCCGGATTGCATTGGTGAGAAGCGAGCGCGCTAACCACTGCGCTAACCGGGAATAGAGATGTAACTACATGATTGATATAGAAGGAGACGAAGAAGAATGCTTTAATAACTTAAACTGTACAATGTTTCGTTATAGACAAGCATACAATATTACATTCTATAACAATGACAATGATGAGATAGTGAGAGGAGGATGACCTTATGGATTAATACATACACATTTAACCCGAAACAAAGATGACGGTAATTCTAAGAAAAACGTCTAACCATTTATATTATCAGGCTATATTTTTGTAACATTATGTTGTATATTATATCATGATGAATTCAATAAAATATGATTAAACTAAAAAAACGTGTATGCACATATGCTATATATAGTCATAGGATGATTACGTAATGGTATTGCGTAATGAAAACGCCACGTGGGTACATTTTCAAATATTTAGTAGTTCGTGGTAATTTGTAGATTGAAACAACAAAGCGAGTTTATGCATACGGATTCCATAACATCGTTTGATATACTTTTGCTTAAAGGCAGTAAACACAGAACATTTAAAACATGAAGTGATATTCGTCTTCTATATCATTGGTGTTGCATAATAAACAGTCACCTATTTAATTAATTCACCTATCCGGCACCAGCTAATTGCTTCACCTGTTAGTCACCATCTAATTAATTCATCTGTCCGCCATCCATCTAATTAATTCATCTGTCCGCCATCCATCTAATTAATTCATCTGTCCGCCATCCATCTAATTAATTCATCTGTCCGCCATCCATCTAATTAATTCATCTGTCCGTCATCCATCTAATTAATTCATCTGTCCGCCATCCATCTAATTAATTCATATGTCCGCCATCCATCTAATTAATTCATCTGTCCGTCATCCATCTAATTAATTCATCTGTCCATCACCCATCTAATTAGACCTCATTCCTGATGGAATCCATCGCCACGAGGGAAAGAGAAGAGGCATGTGGAATTTAAATACCTTGCCTAAGGACACAATCGTAACGGCTCCAGTAGGGCTCGAACGCCGAGCCTTTCGCACATGAAGCGAACGCGCTACCACTGCGCTATCACGACTTCCACATGTAACAAGAGTTATCCACATATATTATAAAATCTACATAATAATATTCAAGTCCGCCTCTGTGGTCGAGTTGTTAAGGATCCTGCCTTGCATATCACTGTAACATATCATCACTGATGATCACGGGTTCGAGCCTCGCTCATACAGCGACGATCTCGTCATATGAAAAAAAATTGGCAGTTTCTTACAGAGGTTGGTGCATCAAGTACTGGTTAACTGGAGCCTGTCCAAGAAAGGTGTTGTTAGGTAAACTGTCCGTCGCTCAAATAGGCACCCGATAGCGACGTTAAATAAATTTAAATAATAAAATAAAATAATCAATATTGTACATGTATATGATTGGTTGTACCAAGGTAATTAATTCATTTTACGATATACGACTATCATAAGTATGAGACAATTGAACGATAACGTGTTTGAAATAAAATAAAATAAATTATTCTAGCACCCGTTCATGCAGTATACATGTGTGTACAGTAGTGGCATCCGTGGTCCAATGATATAGCGTCGGATTTGGAGTCGATCGGGCCCGGGTTCGATACTCAGTCATACCACGTATGTAGTGTCATTGGGCAAGGCACCTCACACACATTGCTTAGTACTGGTCGGCTATGCTTGCCCAGGAAAATGTGTCCCCGCAAGGGGTTTGACATTAATGGAACATACATACATATAACTTCCATATACATATATGTAAATACCTCGTTATTTAGAGGCAAAACCTTCAATTTATCGGTTATTTTGCTCAACTATCTCTTCAGTTTTGATTTTAAAGTTGCTATAGAAACATATTATTTAACTTTTTTTCGTATTTAAAACGACATTACATTACAAATTGTCACTACACATTCTTCAGATATAATTTCGAACACTAACTTTCAATCCATAAACAGTGTAGTTGCGGTCTACAAACTCTCAAAAGTGAAAGTAGGATTTCATATAACGGTCAGCCACACTCCTGAATTGACATTTGTTTATTACTGGAGTCTATGCTAAACGCATAATACTGTCGCTTAGAGATACTTTAAATCAAATTCGTCTTATTATAAAATTGCATATGCACAAAAGTGAGATATAACTGTAAATCTGTGGCATAAATATGCATATGCACACAAGTGAGATATAACCTTAAATCTGTACCATAAATATGCATATGAACAAAAGTGAGATATAACTGTAAATCTGTACCATAAATATGCATATGCACAAAGTGAGATATAACTGTAAATATGTACCATAAATATGCGTATGCACAAAAGTGAGATATAACTGTAAATCTGTACCATAAATATGCGTATGCACAAAAGTGAGATATAACTGTAAATATGTACCATTAATATGCGTATGCACAAAAGTGAGATATAACTGTAAATCTGTACCATAAATATGCGTATGCACAAAAATGAGACATAACTGTAAATCTTTACCATAAATATGCGTATGCACAAAAGTGAGATATAACTGTAAATATATACCATACAATTTAATGTTGATAATCCAAACAATACCAAACATGTTTTAATGCAAAATCGGCAATAACCTTGCCTTAGGCAATACAATATACATACATAATATGTTACATGGCATGAGAAACAAAATATAATATACACAAATTACATTAATAATATATTGACATCGTGTTATGTAAAGCAACGATAACTCAGTTAAGAAGCTATATTGACAATTCGTCTTTATGTGATAATACATATTAATATGATAGCATACACATACATTCATGAATGTCACGTACATTGTTCGTGTGATTTTTATTAGTTTAAAGGCACTCTTAATATAATGTAGCTGTATTTATTAATATTTTACTATTCTTACTTTTCATAAGACTAACATATTTATTCAAGGTAGGCCAACCAATGTAATGTTATTTCACTGTACATCGGACATTTCAAGATATAATGGTATTCTGATTCAATAGCGTTATTATTGCAACATTTACATTATTATGTTAATATAACACGATCAATAGCATTGTAGCGGCCAGTTTCAATAGTCAAATCATAACTACTCAGCCTCAGTCTAGACAGCATAGCCTGATGCGACCTAATTTTAACTTTATGTAAGTAGTTTTCTAATTCAAAATCAGTTTTAAAACGTACATAGTGCTCAAGTTTTGGAATATTTTCAATAGACTCCCACCATCTCTTGATAAACTGATCACGTAATCTCAATTTAAGAAAAGGTAAATAATTAATAATAGAGTTAAGATCAGTCCACATATAACTAAATCTAAGTCCATCTAATAATTTATTCACACTAAGAGTCCAATTATTATTAGTTAACTCTTTCAGCGCCAATGTCGCATAAAAGCGACTTTGTAAAAAAGTAGAGAACCCGATCGGACAGAACAGAACATGCCGTCTGATCAGGCTATATGCTGATTGCTCTTCAGAAAGTGGAGCTGAAGCACCTGTCCGAATAGCAAACAACATAGATCCTGATCAGACGCGGCGTTACGCCGCGGTTGGTCTGGATCTATGTTGTTTGCACATGCTCTGAATGTATTCGGCGCTGAAAGAGTTAAAGTTGTTTCTGTTATTAACTCAATTTGTTTTTCTACGATTTTATTCATAGTAGAGTCCAGATATCGTTTTCTTTTCAAGTACTATAATATACAATAAGTTTAAGTTTAAGCTTAAACTTATAGATTTTACAACAATTGCGAAACAAGCTTTAACAACTTATATTAATCACTCTCGTTGGCTCGGATTAAAGCGTAAATGTGGCCATTCGTGTGGGAGGAAACCTGAAATGATACGCATATGATACACAAATACACGCGTTGTAATACGCATGGATGTTGACCCTATTTACATTATGTTGTTATGTCAACATACGTCGTATACGACATTTGTAAATGACTTGAAATACTGAGAATAGATAGCAAATATTTGACAAACAATTATACCATATAATAGGAAATTAAGATCTATAGCATAGCAATTTGCTTTTTTCCCCGATGTAGTGTCGCTTTAATGTGAATGTAGGTGAACACTAGTCTGGCAGCCAAGGCATAAGCCACATAATTTTATGATTTGTTATTAATGTTGCCGCCATCGTTATATGATCGGAATGCATTTCTAAATTATGAATAATGCCTTACTGTCATGTCGGTAATATAACTTACATGTTGCAAACGTTGCAATATCTCACACAGAATACATGACATGACATACAGTCATACTTGTAATAAGAGATCACCAAAAGGACGGGCTAAATGTGGTCTCTAAGCAGGAATGATCTCTTAATACAGGCTAATTTGTTCCTTAACAAGATAAACGGAAACGTGGTTTCTTAATACAAGTGGTCTCTTTAATACAAGTGATCTCTTAATACAAGTTGTATCTTAATACAAGTGGTCTTTTAATGCAAGTTGTATCTTAATACAAGTGGTTTCTTAAGACAAGTTGTCTCTTAAGACAAGTTGTATCTTAATACAAGTGGTCTCTTAATGCAAGTTGTATCTTAATACAAGTGGTCTCTTAATGCAAGTTGTATCTTAATACAAGTGGTTTCTTAATACAAGTGGTCTCTTAATACAAGTTGTATCTTAATACAAGTGGTTTCTTAAGACAAGTGGTATCTTAATACAAGTGGTTTCTTAATGGCTGTGGTCGTTCTAGCAAGTTTGACTGTATAGTATTAATTAGGAATAACATCGGAATAATTGTTTGGTAGAGTATATCAGTTTCTATAGAATATGTTGTTCGACCATGTACAGTGTACGATTTCAGTTTTCATCACAAAATTGTCCATACAGAAACGAAATAATTCGATTAATAAACAAACATTGTGTCCTACATTATTTATCGTTCCTACTTGTTACCCATATGAGAGACGCCGCCTGAAGAGATTAGTCATTTTAGATCTTTGGAGGATAGTGCAAATGTATAGACATAGACCCATTCCAGAGTCTCCCCTAGTTAATTTACACCGGTTTAACGTCCCATCTGAAAGACTGTTAATATTATTAGTGTCAGGCGGGGGATCGAACCTGCGATCCCTTGATTCGCAGTCCAACGAGTTAACCACTGGCCTATAGGCGTTACACATTTATATAAGTATACTCAAAACATATTTGTGTATCCTGAATAACACAACGACCAGCATATGCGATAGCGCAGTGGTAGCAGGTTCGCTTCAGGTTTTGAGAGTCCAGAGTTCGCGCCAACCTGTAGCCGCATTGCCTCTTATCTCTTCCTCGTGGCGATGGATTCCATTAGGAATGAAGTCTCGAGAGTGATTGAAGCAATATTGTAAGAACTTGTTTCGCAATCGAAATAAAATAAATCTGTATAATCAAAATATCACGAGGGGGTTATAATTGGTACCATACATATTTTACGGCGATACATCATCCATAGAACATGCGCATATTTAGTTTGAGATATATACCACGTGACCACGTCAACTTACAAAGAATATCATTCATTATAAACAAAGTCGCTTCCGATGCCATTCATGCTTTCAATTACGTATTTGCAACGCTAAGCATAGGCTGAACAATTACGTATTTGCAACGCTAAGCATAGGCTGAACAATTACGTATTTGCAACGCTAAGCATATGCTGAACAATTATATATTTGCAACGCTAAGCATAGGCTGAACAATTATATATTTGCAACGCTAAGCATAGGCTGAACAATTATATATTTGCAACGCTAAGCATAGGCTGAACAATTATATATTTGCAACGCTAAGCATAGGCTGAACAATTATATATTTGTGTTGGGGAGCGATTTCATGTCGCGTTAAAGATGGCACATTATATCACGTACAAGTCGATTACTCAGGTCAGATAGAGTGTTGTCACATACAAACAAACTTAGTTAAATTATAATATCTTCTCAGACATCCTGCTGGCTGTAGATATAATGTTGTCACATACATACAAACAAGCACAGTTAAATTCTAATATTCTCTTAGACATCATTGGTTTAGATAGAATATTGTCACATACAAGCAAACTTAGTTAAATTCTAATATTCTCGTATACACCTTGTTTTAGATAGAATATTGTCACATACAAGCAAACTTAGTTAAATTCTAATATTCTCGTATACACCTTGTTTTAGATAGAATATTGTCACATACAAGCAAACTTAGTTAAATTCTAATATTCTCGTATACACCTTGTTTTAGATAGAATATTGTCACATACAAGCAAACTTAGTTAAATTCTAATATTCTCGTATACACCTTGTTTTAGATAGAATATTGTCACATACAAGCAAACTTAGTTAAATTCTAATATTCTCGTATACACCTTGTTTTAGATAGAATATTGTCACATACAAGCAAACATAGTTAAATTCTAATATCCTCTTATACACGCTGGTATTAGATAGAATATTGTCACATACAAGCAAACATACATGTTATGCAAAGTGCAATATGAGTGGGCTACATATTTTGACAACATTACTTACAGCTCTTTCTAAAATGTACAATCTGCTATCTATTTGTTCCAACGTATGTTGTACTAATATATGTAAGATTTCCAAGATAAGTTTATGATAAGATTGAATAAGAAAATGACCCGATACGATTAATAGAAGAATAAAAATGAACACAAATAAATAAAACAAAAATGTTAATATCTGCCCAGGGCCCGAGGTTATAAAACTTTTCTCAGGTCTAAAACTCGCGCTCAAGAAATGTGATTAGATGAGTCTTGAGATTTGCTGTTGGCTTAACCAATCAGAAGCTTGAGACTGAGTTTGAGATTATAGAAAAGATTTATAACTAGGGATGGCAACGAATAGCGATTTAACTATTCGAATATTCGGTCTCAGTCTGGTATTAGAATGTTCGAATATTCGTTATAGTTCTACTAAAAACTCAAACTCACTAAAACTCTTATAAGAAATGCCAAATTAAGCTACTTTTAAATTACTAAACGCCATTCTTCCTGTAAGGACATGCCAATATGACGACGATTCATTCAGTTATTGTTATCGGCCGCTGTACATTCATTGGCGTTTTCACAAATGAAGCCGATGTCACTTGAACTGCTTTCCGTTGAAGTGTGTTTGTTTTTCAAATGATTATTCAGATTGATGTTGTACCCGAATATGCTAAATCCAATTTGCACATAGCAGGTTTCTTATTCTCTGCGCGATTGTAGTCTTTCCAAACGTATGACTGAGTGGGCGGCATTTTTTTGAACATCATAAAGATCGTATTTTATATAGTACTTTTGGGTAATATTGAGCAGCAATTATAAATTTAAGAAACACAGGGTGGATGTTGCAGCTTGTCTGTAATATGTCAAAGGAATTGTCTCGTCTAAACAATTTGACATCATAATTAAACACCTTAGCACCTTCTGTAATTACCCAATTACATGGCAGAGTGTCAATTAACACTTGCCATGGATGCAACCACAACATTGTTTATTCAAACATCCTGGGGCAATTTCTTTTGTATTGAAAGGTTTTATGATGGCTTCAAATTGTAAAAGAAAGCAACGTATCGGATTTATGACAGTTTATATCATTTTTGCAAATATTATATATTTTTCCCCGAATATTCGAATACTGGAATAGTATTCGGATATTCCGACGTTCGATTATAACCTAAAGGCCATATAAGCTGCTGAGCTGTCTCTCCTCGAAACCCCATACCTCAGAACAATATCGATCCAGTGTACTCATACCATGAATACAATAATGAAGTTCCAGGATTAGGTGAAACAGATTTTAGTAAGGAAAACGGCATCATTTAATATCTCTTGGGATGTCAGAACATTTCAAAGAAACATCGCAACGGTGGATGGATTTTTATGATTAAATATATGATCATGTAGTTATCGCCACGATCACCTTGTCCGAGCTCATTTCTTCTGTTTACTAAAGAAATACTGCTTTGTTCATATCTGATATGTATGCTAAGCTTGAATGATGTAGATGGTGCTTCGATGATGGCAAAAACATATGAGGTAATCGTAAGAAATAACTCATGTAGTGTAAGTGTTTAGCCTTGATTGTTGTATCTAGAGGATACCAGGTGTTCATTAGTTCTCAGTACAAACTTATTTGTCGTGATAGCGCAGTTGTTGCGCATTTGTTCCAGGTGCGAAAGGCCCCGAGTTCGCGCCCATATGTAGCCGTTACGATTTACCTTAGGCAAGGCATTTAAATTCCATTGCCTCTTCTCTCTCCCTCGTGGCCATGGCTTCCACCAGGAATGAGGTCTCAAGAGTGATTAATATAAGGTGTAATAATTTATTTCACAATGAACAGTGTAGCTACATTTTGTAGTGACATTCCACACACACAATATACAATTCGTCATATAAACAGAGAGAAAGACCTGTGTGTTTTACGTTTATTTATCGTCGCTACCGGTTGCCCATATGAGCGACGCCTCCTGAAGAGTCAGTTTCGATTTTTGGAGGATAGTGCAACGATACAGACAGATACCCATTCCAGAGTCTCCTCTGGTTCTTTTACGTGTACGGTTTAAAGCACCGACACGAGACCTCGGTTTTACGTCCCATCTGAAAGACTGTTAATTTTATTATGGTCAGACGGGGGATTGAACCTGCGAGCCCTGGATTACCAGTCCAGCGTGTTACCACTGGACTACAGATCCGCCTGTTAGTCCAGTGGTAATAATGTTATATTCACAGAAATTACAGAAAATCTACGATTATATGTTGCTTATCAGTGTGGGTGCACAGACGGATATGTAGTCCAGTGGTTAACCAGGTAATCCAGGGATCGCAGGTTCGATCCCTAATAAGAACAGTCTTTCAGATAGGACGTTAAACTGAGGTCTCGTGTCGGTGCTGTACACCATGCACGTAAAAGAACCAGAGGAGACTCTGGAATGGGTCTCTGTCTGTATCATTGCACTATCCTCCAAAAATCTAAAATGAATAATCTCTTCAGGAGGCGTCGCTCATATGGGCAACCGGTAGCGACGGTAAATAAACGTAAAACACACAAACGTAATATGATACCAAACAAGCTCTGGTTGTTAAAAGTAACTAAGAAGTAAGTACAAAAGTTGAATAACGTTCTGTTCTGTTAATAATTATATAGTTTTACCATGTATTTAATGCTTTGACTGCATGTAATGATGTCAGTATATATGTGTGTTTTACGTTTATTTATCGTCGCTACCGGTTACCCATATGAGCGACGCCTCCTGAAGAGATTAGTCATTTTAGATTTTTGGAGGATAGTGCAATGATACAGACAGAGACCCATTCCAGAGTCTCCTCTGGTTCTTTTACGTGCACGGTGTAAAGCACCGACACGAGACCTCGGGTTAACGTCCCATCTGAAAGACTGTTAATTTTATTAGGGTCAGACGGGGGATCGAATCTGCGATCCCTGGATTACCAGTCCAGCGTGTTAACCACTGGACTACAGATCCGTCTGTTCAGTATATATGATAAAAGTCTATTGTAATTATATTTATTGAATGGCTATGTACTCCGGTTTCCTCCCACACGAATTACCACATAATTATACGCTTTCATCCGCGCCAACGATAGTGATACATATAAGTTGTTAGAACTTGCTTCGCAATCGTTGTAAAATAAATAAAGTTTAAACTAATGCCTATGTACAGTGTTAATTTGATATGTGTTTATGTTTTCTGTAATATACATAGATGAGACTAAAATAAAGATGAAAACTAATTGTATTTCTAGCATCCTAAATATTACAGAGTAGTATTCATCATCAATACCATCACTACAATGTTAACAAATTCTTAGATGATACGGTGTACGAAATTTAATTATAATGTACAAAATAATAGGACATGCTCTAAAGTTTAAATTTTATTTATTTTACAACGATTAAGAAACTTACATTAATCGCTCTCGCTCTCATTGGCGCGGATGAAAGCGTATATGTTGTCATTCGTGTGGCAGGAAACCGGAGTACCCGAGGAAAACCCACCTGTCCGATATGGCAACCACCTTCCCGTTCCAAGGATCGAACCCGGCGTAAATGTCGTCAATTGTGTGGGAGGATATCACATACTTCCAGGTCCGAGGATCGAACCCGGGTTGCATTGGTGAGAAGCGATCGCTCTAACATCTGCGCTAATCGGACAGCCAACTCTATACATTTCAATACTACTTGCTTTCGAGAGGAATTGATATAAGTTTTCTGAAAACTTGTTTTCCAATCCAAACCATTCACAATTTATGTAATTTGTAACATTTGTTTGTGTTATACATGTAAATTTATTGGAATAAATACTGTTTAATCCAATACTGCTTGCTCGGATTCCGATTGGTCGTGGCATGACATTGACAGCTTGCAATACACTTTCCAAATATATATGTTGTTTGTGTTCATGCTTTATTTGTTGAAAATCAACTGCTTAGATCAATAAAATGCTTAATATGCACTAGCATTACATGTACAGTAGTTAAATGTACAATATGCACTAGCATTACATGTACAGTAGTTAAATGTACAATATGCACTAGCATTACATGTACAGTAGTTAAATGTACAATATGCACTAGCATTACATGTACAGTAGTTAAATGTACAATATGCACTAGCATTACATGTACAGTAGTTAAATGTACAATATGCACTAGCATTACATGTACAGTAGTTAAATGTACAATATGCACTAGCATTACATGTACAGTAGTTAAATGTACAATATGCACTAGCATTACATGTACAGTAGTTAAATGTACAATATGCACTAGCATTACATGTACAGTAGTTAAATGTACAATATGCACTAGCATTACATGTACAGTAGTTAAATGTACAATATGCACTAGCATTACATGTACAGTAGTTAAATGTACAATATGCACTAGCATTACATGTACAGTAGTTAAATGTACAATATGCACTAGCATTACATGTACAGTAGTTAAATGTACAATATGCACTAGCATTACATGTACAGTAGTTAAATGTACAATATGCACTAGCATTACATGTACAGTAGTTAAATGTACAATATGCACTAGCATTACATGTACAGTAGTTAAATGTACAATATGCACTAGCATTACATGTACAGTAGTTAAATGTACAATATGCACTAGCATTACATGTACAGTAGTTAAAACTATGTACAATATGCACTAGCATTACATGTACAGTAGTTAAATGTACAATATGCACTAGCATTACATGTACAGTAGTTAAATGTACAATATGCACTAGCATTACATGTACAGTAGTTAAATGTACAATATGCACTAGCATTACATGTACAGTAGTTAAATGTACAATATGCACTAGCGGGATACAGTGATTAAAATATTGTGCCGATTATTTGCCGGAAGTTGTTCAGTTATCAGGGACTATTTAGTACAGCGTACGGATGCAGCTTAATGTGTAATCCATGGATTGCAGGTTCGATCCCCAGTCTGACCATAATAAAATTAACAGTCTTCAGATGGGAGTTTAAACCGAGGTCTCGTGTCGGTGCTGTACACCGTGCATGTAAAAGAACCAGATGGAACTATGGAATTGGTCTCTGTCTGTATCATTGCACTATCCTCCAACAATCTAAATTGACAAATCTCTTCAGGAGGCGTCGCTCATATGGGCAACCGGTAGCGACGATAAATAAACGTAAAACACACACACATACATCTTAATGTAATATGATAAGGCTCCACAATATACTGGCAAACAGAGACGTAATTATTCTTCAAATTTATAGTTGTTGTTACTATGGTAATATGATATTAAGTAACTTACACTCATATTTTATGAAACTCGTTTTGAAATATTGCTATTCAGCTCACAAAAATGCTCGTTAAATAGATAAATTCCCAAAACTCGTTTCAGAAAATATTGTATGAAATCACCACTCATATAAGATACTATATATCTTGCCTGATGACAACTATAACGGAATTGTTGCAGATTATGGAGATGTACCAACACTAGTAGACACATTAAAGTTCGTCAATAGGATGATTAGATGAACAATCAATGTTCTTATTATAACTGTGTCAGTCTGTTGTTACGTGGAGAAGACATACCACATATCAAGGGAATGAACAATTATTCAACCTTTGCAAGTTGCTGACAACTTTCTCACATATCATCATTTAGTGTATACAAATCTATTTCAGCTCGATTGTGAAACATGTTCTTACAACAAGAGATTAATCGTTATCGATACCTCATTCCTGATGTAATCCATCGCCACGAGGGAGAGAGAAGCGGCAATGTGAATTGATGTGTCTAGCTTATGGACACAGTTTGAATTTATTATCTGACGTCGGACATTTACTTTGCACCGTGATTTCAACGCCATGGCCAACAACTGGTTTTTGTATTCCGACTGATATCGTTTATCAAAATAGTTTGATACCGAAAACAAGTCCCGTGTTTCAAATACGAAGTCAGTCTGTCCGTCATGATATCGGCTACGCATCACGCATGATGACAACACTTGTTTCAAATTGCCCCACAAATCACAAGTACGCATACAAGCACCCAAGACCAATCGGGGCTAAAGAACCCAAGACAATGCCCGTCATGTATCACTAACCGCTCTCAATGCTAACAACTGTATAGTGTAACATCCTCATGGAAAGGAATTTACATGTTTTCCAATCCATTTCAGATATCCTGTTGTATTTATATACCGTATATATATTGAATGAACTGAATAAAATATGTTTAAACTAACTAACGGCAAGGAACCACACGCATAGCGCATCAACGACAAGGAACCGCACTCCTAGCGCATCAACGGCAAGGAACCACACGCATAGCGCATCAACGGCAAGGAACCGCACGCCTAGCGCATCAACGACAAGGAACCGCACGCCTAGCGCATCAACGGCAAGGAACCGCACGCCTAGCGCATCAACGGCAAGGAACCGCACGCCTAGCGCATCAACGGCAAGGAACCACACGCATAGCGCATCAACGGCAAGGAACCGCACGCCTAGCGCATCAACGGCAAGGAACCGCACGCATAGCGCATCAACGGCAAGGAACCGCACGCCTAGCGCATCAACGACAAGGAACCATACGCATAGCGCAACAACGGCAAGGAACCGCACGCCTAGCGCATCAACGGCAAGGAACCACACGCCTAGCGCATCAACGGCACGGAACCACACGCATAGCGCATCAACGGCAAGGAACCACACGCATAGCGCATCAATGGCAAGGAACCACACGCATAGCGCATCAACGGCAAGGAACCATAGCGCATCAAGAAATGCAAGGTGTTATATGTCTCTATAGTTTCAACCAGTGAAATAACATAATTTATTTCACTGATAAACACATATGTAAAAATGATTATGAGGCATACTATTTCACAAGATATTTTATTAAAAATAATCAAATCACAAATGCTGTTTATCTATTCTAAGAAGTATGACGTCACTTGATGCACAATTACAATGATTTATCTCTAATATACTATACGACTCTGTTAATACCATTTATTGGCCACTTTATGACCCGCTTTATAACGGCAAAACGGCAATGAACAAGCATCATTGTCTCTATATATACACATGCATTTGATCACAGCTATTTTCCCTGTGTAGGTTTTATTTCGCTTTTAGACAGTAATAAAAATGCGACCTTAAATCCGTATGAAAGTGGGGGGCTTTTCACATTAAAACGTTGTTGGTAGTAATGTTCAAGAGCGAACTTGTATCGATTCTAACAACTGTACGAGAAAAACAGGAACATTTGTGTTGTTTTTGTTGGTAATAATAAAGGTCAATTGTTATGGCGTATGTGATCTTGTAATTAGACGAGAGCTATGAAGTACCATCACGGCCATTATTAAATAACATATTATATGTAACGTCCGCCATACCTCTTCTATTTGGTCCATTCGCACTGAACTTGAATCTGTACATTTTCATTATATTTTCTAACAGTGTTACTGCTATTAAGCTTAAAGCGACATTACATCGCAAAAAGCCAAACAAAAATGCATTGTTCACGTATAAATGCATTGCTACTACAAATTCTTCCGAATACATTCCAACACAAATATTGAATACGTGTTTTTGTGGTCTAGAAACTTTCAAAAGTGAATGTAGGATTTCATATACCGGTCATCCACGCTCCTGAATTGACACTTCTTTGTCATTGTAGTCAATACTAAACGCTTGATACTGTCGCTTAGAGATACTAAATTGAACTAAGATTAGTCTACAAATAAATATGCATAGGGGTATATGTGAGATATAATGGTAAATCTGTACCATAAATCTAGTGATTCGGGATACTCATGTTGTATTACGCATGTATGTCGACAATGTTTACATTATTTTGTTATGTCAACAAACCGCGCATACGACGCTTGTTTAATAGTTGAAATACTCGTTTCTGATGCAAATATTTGTGGGGGAAATTATTATACGATATAATAGGAAATAATATTCTGTATAAATTTGCATTTTAACTGATGTAGTTTCGCTTTAATGTAAGTTATGTATATTGGCTGTCGGATTGGGTGGCAACCATATCTCGGCTATGATGCGGTTTCCTGGACATACTGTAGGAAGTCATCTCGTATACGACGGTGTTATATTTATTTTATTTCTTTAGTTCCTGTGGGAATAGTTGGATATTTTAAATACGCTGTCATTTGACAGTACACTCTTTAAATATCTGGTACGTTTTACCCAAATACATCTTTCTTCAGATAGAGTGTCGCGTTAACACAAGACACTCTAGATACAGTTATAGTCAGATATAGTGTCGCTATAACACAATACACTCTAGATACAGTCATAGTCAGATAGAGTGTCGCTTTAAGACAATACACTCTAGATACAGTTATAGTCAGATATAGTGTCGCTATAACACAATACACTCTAGATACAGTTATAGTCAGATATAGTGTCGCTGTAACACAATGCACTCTAGATACAATCATAGTCAGATATAGTGACGCTTTAAGACAATACACTCTAGATACATTCATAGTCAGATAGAGTGTCGCTTTACGACAATACACTCTAGATACATTCATAGTCAGATAGAGTGTCGCTATAACACAATACACATTATATACAGTCATATTCAGATGTAGTGTCGCTGTATCACAATACAATCTAGATTCAGTCATAGTCAGATGTAGTGTCGCTTTAATACAATACACTCTAGATACAGTCATAGTCAGATATAGTGTCGCTTTAACACAATACACTCTATATACAGTTATAGTCAGATATAGTGTCGCTTCAACACAATACACTCTAGATACAGTCATAGTCAGATGTAGTGTCGCTTTAATACAATACACTCTATATACAGTCATAGTCAGATATAGTGTCGCTTTAACACAATACACTCTATATACAGTCATAGTCAGATATAGTGTCGCTGTAACACAATACACTCTAGATACAGTCATAGCCAGATATAGTGTCGCTTTAACACAATACACTCTAGATACAGTTATAGTCAGATATAGTGTCGCTGTAACACAATACACTCTAGATACAGTTATAGTCAGATATAGTGTCGCTGTAACACAATGCACTCTAGATACAGTCATAGTCAGATATAGTGACGCTTTAAGACAATACACTCTAGATACATTCATAGTCAGATAGAGTGTCGCTTTACGACAATACACTCTAGATACATTCATTGTCAGATAGAGTGTCGCTATAACACAATACACTCTATATACAGTCATAGTCAGATATAATGTCGCTGTATCACAATACACTCTAGATACAGGCATTGTCAGATGTAGTGTCGCTTTAAGACAATACACATTATATACAGTCATATTCAGATGTAGTGTCGCTGTATCACAATACAATCTAGATTCAGTCATAGTCAGATGTAGTGTCGCTTTAATACAATACACTCTAGATACAGTCATAGTCAGATATAGTGTCGCTTTAACACAATACACTCTATATACAGTTATAGTCAGATATAGTGTCGCTTCAACACAATACACTCTAGATACAGTCATAGTCAGATGTAGTGTCGCTTTAATACAATACACTCTATATACAGTCATAGTCAGATATAGTGTCGCTTTAACACAACACACTCTATATACAGTCATAGTCAGATATAGTGTCGCTGTAACACAATACACTCTAGATACAGTCATAGCCAGATATAGTGTCGCTTTAATACAATACACTCTATATACAGTCATAGTCAGATATAGTGTCGATTTAAGACACTACACTCTATATACAGTCATAGTCAGATATAGTGTCGCTGTAACACAATACACTCTAGATACAGTCATAGCCAGATATAGTGTCGCTGTAAGACAATACACTCTAGATATAGTTATAGTCAGATATAGTGTCGATTTAAGACACTACACTCTAGATACAGTTATAGTCAGATATAGTGTCGCTGTAACACAATACACTCTAGATACAGTCATAGTCAGATATAGTGTCGCTGTAACACGATGCACTCTAGATACAGTCATAGTCAGATATTGTGTCGCTTTAAGACAATGCCCTCTAGATACAGTCATAGTCAGATAGAATGTCGCTTTATGACAATGCCCTCTAGATACAGTCATAGTCAGATATAGTGTCGCTGTAACACAATACAATCTATATACAGTTATAGTCAGATATAGTGTCACTGTAAAACAATACACTCTAGATACAGTCATAACCAGATATAGTGTCGCTGTAACACAATACACTCTAGATACAGTCATAGCCAGATATAGTGTCGCTGTATCACAATGCCCTCTAGATACAGTCATAGTCAGATATCTTGTCGCTGTAACACAATACACTCTAGATACAGTCATAGTCAGATATAGTGTCGCTGTAACACAATACACTCTAGATACAGTTATAGTCAGATATAGCGTCGCTTTAATACAATACACTCTAGATACTGTCATAGTCACATATAGTGTCGCTTTAACACAATACACTCTAGATACAGTTATAGTCAGATATGGTGTCGCTGTAACACAATACACTCTAGATAAAGTCATAGTCAGATATTGTGTCGCTTTAAGACAATACACTCTAGATACAGTCATAGTCAGATATAGTGTCGCTGTAACACAATACACTCTAGATACAGTCATAGTCAGATATAGTGTCGCTTTAAGACAATACACTCTAGATACAGTCAGTGTCAGATATAGTGTCGCTATAACACAATACACTCTAGATACAGTCAGTGTCAGATATAGTGTCGCTGTAACACAATGTACTCTATATACAGTCATAGTCAGATATAGTGTCGCTGTAACACAATGCACTCTAGATACAGTTATAGTCAGATATAGTGTCGCTGAAACACAATACACTCTAAATACAGTCATAGTCAGATATAGTGTCGCTTTAACACAATGCCCTCTAAATACAGTCATAGTCAGATATAGCGTCGCTATAACACAATGCACTCTAGATACAGTCATAGTCAGATATAGTGTCGCTGTAACACAATACACTCTAGATACAGTCATAGTCAGATATAGTGTCGCTGTAACACAATACACTCTAGATACAGTCATAGTCAGATATAGTGTCGCTTTAACACAATACACTCTAGATACATTCATAGCCAGATATAGTGTCGCTTTAAGACACTACATTCTAGATACAGTCATTGTCAGATATAGTGTCGCTGTAACACAATACACTCTAGATACAGTCATAGTCAGATATAGTGTCGCTTTAACACAATACACTCTAGATACAGTCATAGTCAGATATAGTGTCGCTTTAAGACAATACACTCTAGATACAGTCATAGTCAGATATAGTGTCGCTGTAACACAATACACTCTAGATACAGTCATAGTCAGATATAGTGTCGCTGTAACACAATACACTCTAGATACAGACATAGTAACATATAGTGTCGCTGTAACACAATACACTTTAGATACAATCATAGTGAGATATAGTGTCGCTTTAATACAATACACTCTAGATACTGTCATAGTCACATATAGTGTCGCCTTAACACAATACACTCTAGATACTGTTATAGTCAGATATGGTGTCGCTGTAAGACAATACACTCTAGATACAGTCATAGTCAGATATAGTGTCGCTTTAATACAATACACTCTAGATACAGTCATAGTCAGATGTAGTGTCGCTTCAACACAATACACTCTAGATAAAGTCATAGTCAGATATAGTGTCGCTTTAACACAATGCCCTCTAGATACAGTCATAGTCAGATATTGTGTCCCTTTAAGACAATACACTCTAGATACAGTCATAGTCAGATATAGCGTCGCTATAACACAATACACTCTAGATACAGTCATAGTCAGATATAGCGTCGCTATAACACAATGCACTCTAGATACAGTCATAGTCAGATATAGTGTCGCTGTAATACAATACACTCTAGATACAGTCATAGTCAGATATAGCGTCGCTATAACACAATGCACTCTAGATACTGTCATAGTCACATATAGTGTCGCTTTAACACAATACACTCTAGATACAGTTATATTCAGATATGGTGTCGCTGTAACACAATACATTCTAGATACAGTCATAGTCAGATATAGTGTCGCTTTAATGCAATACACTCTAGATACAGTCATAGTCAGATATAATGTCGCTGTATCACAATACACTATAGATACAGACATTGTCAGATGTAGTGTCGCTTTAAGACAATACACATTAAATACAGTCATATTCAGATGTAGTGTCGCTGTATCACAATACAATCTAGATACAGTCATAGTCAGATGTAGTGTCGCTTTAATACAATACACTCTATATACAGTCATAGTCAGATATAGTGTCGCTTTAACACAATACACTCTATATACAGTTATAGTCAGATATAGTGTCGCTTCAACACAATACACTCTAGATACAGTCATAGTCAGATGTAGAGTCGCTTTAATACAATACACTCTATATACAGTCATAGTCAGATATAGTGTCGCTTTAACACAATACACTCTATATACAGTCATAGTCAGATATAGTGTCGCTGTAACACAATACACTCTAGATACAGTCATAGCCAGATATAGTGTCGCTGTAAGACAATACACTCTAGATACAGTTATAGTCAGATATAGTGTCGATTTAAGACACTACACTCTAGATACAGTTATAGTCAGATATAGTGTCGCTGTAACACAATACACTCTAGATACAGTCATAGTCAGATATAGTGTCGCTGTAACACGATGCACTCTAGATACAGTCATAGTCAGATATTGTGTCGCTTTAAGACAATGCCCTCTAGATACAGTCATAGTCAGATAGAATGTCGCTTTAAGACAATGCCCTCTAGATACAGTCATAGTCAGATATAGTGTCGCTGTAACACAATACACTCTATATACAGTTGTAGTCAGATATAGTGTCACTGTAAAACAATACACTCTAGATACAGTCATAGCCAGATATAGTGTCGCTGTAACACAATACACTCTAGATACAGTCATAGCCAGATATAGTGTCGCTGTATCACAATGCCCTCTAGATACAGTCATAGTCAGATATCTTGTCGCTGTAATACAATACACTCTAGATACAGTCATAGTCAGATATAGTGTCGCTGTAACACAATACACTCTAGATACAGTTATAGTCAGATATAGCGTCGCTTTAATACAATACACTCTAGATACTGTCATAGTCACATATAGTGTCGCTTTAGTACAATACAGTCTAGATACAGTTATAATCAGATAAAGTGTCGCTGTATCACAATACACTCTAGATACTGTCATAGTCACATATAGTGTCGCTTTAGCACAATACACTCTAGATACTGTCATATTCACATATAGTGTCGCTTTAACACAATACACTCTAGATACAGTTATAGTCAGATATGGTGTCGCTGTAACACAATACACTCTAGATACAGTCATAGGCAGATATAGTGTCGCTTTAATACAATACACTCTAGATACAGTCATAGTCAGATGTAGTGTCGCTTTAATACAATACACTCTATATACAGTTATAGTCAGATATAGTGTCGCTGTAACACAATACACTCTATATACAGTTATAATCAGATATAGTGTCGCTTCAACACAATACACTCTAGATACTGTCATAGTCAGATATAGTGTCGCTTTAACACAATGCCCTCTAGATACAGTCATAGTCAGATATTGTGTAGCTTTAAGAAAATACACTCTACATACAGTCATAGTCAGATATAGTGTCGCTGTAACACAATACACTCTCGATACAGTCATAGTCAGATATAGTGTCGCTTTAAGACAATACACTCTAGATACAGTCAGTGTCAGATATAGTGTCGCTATAACACAATACACTCTAGATACAGTCAGTGTCAGATATAGTGTCGCTGTAACACAATGCACTCTATATACAGTCATAGTCAGATATAGTGTCGCTGTAACACAATGCACTCTAGATACAGTTATAGTCAGATATAGTGTCGCTGTAACACAATACACTCTAAATACAGTCATAGTCAGATATAGTGTCGCTTTAACACAATGCCCTCTAAATACAGTCATAGTCAGATATAGCCTCGCTATAACACAATGCACTCTAGATACAGTCATAGTCAGATATAGTGTCGCTGTAACACAATACACTCTAGATACAGTCATAGTCAGATATAGTGTCGCTGTAACACAATACACTCTAGATACAGTCATAGTCAGATATAGTGTCGCTTTAACACAATACACTCTAGATACATTCATATCCAGATATAGTGTCGCTTTAAGACACTACATTCTAGATACAGTCATTGTCAGATATAGTGTCGCTGTAACACAATACACTCTAGATACAGTCATAGTCAGATATAGTGTCGCTTTAACACAATACACTCTAGATACAGTCATAGTCAGATATAGTGTCGCTTTAAGACAATACACTCTAGATACAGTCATAGTCAGATATAGTGTCGCTGTAACACAATACACTCTAGATACAGACATAGTCACATATAGTGTCGCTGTAACACAATACACTTTAGATACAATCCTAGTGAGATATAGTGTCGCTTTAATACAATACACTCTAGATACTGTCATAGTCACATATAGTGTCGCTTTAACACAATACACTCTAGATACTGTTATAGTCAGATATGGTGTCGCTGTAACACAATACACTCTAGATACAGTCATAGGCAGATATAGTGTCGCTTTAATACAATACACTCTAGATACAGTCATAGTCAGATGTAGTGTCGCTTTATGACAATACACTCTAGATACATTCATAGTCAGATATAGTGTCGCTGTAACACAATACACTCTAGATACAGTCATAGTCAGATATAATGTCGCTGTATCACAATACACTATAGATACAGACATTGTCAGATGTAGTGTCGCTTTAAGACAATACACATTAAATACAGTCATATTCAGATGTAGTGCCGCTGTATCACAATACAATCTAGATACAGTCATAGTCAGATGTAGTGTCGCTTTAATACAATACACTCTATATACAGTCATAGTCAGATATAGTGTCGCTTTAACACAATACACTCTATATACAGTTATAGTCAGATATAGTGTCGCTTCAACACAATACACTCTAGATACAGTCATAGTCAGATGTAGAGTCGCTTTAATACAATACACTCTATATACAGTCATAGTCAGATATAGTGTCGCTTTAACACAATACACTCTATATACAGTCATAGTCAGATATAGTGTCGCTGTAACACAATACACTCTAGATACAGTCATAGCCAGATATAGTGTCGCTGTAAGACAATACACTCTAGATACAGTTATAGTCAGATATAGTGTCGATTTAAGACACTACACTCTAGATACAGTTATAGTCAGATATAGTGTCGCTGTAACACAATACACTCTAGATACAGTCATAGTCAGATATAGTGTCGCTGTAACACGATGCACTCTAGATACAGTCATAGTCAGATATTGTGTCGCTTTAAGACAATGCCCTCTAGATACAGTCATAGTCAGATAGAATGTCGCTTTAAGACAATGCCCTCTAGATACAGTCATAGTCAGATATAGTGTCGCTGTAACACAATACACTCTATATACAGTTATAGTCAGATATAGTGTCACTGTAAAACAATACACTCTAGATACAGTCATAGCCAGATATAGTGTCGCTGTAACACAATACACTCTAGATACAGTCATAGCCAGATATAGTGTCGCTGTATCACAATGCCCTCTAGATACAGTCATAGTCAGATATCTTGTCGCTGTAATACAATACACTCTAGATACAGTCATAGTCAGATATAGTGTCGCTGTAACACAATACACTCTAGATACAGTTATAGTCAGATATAGCGTCGCTTTAATACAATACACTCTAGATACTGTCATAGTCACATATAGTGTCGCTTTAGTACAATACAGTCTAGATACAGTTATAATCAGATAAAGTGTCGCTGTATCACAATACACTCTAGATACTGTCATAGTCACATATAGTGTCGCTTTAGCACAATACACTCTAGATACTGTCATATTCACATATAGTGTCGCTTTAACACAATACACTCTAGATACAGTTATTGTCAGATATGGTGTCGCTGTAACACAATACACTCTAGATACAGTCATAGGCAGATATAGTGTCGCTTTAATACAATACACTCTAGATACAGTCATAGTCAGATGTAGTGTCGCTTTAATACAATACACTCTATATACAGTTATAGTCAGATATAGTGTCGCTGTAACACAATACACTCTATATACAGTTATAATCAGATATAGTGTCGCTTCAACACAATACACTCTAGATACTGTCATAGTCAGATATAGTGTCGCTTTAACACAATGCCCTCTAGATACAGTCATAGTCAGATATTGTGTAGCTTTAAGACAATACACTCTAGATACAGTCATAGTCAGATATAGTGTCGCTGTAACACAATACACTCTCGATACAGTCATAGTCAGATATAGTGTCGCTTTAAGACAATACACTCTAGATACAGTCAGTGTCAGATATAGTGTCGCTATAACACAATACACTCTAGATACAGTCAGTGTCAGATATAGTGTCGCTGTAACACAATGCACTCTATATACAGTCATAGTCAGATATAGTGTCGCTGTAACACAATGCACTCTAGATACAGTTATAGTCAGATATAGTGTCGCTGTAACACAATACACTCTAAATACAGTCATAGTCAGATATAGTGTCGCTTTAACACAATGCCCTCTAAATACAGTCATAGTCAGATATAGCCTCGCTATAACACAATGCACTCTAGATACAGTCATAGTCAGATATAGTGTCGCTGTAACACAATACACTCTAGATACAGTCATAGTCAGATATAGTGTCGCTGTAACACAATACACTCTAGATACAGTCATAGTCAGATATAGTGTCGCTTTAACACAATACACTCTAGATACATTCATATCCAGATATAGTGTCGCTTTAAGACACTACATTCTAGATACAGTCATTGTCAGATATAGTGTCGCTGTAACACTATACACTCTAGATACAGTCATAGTCAGATATAGTGTCGCTTTAACACAATACACTCTAGATACAGTCATAGTCAGATATAGTGTCGCTTTAAGACAATACACTCTAGATACAGTCATAGTCAGATATAGTGTCGCTGTAACACAATACACTCTAGATACAGACATAGTCACATATAGTGTCGCTGTAACACAATACACTTTAGATACAATCCTAGTGAGATATAGTGTCGCTTTAATACAATACACTCTAGATACTGTCATAGTCACATATAGTGTCGCTTTAACACAATACACTCTAGATACTGTTATAGTCAGATATGGTGTCGCTGTAACACAATACACTCTAGATACAGTCATAGGCAGATATAGTGTCGCTTTAATACAATACACTCTAGATACAGTCATAGTCAGATGTAGTGTCGCTTTAATACAATACACTCTATATACAGTTATAGTCAGATATAGTGTCGCTGTAACACAATATACTCTATATACAGTTATAATCAGATATAGTGTCACTTCAACACAATACACTCTAGATACTGTCATAGTCAGATATAGTGTCGCTTTAACAAAATGCCCTCTAGATACAGTCATAGTCAGATATTTTTTCGCTTTAAGACAATACACTCTAGATACAGTCATAGTCAGATATAGTGTCGCTGTAACACAATACACTCTAGATACAGTCATAGTCAGATATAGTGTCGCTTTAAGACAATACACTCTAGATACAGTCAGTGTCAGATATAGTGTCGCTATAACACAATACACTCTAGATACAGTCAGTGTCAGATATAGTGTCGCTGTAACACAATGCACTCTATATACAGTCATAGTCAGATATAGTGTCGCTGTAACACAATGCACTCTAGATACAGTTATAGTCAGATATAGTGTCGCTGTAACACAATACACTCTAAATACAGTCATAGTCAGATATAGTGTCGCTTTAACACAATGCCCTCTAAATACAGTCATAGTCAGATATAGCGTCGCTATAACACAATGCACTCTAGATACAGTCATAGTCAGATATAGTGTCGCTGTAACACAATACACTCTAGATACAGTCATAGTCAGATATAGTGTCGCTGTAACACAATACACTCTAGATACAGTCATAGTCAGATATAGTGTCGCTTTATCACAATACACTCTAGATACATTCATAGCCAGATATAGTGTCGCTTTAAGACACTACATTCTAGATACAGTCATTGTCAGATATAGTGTCGCTGTAACACAATACACTCTAGATACAGTCATAGTCAGATATAGTGTCGCTTTAACACAATACACTCTAGATACAGTCATAGTCAGATATAGTGTCGCTTTAAGACAATACACTCTAGATACAGTCATAGTCAGATATAGTGTCGCTGTAACACAATACACTTTAGATACAATCCTAGTGAGATATAGTGTCGCTTTAATACAATACACTCTAGATACTGTCATAGTCACATATAGTGTCGCTTTAACACAATACACTCTAGATACTGTTATAGTCAGATATGGTGTCGCTGTAAGACAATACACTCTAGATACAGTCATAGTCAGATATAGTGTCGCTTTAATACAATACACTCTAGATACAGTCATAGTCAGATGTAGTGTCGCTTCAACACAATACACTCTAGATACAGTCATAGTCAGATATAGTGTCGCTTTAACACAATGCCCTCTAGATACAGTCATAGTCAGATATTTTGTCGCTTTAAGACAATACACTCTAGATACAGTCATAGTCAGATATAGCGTCGCTATAACACAATACACTCTAGATACAGTCATAGTCAGATATAGCGTCGCTATAACACAATGCACTCTAGATACAGTCATAGTCAGATATAGTGTCGCTGTAAAACAATACACTCTAGATAGAGTCATAGTCAGATATAGCGTCGCTATAACACAATGCACTCTAGATACAGTCATAGTCAGATATAGTGTCGCTGTAACACAATACACTCTATATACAGTCATAGTCAGATATAGCGTCGCTGTAACACAATGCACTCTAGATACAGTCATAGTCAGATATAGTGTCGTTGTAACACAATACACTCTAGATACAGTCATAGTCAGATATAGTGTCGCTGTAACACAATACACTCTAGATACAGTCATAGTCAGTATAGTGTCGCTTTAACACAATACACTCTAGATACATTCATAGCCAGATATAGTGTCGCTTTAAGACACTACATTCTAGATACAGTCATAGTCAGATATAGTGTCGCTGTAACACAATACACTCTAGATACAGTCATAGTCAGATATAGTGTCGCTTTAACACAATACACTCTAATCAGTATAGTCAAAAAACCACAATACACTCTAGATACAGTCATAGTCAGATATAGTGTCGCTTTAACACAATACACTCTAGATACAGTCATAGTCAGATATAGTGTCGCTGTAACACAATACACTCTAGATAAGTCATAGTCAGATATAGTGTCGCTGTAACACAATACACTCTAGATACAGTTATAGTCAGATATAGTGTCGCTGTAACACAATACACTCTAGATACAGTCATAGTCAGATATAGTGTCGCTGTAACACAATACACTCTAGATACAGTCATAGTCAGATATAGTGTCGCTGTAACACAATACACTCTAGATACAGTCATAGTCAGATATAGTGTCGCTGTAACACAATGCACTCTATATACAGTCATAGTCAGATATAGTGTCGCTGTAACACAATACACTCTAGATACAGTCATAGTCAGATATAGTGTCGCTTTAACACAATACACTCTAGATACAGTCATAGTCAGATATAGTGTCGCTTTAAGACAATACACTCTAGATACAGTCATAGGCAGATATAGTGTCGCTGTAACACAATACACTCTAGATAAAGTCATAGTCAGATATAGTGTCGCTGTAACACAATGCACTCTATATACAGTCATAGTCAGATATAGTGTCGCTGTAACACAATGCACTCTATATACAGTCATAGTCAGATATAGTGTCGCTGAAGCACCTATCCGAATAGAAAACAACGCGGCTGATCTGGGTCCATGTTGTTTGCACATTGCTTTGAATTTATTCGGCGCTGATATAGTGTCGCTTTAACACAAGAAACGCTAGATACAATCACGTGTTGTGCATTCCATGAAGCATCTATTGTGGCGCCAAATTTCCAATAACATATGCAGCTATCACCGTGCAAGGGGATGCGACAAGAAAAAGTCGATAACATAATTTGTGGATTTGATGAATTTGTGCGCAATACCCTGATTTCAATTGATTATTAATATATGACGGATTTATGTATACATTCGTATAACATAGGATACGAGATATAGTTTATACAAATTTATTTTAGCTCGATTGCGAAACAAGTTATTACAACTTATAATATTAATCACCCTCGAGACCTCATTCCTGATGGAATACATCGCCACGAGGGAGGGAGAGAAGAGGCAACGTGGAATTTAAATACATTGTCTAATGGCACGATCGTAACGGCTCCAGCGGGGCTCGAACTCCGGACCTTTCGCACCTGATGCAAACGCGCATCCACTGCGCTATCACGACTTCCACTTGAATCAGATATATAAAATGCATGTACAGTTGTGACGTAACGCCGCACTATTTTCTTATTGTCTCTGGTATATATACGCATCAAAAATGTAGATAACATGGACTCCATGGATATCATGTTCGATCCCCCCCCCCCCGTCTGACCCTAATAAAATTAACAGTCTTTCAGATGGGACATTAAACCGAGGTCTCGTGTCGATGCTTTACACCGTGCACGTAAAAGAACCAGAGGAGATTCTGTAATGGGTCTCTGCACTATCCGCCAAACATCTAAAATGACTAATATCACCAGGATGTGTCGCTCATATGGGCAACCGGTAGCGACGATAAATAAACGTAAAACACATGCAATATATTTCAAAAAGCTAGAGTACGAAAGTACTTTTGCATGTTCTTAATTAGATAAACAAACAAACGACCAAGTACGAATATTTTTATTCATTTTGTGATGGATACTGACATTAATAGCTGGTGATTAACAGTTGATTTATTTCGAAGCATGTAGTAAATAGTTCAGTATCTATTAACCAGCAGAGGAAATAGATAAATTATATCGAAGTTGAAAGACATAACAAATTTATTTATGTGCCGTTGTTACAAAATGTGTTTGTACCAAGTCTCGTTGCTGATTATTTTACTACATTCATTTGTGTGTGTGTGTTTTTTTACGTTTATTTATCGTCGCTACCGGTTGCCCATATGAGCGACGCCTCCTGAAGAGATTAGTCATTTTAGATTTTTGGAGGATAGTGCAATGATACAGACAGAGACCCATTCCAGAGTCTCCTCTGATTCTATTACGTGCACGGTGTACAGCACCGATACGAGACCTCGGTTTAACGCCCCATCTGAAAGACTGTTAATTTTATTAGGGTCAGACGGGGGATCGAACCTGCGATCCCTGGATTATCAGTACAGCGTGTTACCACTGGACTACAGATCCGTCATTCCGTTGGGCACATACAGTCTGGCGTGGTTGTCCTTTTAATTGGAATCCTTTGCGTTTGCTGTTGTTTGTTTGTTTGTTTGTTTGTTTTGCTTGCATTAACATGTTGGGGTTTAAAGTCGCACCGACAGCTTAGGTCATATGGCGACTCTCCAGTGGAGGAAGACCCAAGGTGCCCTTCCTTCCTAGACCTGTTTCAGACAGGAACGGCAGCCGGATAGGACCACCGATCTACCGCAAACCAGCTGGATAGCTCCTTGACATGGACTAATTTGACACCCCCGATGGGATTCGAACTTACTGCGGCGGGGACAAATGATTATAAATAAACGCCCTTAACAAATATGTTTTAAAAGACGCTCTTACTGTTGTTGTATGACTTTTGTGGTTTTATTAATATCATCGTTAATTATTAATTTTGTTAACAAATATCAAATGTAGATACCGTAGGACATGCGACTGTCGAACCCTTTCCCACGTAGAAGCACCTCTTGTCGCCATTGCCAATACGACATACATTTACCCTTCCACTCATTGAAGCACCTCTTGTCGCCATTACCAATACGACATACATTAACCCTTTCCCTCATAGAAGCACCTCTTGTCGCCATTGCCAATACGACATACATTGACCCTTTCCCTCATTGAAGCACCTCTTGTCGCCATTACCAATACGACATACATTTACCCTTCCCCTCATTGAAGCACCTCTTGTCGCCATTACCAATACGACATACATTAACCCTTTCCCTCATAGAAGCACCTCTTGTCGCCATTGCCAATACGACATACATTAACCCTTTCCCTCATAGAAGCACCTCTTGACGCCATTACCAATACGACATACATTGACATGTAGTAGCCAAACTAATGTTCATAATAAAGGCTAGAATCTCTATGAAGTCCCAGTAATCCCAATGGAGGTGGGATAGATGTGGCGACTACTTATCCACTGCATGGTAGCTAAATGGCTGTCGTTTGTATGGAGATATAATAGTATATTAACCTAAATCTCTATGAAGGAAAGTGTTAATAATTGAATAATTAAAAGATGAGGTTATTAACACTACAAATCCTGTCCAATATTCCATACTGATGTATATACTTAAATAGGCAGAAGTGCATCCGAGGTCGAATGTAGTCCCAATAACTAATATAGTTCATTTATCTTTTTGGTAAAAATACATTTACATGACAGGCAGTGTATAGTGTTTGTGTTTTTTGAGAAAGTATGTGACTTGAGAAGACTTCAGACTTGTTCATGTGTAGAAAATATGTGGTATAAGAAGTCATGCCATTGCAAACTGAAGGTTGGTATACTGTATTATTTGGCGGAGGAATACAGTGTGTAAACACAGTGACGTTATTCACAGATGAGTAATGGCTATGCAACTCATTACTTTTGGGATATTTTTGCTGTTTTTCAGTTTGATTTGAATACTTCTTCACACTGGGTGTGGTATCAGAAGAAATGAAAGATAAATGAACAGACTGTATGTTTTTTATGTTTTACTATATATTTAGTAGGCAATTTATTTGCTGTTTTACAACCATAAATACGTTTTTGACAGGGGAGCAAAATGCAACAGCTGAAGCTGTGGCTTAGTGCAGATTTAGTTTAGTCATATTTTATTGCTGGATTAATTTTAAATATATGGGTAGGTCCACACGTTCTAGCTCCATTAGTCACGACCCTTCCCGAAATGCAGATTTAACAGTGGTATTCGTGACAGCGCAGTGGAAGCGCGTTCGCTTCAGGTGCGAACGGTCTGGAGTTCGAGCCCAATTGGAGCCGTTACGATTATGCCCTTAGGCAAGTCATTTAAATTCCACGCTGCCTCTCCTCTCTCCTTCGTGGCGATGGATTCCATCAGGAATGAGGTTTTCGAGAGTGATTAATATAAGTTGAAATAACTTGTTTCGCAATCGAGCTCAAATAAATGTGTATAAATTAATGGTAGATTTGTTCTTTGTTTATAGGCACAACATATCAAGTCAAGTTAGCATAATGGTTTATATTTCCCTTGTGTTAGACATCATTTCTCGACTTCATCTAAATAGTTGAAAGCTTATTACAAGCTAGACACGGTATAACAAATACCCATCTGGATTACAGATTTCATGTTCTAACCTAGATATTTGTATCTCTTCTGTGATATTAATAACTTAATATATATATATATATATATACACCAGACATTAATGAACACACTCTAAAATGAAATATCTTCAGGAGGCGTCGCTCATATGGGCAACCGGTAGCGACGATAAATAAACGTAAAACACACACACACATGAACAAACTTAGTTAGCGTTTAAATGCATCATTTTCTTTTTTTAATTATGATTATTATACAGACCACGCCTCGATTCCAGAAGCACCCCTGGTCGTTTTACATACCGGCGGGTTGCACACATATATATGGGTTCCCGATTTATATTGAAACCCGAAACAACTGTTAATATGTTCATGGTACGACTGGGGATCGAACTCTGTAGTTGCAGCCCAACGTCGTAATCAATGACTCGCCATCAACTCTTTCCAGCTCACTGTTGAATGTGTGGCGTCAAGGGCAGTCTGTATACTAGAGAACGTATAGCATTGTTAATCCACAGTGCCCCATCCTTCACCCTCATGGCGATTACATTAATGTTGTATGGACCTGTGCCGTTGCGTGTATTTATCGTCGCTACGGGTTGCCCACATGACCGCCGCCTCCTGAAGAGATTAGTCATTTTTGATGTGTTCAATGATACAAACAGACACCCATGCAGTGTATATTCTGGCAGTATTACGAGACCTCGGTTTGATGCTCAAATGAAAGACTGTTAGTATTAGTAGGCTCAGACGGGGGGTCGTAGCTTGGGTTCCAGTCTGTCGATAATTCACATATTTAGTTCTGGCAAAATGAAACATTCATATTATCTATCATATTGCTCAATACGGCTCAAGTAATGGTCTCTGTGTTAAAAAATATATTAATATGACTGACAATGCGAAATATATCAACGCCAGTGTCCAGGTTAGATCACAGTACCAACGTATTAACAACTGGACTACCGCGCATGTGACTTGGTTTGCAATAGAGTCAAATTAATATTTTTTTAGCAAATAAATCATACTATGTTAATAACAATAAAATAAGTGGAAGTCGTGATAGCGCAGTGGTAGTGTGTCCGGAGATCGAGCCGCGCAGGAGCCGTTACGTGTGTGCCCTTAGGCAAGGCATTTAAATTACTCGTTGCAATGGATTCCATCAGGAATGAGGTCTCGAGAGTGATTAATATAAGTTGTAAGACCTTGTTTCGCAATAGAGCTAAAATAAATTTGTATAAACTAACCAACTAATGTGGTGGGTCAATTTGGAAATAATTTCTTTCACGAGGCCCATTCCAGAGTCTCCTCTGTGGTTCTTTTACGTGTACGGTGTAAAGCACCGACACAAGACCTCGGTTTAACGTCCCATCTGAAAGACTGTTAATTGTATTAGGGTCAGGCTGGGGATCGAACCTGTGATCCCTGGATTATCAGTCCAGCGTGTTACCACTTGACTACAGATCCGTCCTTTCACGGGAACATTAATATATATGTACTTATATGTTAAAAAGTAATAACTGTGTACGTGTATATTTAGAGAATGCGTCTGTAGAAAAAACCAGCGGCTCCAGCCCGGAAAACCGACATGGAGCCTGTCAGATAACACGGGCTGCTCCCACACGGCCACGGCACTCATCTAAACGGCAACCCATTAGTCATGTCGGGTACACTGATGGAACGGACACTATTCAAGTATTCACTTCTCTTCAGGTCAATAGCTCAATCTATTATTCTAAGCGATGGGCTATTGACACGAAACAGACGGCTATTGGCCAATACGAAGTCGAGAGCCTGTCTGATAACACGGGGCGCTTCAACACACGCACGCCAATCATCCCATCGGTAATCCGTTGGTCGTGTCGGGTCCGTTTTGCCGATGAAACGGACACTATCAAATATTCACTTCCCTTCAGGTCAATAGCTCAAACTATTATTTTTAACGATGGTCTATTGACACGAAACCGATGGCTATTGACCGATACGAAGTCGAGATTAATAGCATTCTGCTTCAGATCAATAGTCCTTTCTAGTAGAATAATAGTTTTAGCTATTGAATACTTGTGTTATTATATGATACATGTATATTTCAATTTCAATTCAATATATTTTATTTGGCATAAACATATAACATGTGCATCGCCATAAATCAAATAACATGGCGGTTATAATAAAACTAACATACATCTTTCTATATTTTGAGAAACGTGTGTGTATTATTATTTTTTTATTTATTTTTCCTTTTATAGCATACACAGCATAATTGTCACATGTTAAACACTATACATAGTACTTAATGAACATATACTTATAATTCTTATCTGTTTAATATGACTTTGTGCTGACAGTTACACATATTTCTTATTTCAAAATTCTTGCATCTGATTCATGGATGCCATAAAAGGTTTCCGTCATAAATGTGACACTCCCATGCTTGACGGATACATTTTTAAAGTATAAAAACATTCATGAAAAGGGGCTTTAGAATACATGGACAATGTTTAAAAAGATAACGTTATTAAAATTCCCAATGATCATAATGTCCCCAATTTAGCACTTTAATTTCAAATTGCGATGGTTTAGATAGTTACTACAAATTAAAAAAAGACCATTTGAACATATGATAATTTACTTTATCATGCATTATTGCAATCTCCTTTTCAAGAGAAATTCTCATTTTCAAGTAGTTTAAGAACTGCTCAATGTTGGGAATATTTTTTCTGTATTTCATTTGAAATATAAATGATTTCATTAAAAAGATAATGAAATTTGTAATGTTGCTTTTTATTCCTTTTTCTAAGATCCCAAAGCTTATATTTTCTAAGTTGAAAGATACTGAGAAATTGTGGGTGCTATTAATAACATGTAATTAGAATATATTGTATTATTAAAACAAATATATATATACATATATATACATACACATATATATATACATACATACCTACACATACATACACATATATATATATATATTTGTTTTTAACATAATAACAATTATTTATCATTAAAATATGTAACTATAGATCAATACACCCTACTGTTGACAATTGTGCTCTATACTATATACATAATTTTGATATTCAAGTTCAAGTTGTGTAACACAGTCCAGCATGATTGTAAATTAGTATCAAATATGGCAATACGATTAGCAAGGTTTAACGCGAGACCAGTACATCTGCAACTTCCTCCGACATTTAATTGCCGAATCGATCAGCCAGTGTTGCTTACAGAAAGTCACACACATGCGCAATCGCAACCAAAATGTACATCGCCAACACGCCCGCGGAACTATTGAACTTCAATAATGGAGTGGAATGAAATTTGTGTGTGGGTGTTTTACGTTTATTTATCGTCGCTACTGGTTACCCATATGAGCGACGCCTCATGAAGAGATTAGTCATTTTAGATTTTGGAGGATAGTGCAATGATACAGAAAGAGACCCAATCCAGAGCCTCCTCTGGTTCTTTTACGTGCACGGTGTAAAGCACCGACACGAGACCTCGGTTTAACGTCCCATCTGAAAGACTGTTAATTGTATTAGGGTCAGACGGGTGATCGAACCTGCGATCCCTGGATTATCAGTCCAGCGTGTTAACCACTGGACTACAGATCCGTATGTCCTCGATGTCGAACGAACGTGTGGAAAACAAGTCGAATAGTCAACACTACTCACCTCCACGTGATCAGGTTTCAGCCAATCAGATTAGTACTAATATTCCTTTTATTTAACCATATTGTATTGCAAATCAATAGTACATTATGTCATACACGTAAAGATACAATACATAACATGAACATATAAATGGTTCGGGCCACAAGTTTTAACAACATTAGACAACGGCCCGCACCAATATTCAACATAGATAAACTATAATTAGTTTATACACATTTATTTTAGCTCGATTGCGAAACAAGTTATTTCAACTTATATAAATCACTCTCGAGACCTCATTCCTGATGGAATCCATCGCCACGAGGGAGAGAGAAGAGGCAACGTGGACTTTAAATGCCTTGCCTAAGGGCACAATCGTAACGGCTCCAGTGGGGCTCGAACTCCGGACCTTTCGCACCTGAAGCGAACGCGCATCCACTGCGCTATCACGACTTCCACTATAATTGATACTACTGAGACGATATTGCACATTTTGTTTAAAATAAAGTTTGATTATTGGGAAGGGCCGTTTTCTAATGTTGGCTATAACTTGTAGCCCGACCATTTGCTATGTTACACAAATGTATATATGTGCCTTATAATCTGTTAACTTAGTTCACATCTGATTCATGCTCGTATGTAATATTGTATTGTCGAATGTATTACATATGCAATAAAATATGGTTAAATAAAAACCAATATGCAATATGGAGGCGCAGCATGTTTACCTGACTAACAATACTTCATACATGCTAGTTTCCAAATGGCCAATTTTTTAATTTAATAATATTTTATTGCATTTTTTCATACAATACATTACATATATACATACAATACTAAGAACAAATCAGAGATTACTATGTAGTTATATGATTGGAAGTCGTGATGGCGCAGTGGATGCCCGTTCGCTTCAGGTGCGAAAGGTCCGGAGTTCGAGCCCCACTGGAGCCGTTACGATTGTGCCCTTAGGCAAGGCATTTAAATTCCACGTTGCCTCTTCTCTCTCCCTCGTGGTGATGGATTCCATCAGGAATGAGGTCTCGAGAGTGATTTATATAAGTTGAAATAACTTGTTTCGCAATCGAGCTAAAATAAATTTGTATAAACTATGATTGCAGTATACGATACATTTGTTTTGTCAAGGGGGACAACGGCTACAAGTTATAACAACATTATTTACAGCCCCCCCCCAAATGGCCATTAATTACCCAAGACAAACATAATACTAGCACACCCTTATTTTCAGTATTAAAAAACAACTAGGCGTGAAAACGATTATACGAACATCTGTGCAAGCAATTCCAGGCGTAGCTCACATATTATGTTTAGCCTTTGGTCAGAATTCATTCTTGCGAGTAATTGACTGAATATTTCTGTTGAAAGTAGATATATTCACAATTTATAACTTTATTATGGGTTTTAGTAATACCAGCAGATTTTCGCCCCGAATATTGGCGAAGAGTATAAAACATAAAACCAGGAAACGCATAGATCAAAGGGCAGTCGGTGTTTAGTATGTAACAATGCGCTAGACAGGGTTTGACTAGTTATGCAAATGCATGAAGGAACTCGTGAACGAAAAAACAGACACCACGTACCTACAGAAAAGTAGCCCGAATATTCTGGCTCAGAAAGGTTAATTACCACATTGATTGCCTCAGGTACTAAAGGGTGTCGGCAGAAATGCTGTTTACCTATTAAATGCTTTACTCTTGCATTCTTCGACGATTATCTAGATGGTTAAAGTTTTAAAGAACATGGGTTTGCTTTGCTTCGCATTAACTCTTTCACCGCCAATATCGCATAAAAGCGACTTTGTAAAAAAAGGAGAGAACCCGATCGGACAGAACAGAACGTGCCGTCTGATCAGGCTATATGCTGATTGCTCTTCAGACAGTGGAGCTGAAGCACCTGTCCGAATAGCAAACAACATAGATCCTGATCAGACGCGGCGTTACGCCGCGGCTGATCTGGATCTATGTTGTTTGCACATGCTCTGAATTTATTCGGCGCTGAAAGAGTTAATAAGATTACTAAATAAGCCATAAATTATATTACCATCGACATCACGGTATCTATACTGTTCTATCTATAAGTGTACTTTGTAACTCGATTGCATTACTGATAAATCAACTCATTGCTGTCCGATTAGCGCAATGGTTAGCGCGCTCGATTCTCACCAATGCGACTCGGGTTCGATCCTCGGACCGGTAAGAATGTGAGATGGTACGATGGTCGCCAGATCGGACAGGTGGGTTTTCTCCGGGTACTCTGGTTTCCTCCCACACGAATGACCACATTTACGCTTTCATCCGCGCCAACGAGAGTGATTAATATAAGTTGTTAAAACTTGCTTCGCAATCATTGTAAAATAAATAAATCTTAAAATAAATCAGTGTGTGCGTATGGTGTTTTTAAAGCCGCTACCGATTTCAATCATAAGAAATGCCCCCCCCCCCACCCCTCGTTATAATATGTTTGGGGGATACACTCTAAATCCTAATTATGCTGAACATGTGTTTTTAAAAAAACACCTGTCGACACACTTTGTAAACATGTGTACCCTCGTCCGTTTCTTCCGTAAAACATTTCTGATTAATAGAAAAAAACCTAGACATAAGTTTCTACAAATATATATTAGCTCGATTGTGAAACATGTTCTTACAACTTATATTAATCACGCTCGATACCTCATTCCTGTTGGAATCCATTGCAACGAGGGAGAGAGAAGAGGCAACATGGAAGTTAAATACCTTGTCTAAAGGGCACAATCGTAATGGCTCCAGTGGGGCTTTCGTACCTGAAGCGAACGCTCTACCACTGTGCTATCACCACTTGTATGTGCAAAACCTAGTTTTATAATATCATTAATGCATACCACACATTAATTTTAAAGGCCTAGTCGTGCTAAAAAAGTGCGGTGTATGCTAGTGACCCAGACATACGTGTAGATGTACCATTAGTAAGCTGTGCCTTAGAAATTGTAAGTACTAATAATATGCAATACTTATAGGAACCTTCTCCTGCCTTATATAATGTATATGTATGCATGTATTGTATATGTATGCATGTATTGTATATGTATGCATGTATTGTATATGTATGCATGTATTGTATATGTATGCATGTATTGTATATGTATGTATGTATTGTATATGTATGCATGTATTGTATATGTATGCATGTATTGTATATGTATGCATGTATTGTATATGTATGCATGTATTGTATATGTATGCATGTATTGTATATGTATGCATGTATTGTATATGTATGTTGCATGTATTGTATATGTATGCATGTATTGTATATGTATGCATGTATTGTATATGTATGCATGTATTGTATATGTATGCATGTATTGTATATGTATGCATGTATTGTATATGTATGCATGTATTGTATATGTATGCATGTATTGTATATGTATGCATGTATTGTATATGTATGCATGTATTGTATATGTATGCATGTATTGTATATGTATGCATGTATTGTATATGTATGCATGTATTGTATATATGTATGCATGTATTGTATATGTATGCATGTATTGTATATGTATGCATGTATTGTATATGTATGCATGTATTGTATATGTAGCATGATTGTATATGAGATGTATTGTTATGTATGTATGTATATGTATTGTATTAGGCATGTATTGTATATGTATGCATGTATTGTATATGTATGTATGTATGTATGTATTGTATATGTATGCATGTATTGTATATGTATGCATGTATTGTATATGTATGCATGTATTGTATATGTATGCATGTATTGTATATGTATGCATGTATTGTATATGTATGTATGTATTGTATATGTATGCATGTATTGTATATGTATGCATGTATTGTATATGTATGCATGTATTGTATATGTATGCATGTATTGTATATGTATGCATGTATTGTATATGTATGCATGTATTGTATATCAATGCATGTATTGTATATGTATGCACGTATTGTATATGTATGTACGTATTGTATATGTGTGTATGTATTGTATATGTATGCATGTATTGTATATGTATGCATGTATTGTATATGTATGCACGTATTGTATATGTATGTATGTATTGTATATGTGTGTATGTATTGTATATGTATGCATGTATTGTATATGTATGCATGTATTGTATGTCAATGCATGTATTGTATATGTATGCACGTATTGTATATGTATGCATGTATTGTATGTCAATGCATGTATTGTATATGTATGCATGTATTGTATATGTATGCATGTATTGTATATGTATGCATGTATTGTATATGTATGCATGTATTGTATGTCAATGCATGTATTGTATATGTATGCATGTATTGTATATGTATGCATGTATTGTATATGTATGCATGTATTGTATATGTATGCATGTATTGTATATGTATGCATGTATTGTATATGTACGCATGTATTGTATATGTATGCATGTATTGTATATGTATGCATGTATTGTATGTCAATGCATGTATTGTATATGTATGCATGTATTGTATATGTATGTATGTATTGTATATGTGTGTATGTATTGTATATGTATGCATGTATTGTATATGTATGCATGTATTGTATATGTATGCATGTATTGTATATGTATGCATGTATTGTATACGTATGCATGTATTGTATACGTATACATGTATGCATGTATTGCACTTGTCTTGCAATGTTCATGTTCTATGTAACCTCATGGGCCTTATTGGCTTGATGGAATATTGAAAATAAACTTATTTCACTGTTGTTATGATTTGGTGCGGGGAAACTGAGCTACGTGGAGAGAATTAATGCGTATCTTCGTTCTTCAAGCTTCGGCTGATCAATTACAATATCGTTTCCATCTCTTTCTTTAGTTTATACAAATTTATTTTAGCTCGAGTGCGAAACAAGTTCTTACAACTGATATTAATCACTCTCGAGACCTCATTCCTGATGGAATTCATCGCCACGAGGGAGAGAGAAGAGGCAATTTGGAATTTAAATGCCTTGCCTAAGGGCACAATCGTAACGGCTCCAGCGGGGCTCGAACTATGGGCCTTCTCGCACATGAAGCGAACGCGTTACCACTGCGTCACCACGACTTCTTTCTTTATTTCTCTTTCCCTCTCTTTCTCTCTCACTCTTTCCCTCTCTTTCTCTCTCACTCTTTCTCTCTCTTTTGTTTCTCTCTCGCTCTCTCTCTCGCTCTTTCGCTCTCGCTCTTTCGCTCTCGCTCTTTCTCTCTCAATCACACACTCTCTCCCCCTTTCCTAAATTAACTGTACTTAATGTAACTAGTGAGCCAGTCCTGTTGCTTGCTTTGAGGCATCCTCGTCTCCATTTTATGTTTTAATTACATCTAAATACTTACAGTTATATATAGGATATATTTACATATTGGATCCGCTTGAGTCTTATATCTTACTTAAAACACACACTTATATAACTAATAAATAATTAAACGTGTTAGTTTCGTACATGTACGCGTAGTATTTATTTAATATAATACGCCTTTTGACACCAGTCCAATATTAATAATAATGGACTGCAAGCACAAAGGTATGACGTCACGACAGTGTTTTAAATAAAAGGTTATTCACATAATTAAAGTTATACACAATCTGCCCCAATTTAAGAACATTATGTATCGTATGGACAAAATCTAAATAAGCGCTTAGCTTTCGATTTAATCCATTTGTTCTTATATGTTGTGTGTTTTACGTTATTTATCGTCGCTACCGGTTGTCCATATGAGCAACGCCTCCTGAAGAGATTAGTCATTTTAGATTGTTGAGGATAGTGCAATGATACAGACAGAGACCCATTCCAGTGTCTCCTCTGGTTCTTTTACGTGCACGGTGTAAAGCACCGACACGAGACCTCGGTTTAAAGTCTCATCTGAAAGACAGTTAATTGTATTATGGTCAGATGGGGGATCGAACCTGCGCTCCCTGGATTACCAGTCCAGCGTGTTACCACTGGACTACAGATCCGTCTGTTGTCCTTGTATGTAATGCTACAACATGATGTTTAGTTTAATCATATGATATTGTATATGTATGCATAAACACATTCACACATATACAAGTTCCACACGCATACACACATGGGTTGGATCACACGTTATAAGAACATTAGATTCGATCCTCCCCAACATGATGTGTATATATTGATAAATACAATATGATTAAACTAAACAGACGGATCGGTAGTCCAGTGGTAACACACTGGAGTGGTAATCCAAGGATCGCAGGTTCGATCCCCCGTCTGACCCTAATAAAATTAACAGTCGTTCAGATGGGACGTTAAAACGAGGTATCGTGTCGGTGCTGTAATCCGTGCACTTAAAAGAACCAGAGGAGACACTGGAATGGGTCTCTCTCTGTATCATTGCACTAACCTTCAATATCGAAAAGGACTAATCTCGTCAGGAGGCGTCACTCATATGGGCAACCGGTAGCGACGATAAATAAACGTAAAACACACACACGTTTATTCTAAGAGAGTCGAACGAAAACCATTATTTAATTGTAATAGCTTTTAAAGAAAATGATTTAAGTATGTTTGCAAGGGTACAATTGTAGCGGCTCCAGCGGGGCATGAACTCGGGACCTTTCGCACCTGAAGCGAATGCGCATTCACTGCGCTATCACGACTTCCACGAAGTATATTAATAGTTTAACGTGACAGTCGTGATAGCGCAATAGTAGAGTGTTCGCTTAACAAGCGAAATGCCCCGAGGTCGCGCCCAGCTGTAACCGTTACGATTGTACCCTTACGCAAGGCATGTAAATTCCACATTGGCTCTTCTCTTTCCCTCGTGGCGATGGATTACATCGGGAATGGGGTCGTAAGTTGTAATAACTTGTTTCAAGTCTAGATCAAAGTAAATGTATCTTTTGTGATTGCATTGAAGTTGAAATACATTTGATATTGCAATGTGATATGTATGAAGATATCACGACACAACTTATTAGAAAAGCAATGTGTATTTGTGATACTATTATTAATCGTTCTGATGCAGACACGTTTCATCGATACCGTTCTAGAATAATTATGTCATGTTTGAGTTATACAAATTTATTTTAGCTCGATTGCGAAACAACTTCTTACAAGTTATATTAATCACTATCGAGATCTTATTCCTGATGTAGCCCATCTCCACGAGAGAGAAGAGGCAATGTGGCATTTAAATGCCTTGCCCAAGGGCACAATCGTAACGTCTCAACAAAACGAGATGAGTTATTATGTTCGGAGTAAAATGATGTTTACAACTAATATATATATAATATCTAACACTGATTTAGATTAATACACTGACCTAAAATTATTTTAATTCGTCAGCTGTTTCAGGTAACATTTTGCTTCAGTTAGGCAACATTTGCTTCAGTTAGGCAACATGTGCTTCAGTTAGGCAACATGTGCTTCAGTTAGGCAACATGTGCTTCAGTTAGGCAACATGTGCTTCAGTTAGGTAACACGTGCTTCAGTTAGGCAACATGTGCTTCAGTTAGGCAACATGTGCTTCAGTTAGGCAACATGTGCTTCAGTTAGGTAACACGTGCTTCAGTTAGGCAACATGTGCTTCAGTTAGGTAGCATGTGCTTCAGTTAGGCAACATGTGCTTCAGTTAGGCAACATGTGCTTCAGTTAGGTAGCATGTGCTTCAGTTAGGCAACATGTGCTTCATTTAGGCAACATGTGCTTCAGTTAGGCAACATGTGCTTCAGTTAGGCAGCATTTGCTTCAGTTAGGCAGAATTTGCTTCAGTTAGGCACAAAAAAAAAAAAATTGCTTCAGTTAGGCAACATTTGCTTTTCAGTTAGGCAACATTTGCTTCAGTGAGATCGGGACTAAATCTCCAACGTCCTCACGCAATTATGCACATTGTAATATGAATAGTATACAGTATAAGCATGGCTTGAACTTCCATAACATGCCGTCTGATCAGGCTCTATGCGGATTAGTGGAACTGAAGCACCTGTCCGAATAGCAAACAACATAGAACCTGATCAGACGAGGGGTTATATAATTGCATTTTTGAATTTTCTCTTTTATGTCTAATGTGGATTAGGTGATGAATTAATAACACGCAATATCTCTAAATGTATAGAGTATTTTTATTTTATTTTATTAGCATAGCATGATTTATTTGATAAAAAAAATATAAATTTAGTTTGACTCTATTGCAAACCAAGCCACAAGCTGGTCGGATCTATGTTGTTTGCACATGCTCTGAATTTATTCGGCACAGAAAGAGTGAAGAAATCTCAATCATTCATTCGAAAGTATAAAAGAAAAAAAACATAATTTACTGTTTGGAAACAGTGAAATATGGGTATATTATTCCCACGACGTTAAGCCGCGGCTGATCTGGATCTATGTTGTTTGCACATGCTCTGAATTTATTCGGCACAGAAAGGGTTATGAAATCTCAATAATTCATTCGAAAGCATAAAAGAATAAAAACATCATTTACTGTTTGGAAACAGTGCAATATGGGTATATCATTCGTACGGCTCGTCATTCATATTCCTCCACGATGGCATGCACTTTTGTTGTTTAGCTATTTGTTCACGTTCATAAATAGTTTCTAGTTAGCATATGATTTATTAATGCATTTGTTTTGTTTCTT
>CM026391.1:28560113-28590113 GCA_014843695.1 Archivesica marissinica | reverse complement strand
CATTAAAACAGCACTATATCGTAATATAGGATTTTTGGGTAAACTATAAATACTAATGTATGTGTGTTTACAAAAATCGAAATAGTCGCTCAGAAACGATAAAAATCCAATAAATATACACCGTCGTATACGCGAATTGTTTATCAACAAACGAAATTGTTTATCAACACACGAAATGTAAACACGCACATCGCGCATGCGTGACACAACAGCGGATGTAGAAAACAACGTTGGAATGTCAACATATTTTGAACATGAAAGACTATCTATCTATCTTCCTCTATATGTTGAACTCCTCGCGGGGATGTACTTGGGAAGTAGGGAAGTAATTCAATTAATAAAGACAACGTGGGACAAATACATTCCGAATATAAACAAGTGCGGTCGATGCGTTCTGATTGTAGGCAAGTGCGTGACCGATCGACTCGGAAAGTTTTGTTTTTATCAAAATAAATAAATAAAAATAATTTATTTTCCAAAAATCAATGCATAAACAGAAGAGGAAATGTTATTATTAGTGTAAGATATGACTTTATTAGTGTAAACTTTATTAGTTTTAGTTTAAGAGATGACTTTATTAGTGTAAGATATGACTTTATTAGTGTAAACTTTATTAGTTTAAGATATGACTTTATTAGTGCAAGATATGACTTTATTAATGTAAACTTTATTAGTTTAAGAGATGACTTTATTAGTTTAAGATATGACTTTATTAGTGCAAGATATGACTTTATTAGTGTAAACTTTATTAGTGTAAGATATGACTTTATTAGTGTAAACTTTATTAGTTTAAGAGATGACTTTATTAGTGTAAGATATGACTTTATTAGTGTAAACTTTATTAGTGTAAGATATGACTTTATTAGTGCAAGATATGACTTTATTAGTGTAAACTTTATTAGTGTAAATGACTTTATTTAATTTCATGCCAAGCGAAATAATGCATTTCAATTCGCGGAAATATAAATTCCCAATGAAATTAATTCCAATCGATGAACTAAGTTACAATAACACTATTAAGCGCGTATAACCGCTATACACTGTCCTTACAACAGACATGAAACGCCGAGGATCGCGGCGCCATTAACCATTTTATCTAAATAGCGAAAAAAAACTGTATTTGTTTTCATATATAGACGAACGTGTGTGCTGATCAATACATTCAACACGAACATGCATGAACATGCATACACCAGAGCACGCACATGAAGCTATTAAATGCAGCGGAGAAACATATATACGTAAAATGCATTCATATCGGCACTTTTCAAACATTGTTGACAATTAGTTTCTGATAATCAGTGGTATATTCAAATTTACTATACTTGACGTCACTAATGACGATAGCTAAATTAATCCATGTCGTAATGTTTGTTAGATCACAAGTTCTCTGTGAATTGAATTTGATACGTTGTATCGCATTAGAAAACTGTTCTGCGTTAACAATAACATTCAAATATTTTTTTAAAACTTTATTTATTTTACAACGATTGCGAAGCAAGTTTACATTAACTTATATTAATCACTCTCGTTGGCGCGAATGAAAGCGTATATGTGGTCATTCGTGTGGGAGGAAACAGGAGTACCCGGAGAAAACCCACCTGTCCGATCTGGCGACCACCGTACCATCTCACATACTTCCCGGTCCGAGGATCGAACCAAGGTTACATTGGTGAAAAGCGAGCGCTATAACCGCTGCGCTAATCGGACAGTATTCAAGTATTATAATTACAATTGAAATATTACAAATTACAAAGAAAGTTGTATTTTGGATTAGTCAGCATATGCCCATACATATTCCATGACACTTTACACGTTCATATAGTGTCTGAACGGACTATATTTTTGCGCAATCGCGCGTATTAATAACCACCATAGGTATTTAGAGAATATAATCATTGTGCTGTTCATTGGGTTATGAACGATGACCACATGAGCTGAAACAGCCAATCAGAATCGAGACATTGCAAAAAGTTGTAATATTGCTAAATTAATGAAATGCCGTCACTGAATAAATGAAATGCCGTCACTGAATTAATGAAATGCCGTCACTGAATTAATGAAATACAGTCACTGAATTAATGAAATACCGTCACTGAATTAATGAAATGCCGTCACTGAATTAATGAAATGCCGTCACTGAATTAATGAAATGCCGTCACTGAATAAATGAAATGACGTCACTGAATTAATGAAATGCCGTCACTGAATAAATGAAATGACGTCACTGAATCAAGCCTGAGGCATTAATTACATTACAAGCCCGAATTCCCGCATATTTAACTGGGAGTGTTGATACATCCGGTGCGCTGGTTAATTCTTATGTAATGTATTTTCTGTCAGGCTTAACGGCATTGTCATTACGTATTAATTTCACAAGACACGATTTGAAACGTTGCCATTTTGACCGTATCAAGACGGTATCTAAGTTCCGAGATTTGACACAATTCGTCAAATGTCGGGCGCTGGTCGTACTAACAATCAAAGCACTCGAAATTACTCTGTAAATAGTGTACATAGTTCAATACACATACAGGTGGCGTAGCTAGTTTAGCATTGCTTCTAATGGGGGAATATTGTGATACCATATTCGAGTTGCTATTTCATAGATATACAGTCAAACCTGTGTTAGTGGTCACCTCTATTAAGCAGCCAACCTGTAATAAGCAGCCAGTTTCCAGATTCCCAATACGTTGCTTTATTATACATTTGGCCACTTTCTGTGATTCCCTTGGCTGGCTGCTTAACACAGGTTTGACTGTACATCAACTGTAAACCATTATAATGATAACATGCACAAGCCCAACAAAATGGTAAACGGGCGGCAAAGATCAAAAGCATGTAGCCACGTGAACTGGGTTCCTTGAAATGTTTGGATCAGCCTTTCTAAGCGAGTTTACCGATTATCACCAAGTGTTTCCTGTGAATTAGGTAGAATGTATAGCAGACATTGTGTGAACTAGCTGGAATGTATAGCAGACATTGTGTGAACTAGCTGGAATGTATAGCAGTCATTGTGTGAACTAGCTGGAATGTATAGCAGTCATTGTGTGAACCAGCTGGAATGTATAGCAGTCATTGTGTGAACTAGCTGGAATGTATAGCAGGCATTGTGTGAACCAGCTGGAATGTATAGCAGGCATTGTGTGAACTAGCTGGAATGTATAGCAGACATTGTGTGAACTAGCTGGAATGCATAGCAGGCATTGTGTGAACTAGCTGGAATGTATAGCAGACATTGTGTGAACTAGCTGGAATGTATAGCAGACATTGTGTGAACTAGCTGGAATGTATAGCAGACATTGTGTGAACTAGCTGGAATGTATAGCAGACATTGTGTGAACTAGCTGGAATGTATAGCAGTCATTGTGTGAACTAGCTGGAATGTATAGCAGTCATTGTGTGAACCAGCTGGAATGTATAGCAGTCATTGTGTGAACTAGCTGGAATGTATAGCAGTCATTGTGTGAACCAGCTGGAATGTATAGCAGACATTGTGTGAACTAGCTGGAATGCATAGCAGACATTGTGTGAACTAGTTGGAATGTATAGCAGTCATTGTGTGAACCAGCTGGAATGTATAGCAGACATTGTGTGAACTAGTTGGAATGTATAGCAGACATTGTGTGAACTAGCTGGAATGTATAGCAGACATTGTGTGAACTAGCTGGAATGTATAGCAGACATTGTGTGAACCAGCTGGAATGTATAGCAGACATTGTGTGAACTAGCTGGAATGTATAGCAGACATTGTGTGAACCAGCTGGAATGTATAGCAGACATTGTCTGAACCAGCTGGAATGTATAGCAGTCATTGTGTGAACTAGCTGGAATGCATAGCAGACATTGTGTGAACTAGCTGGAATGTATAGCAGTCATTGTGTGAACTAGCTGGAATGCATAGCAGACATTGTGTGAACTAGCTGGAATGTATAGCAGTCATTGTGTGAACCAGCTGGAATGTATAGCAGTCATTGTGTGAACTAGCTGGAATGTATAGCAGTCATTGTGTGAACCAGCTGGAATGTATAGCAGACATTGTGTGAACTAGCTGGAATGTATAGCAGTCATTGTGTGAACCAGCTGGAATGTATAGCAGCATTGTGTGAACTAGTTGGAATGTATAGCAGACATTGTGTGAACTAGCTGGAATGTATAGCAGACATTGTGTGAACTAGCTGGAATGTATAGCAGACATTGTGTGAACCAGCTGGAATGAATAGCAGACATTGTGTGAACTAGCTGGAATGTATAGCAGACATTGTGTGAACCAGCTGGAATGTATAGCAGACATTGTCTGAACCAGCTGGAATGTATAGCAGTCATTGTGTGAACTAGCTGGAATGCATAGCAGACATTGTGTGAACTAGCTGGAATGTATAGCAGTCATTGTGTGAACTAGCTGGAATGCATAGCAGACATTGTGTGAACTAGCTGGAATGTATAGCAGTCATTGTGTGAACCAGCTGGAATGTATAGCAGTCATTGTGTGAACTAGCTGGAATGTATAGCAGTCATTGTGTGAACCAGCTGGAATGTATAGCAGACATTGTGTGAACTAGCTGGAATGTATAGCAGTCATTGTGTGAACCAGTTGGAATGTATAGCAGACATTGTGTGAACTAGCTGGAATGTATAGCAGACATTGTGTGAACTAGCTGGAATGTATAGCAGACATTGTGTGAACCAGCTGGAATGTATAGCAGACATTGTGTGAACTAGCTGGAATGTATAGCAGACATTGTGTGAACCAGCTGGAATGTATAGCAGACATTGTCTGAACCAGCTGGAATGTATAGCAGTCATTGTGTGAACTAGCTGGAATGCATAGCAGACATTGTGTGAACTAGCTGGAATGTATAGCAGTCATTGTGTGAACTAGCTGGAATGCATAGCAGACATTGTGTGAACTAGCTGGAATGTATAGCACACATTGTGTGAACCAGCTGGAATGTATAGCAGACATTGTCTGAACCAGCTGGAATGTATAGCAGTCATTGTGTGAACTAGCTGGAATGCAAAGCAGACATTGTGTGAACTAGCTGGAATGCATAGCAGTCATTGTGTGAACTAGCTGGAATGCATAGCAGACATTGTGTGAACTAGCTGGAATGTATAGCAGACATTGTCTGAACCAGCTGGAATGCATAGCAGACATTGTGTGAACTAGCTGGAATGTATAGCAGGCATTGTGTGAACCAGCTGGAATGTATAGCAGGCATTGTGTGAACTAGCTGGAATGTATAGCAGACATTGTGTGAACTAGCTGGAATGTATGTATAGTAGAAAGTGTGTGAACTTGGTGGAATGTATAACAGATAGTGTGTGAACAATCTGGAATGTATAACAGAAATTGTGTGAACTAGCTGGAATGTATAGCAGATATTGTGTGAACCAGCTGGAATGTATAGCAGACATTGTGTGAACCAGCTGGAATGTATAATAGAAATTGTGTGAACAAGCTGGAATGTATGGCAGACATTGTGTGAACCAGCTGGAATGTATAGCAGCCATTGTGTGAACTAGCTGGAATGTATAACAGACATTGTGTGAACTAGCTGGAATGTATAGCAGACATTGTGTGAACTAGCTGGAATGTATAGCAGACATTGTGTGAACTAGCTGGAATGTATGTATAGTAGAAAGTGTGTGAACTTGGTGGAATGTATAACAGAAATTGTGTGAACTAGCTGGAATGTATAGCAGATATTGTGTGAACCAGCTGGAATGTATAATAGAAATTGTGTGAACTAGCTGGAATGTATAGCAGACATTGTGTGAACCAGCTGGGTTGTATAATAGACATTGTGTGAACAAGCTGGAATGTATGGCATACATTGTGTGAACCAGCTGGAATGTATAGCAGGCATTGTGTGAACTAGCTGGAATGTATAGCAGACATTGTGTGAACCAGCTGGAATGTATAGCAGGCATTGTGTGAACTAGCTGGAATGTATAGCAGACATTGTGTGAACTAGCTGGAATGTATAGCAGACACTGTGTGAACCAGCTGGAATGCATAACAGACATTGTGTGAACTAGCTGGAATGTATAGCAGACATTGTGTGAACTAGCTGGAATGCATAGCAGACATTGTGTGAACCAGCTGTAATGTATAGCAGACATTGTGTGAACTAGCTGGAATGTATAGCAGACATTGTGTGAACTAGCTGGAATGCATAGCAGACATTGTGTGAACTAGCTGGAATGTATAGCAAACATTGTGTGAACTAGCTCGAATGTATAGCAGACATTCCGGTGTCAGTGTGAACTCTGGAAGGTATAGCAGACATTGTGTGAACCAGCTGGAATGTATAATAGAAATTGTGTGAACTAGCTGGAATGTATAGCAGGCATTTTGTGAACTAGCTCGAATGTATAGCAGACATTCCGGTGTCAGTGTGAACTCTGGAAGGTATAGCAGACATTGTGTGAACTAGCTGGAATGTATAATAGACCCTAGGCCCTAGGTCATAGACACTAGATCATACACCTTAGATCCTAGGCCATAGAGCATAGACCCTAGATCATATGCCCTAGCTCATAGAGACCCTAGGTCATAGACAGTAGATCCTAGACCATAGATTATTGACCCTTTATCATAGATCATAGACACTAAATCCTAGACACCAGATCCTAGGCCCGATATATCAGAAATTGGCATGTCACAGACACTATCTTATCAAAACACATTTATATTGACTATAACCAACCACTTTGCAAGTAATAACATGTTTTCATTTTAGGAAACATGTTTAGAAGACGGTTTGGCGATGTACTGCTATTGTTCTTTACCATATCGTATTCGAAACAGATGGCAAGTGTAGACATCTTCAATATCAGAAGAATAAATATTTATAAACTAAGGCCAGGAAACAAACGAACAATCGTGCTACACTGTTGCTTAATGAACATCTAGTTCTTTTCCAGTCGAGTGTGTGTTTTACGTTTATTTATCGTCGCTACCGGTTGCCCCGTATGAGCGACGCCTCCTGAAGAGATTAGTCATTTTAAATGTTGGAGGATAGTGCTTGATTCCAGAGTCTCCTCTGGTTCTTTTACGTGCACGGTGTAAAGCACCGACACGTCCCATCTGTTAATTTTATTAGGGTCAGACGGGGGATCGAACCTGAGATTCGTGTCTTACCAGTCCAGCGTGTTACCAAAAAAACTACAGGTCTGTCTGTCTGTCTGTCTGTCTGTCTGTCTGTCTGTCTGTCTGTCTGTCTGTCTGTCTGTCTGTCTGTCTGTCTGTCTGTCTGTCTGTCTGTGTCTGTCTGTCTGTCTGTCTGTCTGTCTGTCTGTCTGTCTGTCTGTCTGTCTGTCTGTCTGTCTGTCTGTCGTTCTGTCTGTCTGTCTGTCTGTCTGTCTGTCTGTCTGTCTGTCTGTCTGTCTGTCTGTCTGTCTGTCTGTCTGTCTGTCTGTCTGTCTGTCTGTCTGTCTGTCTGTCTGTCTCATTCAATATTACGTCATCAGCGTTATTCCGGCAATGTGTTTGGATTGTGTTGCGGTGTCGCATTTGGTAGATTAGTTAGATTGTTATTGTGCCGTTGTAGCGGTGTGGGTTCCATTCCCGACTTGTATGTGTATGTGAACATGCAGCGCTGGTTCCGTAACCTATGCTGATTTCATGGTATCAATCCCATATCAATATTTTATATAATCATAACTTAAATACTAACATTGTTGATGGGTCAGTAGTCAAGTGGTAAACATGTTGGACTGCGAATCTAGGGGTCGCAGGTTTGATCCCCCGTCTGACTCTAATAATATTAACAGTTGGACTTTAATCTCAGGTCTCGTGTCGGTGCTGTACACCGTGCACGTAAAAGAACCAGAGGAGACTCTGTTATGGATTTCTCTCTGTATCATTGCACTGTCCTCCAAAATCCAAAATGACCAATCTCTTCAGGAGGCGTCGCTCATACGGGCAACCGGTAGCGACGATAAATAAACGTAAAAACACACATTGTGTTTGTTCACTGTTTGTGTGAGAAATGAACAAACATATATAATAAACTGTATATACACTGTATATATGTTGAGTGTCCATGTTTGTTCATATCCCACTTAGATAGCAAAGTAATGGCCTTATTCCATAGTTATTATGTCTGTTTGCATGTATACTGACAGGAAAAAGAAACGGTACACTTGCCTTAGATGTAAAATTTGTATCATTTTAGAAACAAATGTATGAACATTTGTTATCAAAATGTGCGAACTATTAGATAAAGTAGTGCAATGTGTGAAGGATTATTTTCTTCACTCATGATAGTAAAATCCATAATTCTAAAGTAACGCTCAATATAAAAGTGCACAGTGTTTCTATGGTGTCAGTATTATGTTTGTTTTGTAATTTTACTATATTTAGACTAATTGCTAGACTTAGTCTCAGGTATAGATACTTTCAATGACTGTCTTCGTTGTGGTAGTTTACCAACGACCAAACTTTAGCGCACATAGATAATGCGGTTTGAAGAATAATATAAATAGAGCCACATATCTTTTCGACTAGACAAAATTTAACCGGAAGATACTTCCGTTTTTATGTGAAAAGTTACAGTACGTCTTTGTAAAGCTTAACACGTGTTTGCTGTGTATGTATTTATAGAATGAATTATAGCAGGTAGGAAGCTATAAAATTGGGATGTTTTCCAAAGATGAGATAAACATTGACTTTAATTTTTGCTCTCAAACCTTCCAGGATCTTTATTATTTGCTTTGGTTGAGGAAATCAAAGACTACACTGTGTATTGCCCCACTGCCATTGCGCTCACTGAATGTTAATTTTTCAGAAATTTAGTTTTAAACAGCTGGACATCGTTACGCTGATACCAGTGTCTTAACTACAATCGAACCTGTCTGTAACAACCATCAACGGGAATGGTAAACACTGGTCTTTGCAAACAGGCGGGCTCGCATATTTATATTGTCAATTGTATGGCGACTCTCCAGTTGGTGGAGGAAGACCCAGGATTCCTCAACCGAGCAATTATTCAAGCATGGACGGGCACCCGGATAGAACCATCGACCTTTTGCAAGCCAGCCAAAATAATTCGACTACACCAGTGGGATTCGAATACACAGTGGTGAGGGGTATATGAATCAACGATCGTAACAACTCACTGTCATTAATACTCTTCAACTTTGCTTATGGCAACACAAAAGTTAAGCGTGTCTGTTGAGGAAGCTATCCAGCTGGCTAGCGGAAGATCGATGGTTCTACATGGGTGGCCGTCCGTGTCTGAAATACTGCTCGGAGGGGCACCCGGGGTCCGTGCCTGAAATACTGCTCGGAGGAGCACCTGGGGTCCGTGCCTGAAATACTGCTCGGAGGAGCACCCGGGGTCCGTGCCTGAAATACTGCTCGGAGGGGCACCCGGAGTCCGTGCCGGAAATATTGCTCGGAGGGGCACCCGGGGTCCGTGTCTGAAATACTGCTCGGAGAGGCACCCGGGGTCCGTGTCTGAAATACTGCTCGGAGGGGCACCGGGGTCCGTGCCTGAAATACTGTTCGGAGGGGCACCCGGGGTCCGTGCCGGAAATACTGCTCGGAGGGGCACCCGGGGTCCGTGCCTGAAATACTACTCGGAGGAGCATCCGGGGTCCGTGCCGGAAATACTGCTCGGAGGGGCACCCAGGGTCCGTGCCTGAAATACTACTCGGAGGAGCACCCGGGGTCCGTGCCGGAAATACTGCTCGGAGGAGCACCCGGGGTCCGTGCCGGAAATACTGCTCGGAGGGGCACCCGGGGTCCGAGCCGGAAATATTGCTCGGAGGAGCACCCGGCGTCCGTGCCTGAAATACTGCTCGGAGGGGCACCCTGGGTCCGTGCCTGAAATACTGCTCGGAGGGGCACCCGGGGCCGTGCCTGAAATACTGCTCGGAGGGGCACCCGGGATCCGTGCCTGAAATACTGCTCGGAGGGGCACCCGGGGTATATTTGGAATTAACTACAGTGATAATGGCTTGAGGAGAGTTGAACCTGGTGCTCATTAGGGACATGTGGTCTATATTCGAAGGTGGTCGTTAACACAGGTGTGACTGTACAGCATAGCATTAGATCTATTCAAATTATGTTCAAACATAAAGCCATATTCGTGTTTTAAAAAAAGGGAATACGAATTTTGATTTTTTTATAGTTGGAATATGCCAGCAATATTAATAAACTTGAGTTTAATAATATTTTATCACTCGACTCGTTTTACATATACATGTGAATACAAAACATGACACATTAAATAAAGGCAAACGGGTCAGGCCACAAGTTCTAGCAACATTAGTTACGGCCCTTTCTGATATAACTGCATTTATTAGAATACAGTAGCAATATGATAGACCGTGTCTCTTTATATGAAAAAGTTGGCAGTTTCTTATGGAGGTTGTGCACTAAGTATTTGTTAAACTGCTGGAGCCTGTCCAGAAATGGTGTTAGGTAAACTGCCCGTCGCTCAAATATGCAACCGGTAGCAACGTTAAAGCGACACTACATCAGTGAAAACGCAAATTTATACAAAATGTAATTTCCTATTATATGTTATAATTTTTCCCAAAATATTTCCCTCAAAAACTGAGTATTTCAACTAATCGTATACGCGGTTTGTTGACATAACAAAATAATGTAAACATGGTCGACATACATGCGTAATACAACCTGTGTATCCGGAATAAACGATATTTATGGCACATATTTACCGTTATATCTCACATTGGTGCCTATGAATATTTATTTGAAGACTAATCTTACTTATATTTATTATCTCTAAGCGACAGTATCAAGCGTTTAGCATTGACTCCAATGACAAAGAAATGTCAATTCAGGAGCGTGGATGACCGTTATATGAAATCCTACATTCACCGTTTAACGTTTGTAGATAACACACACTGTTTATTGATTTAATATATTTGTGTTCGAATGTATTCGGATTATCAATGCATGTATACGTGAACAATGCATTTTGTTTACCTTTTTGCGATGTAATGTCGCTTTAAATAAACTTAAATAAATAAAATAATACAGTGCTATTATTGCAGGGGTCTCCGTGGCCAGAGTGATTAATGACTTACAAACACAATAGGTACAACACATATCAATTAAAAACATCATACAAGAAAATATAGAACTGCTACAGTGGCCCTGGCTAGCCTCCATATAGCCTGACGTTGTTCAAAGTTCGCTACTACAACAGGTCAACACGACAATACAATAGTTCGTCAGAATAATAAATAATAAAAATACCGATTTAGTTTCCTATTCGACGGGTTCGGGAACCTCATATACCTCCATATACCTCCATATACCTCCAACTTGCTCTTTACCATTCAGTTTTGTTGCAATTTTCGCATTTTCGATTTTTGAAGAAAATGTGTAGGCACATGCCTACTGTACTGTGGAAGCTACGCCACTGCATTTTGATCAGTCAAATTATAGAACGCATATAAAGCACATACGTGACTACTGTGCCTATTGGAAGCTACGCCACTGAATTTTGATCAGTCAAATTATAGAACGCATATAAAGCACATACGTGCCTACTGTCCCTATTGGAAGCTACGCCACTGAATTTTGATCAGTCAAATTATAGAACGCATATAAAGCACATACGTGACTACTGTGCCTATTGGAAGCTACGCCACTGCATTTTGATCAGTCAAATTATAGAACGCATATAAAGCACATACGTGACTACTGTGCCTATTGGAAGCTACGCCACTGCATTTTGATCAGTCAAATTATAGAACGCATATAAAGCACATACGGTTACTGTCCCTATTGGAAGCTACGCCACTGAATTTTGATCAGTCAAATTATAGAACGCATATAAAGCATTAAAACTATGTTCTATCATAACGTAATGTGAAATAGCGAACAGATATCGGCCCGCCTAATAATGATACAAACATTTGGTATTGACATAAAACACACGATTATATTGTTCAATCTTATCTGTGCACATGTTTTCATAAATTAAAGAAATAAAAACAATAACTATGATCCTATAGAAGTTATTATTTCGAAAATTTATAGATTATAATTCGTTTACACGTGTTAATATATAAGACAAAACGCAGAAACAATTACAACATCAAAGATAAACAACATACGGCACACAGTCTGATTCTTCTGCAAAATACTTAATGTAGGGCCTAATAAATTAGTGTTTGTTTCTGGTGTCCCTAGCATATCTACCATTTCGCTCCAGGTCCCCTTTGTGATAGGGGATGGGGTAACGAGGTATAACCTTTTTTCGCCTACAATAATTCTTCAGAAAAGAGATGGAACGTTAAGCATGGAACCAGAAACGTGAACTGCGTGTGTGCTAAGGCTCCGTATGGAACCAGAAACGTGAACTGACTGTGTGCTAATGCTCCGTAATGAACGTGAACTGAGTGTGTGCTAATGCTCCGTAATGAACGTGAACTGACTGTGTGTTAATGCTCCGTAATGAACGTGAACTGAGTGTGTGCTAATGCTCCGTAATGAACGTGAACTGACTGTGTGTTAATGCTCCGTAATGAACGTGAACTGACTGTGTGTTAATGCTCCGTATGGAACGCGGAACGTGAACTGAGTGTGTGCTAATGCTCCGTAATGAACGTGAACTGACAGTGTGCTAATGCTCCGTATGGAACGCGGAACGTGAAATGAGTGTGTGCCAAGGCTCCGTATGGAACCAGAAACGTGAACTGACTGTGTGTTAATGCTCCGTATGGAACGCGGAACGTGAACTGAGTGTGTGCTATGGCTCCGTATGGAACACGGAACGTGAACTGAGTGTGTGCTATGGCTCCGTATGGAACGCGGAACGTGAACTGAGTGTGTGCTATGGCTCCGTATGGAACGCGGAACGTGAACTGACTGTGTGCTATGGCTCCGTATGGAACACGGAACGTGAACTGAGTGTGTGCTATGGCTCCGTATGGAACGCGGAACGTGAACTGAGTGTGTGCTAATGCTCCGTATGGAACGCGGAACGTGAACTGACTGTGTGCTAATGCTCCGTATGGAACGCGGAACGTGAACTGACTGTGTGCTAATGCTCCGTATGGAACGCGGAACGTGAACTGACTATGTGCTAATGCTCCGTATGGAACGCAGAACGTGAACTGAGTGTGTGCTAAGCATCCGTATGGACCGCGGAACGTGAACTGACATTGTGTGCTAACTAATATTGAGAATGTATAATGTGATGGGTACAATACTACAGTTCCAGATCAATAATAACTGACTATATTGAGATTTTAGATATACTTTATACTGTAATTTTTAAAGTTTTAAATGACCTCCCATTCTGAATTATCTTTTTCTAAAATTCACAAATAACTTTGTAAATTATTGTTTATTGTTGTTAACGTTTCGATTAATGTGTATGTAGTCTACAAGCATATATTTTTACTTTTAATTTGAAAATACCAAACATATTTTTATCACCTGAAAATAATTAAATTTTTTTTTAAACTTATTTATTTTACAACGATTGCGAAACAAACTTTAACAACTTATATTAATCACTCTCGTTGGCGCAGATGAAAGCGTATATGTGGTCATTCGTGTGGGAGGAAACCGGAGTACCCTCATAAAACCAAAAATGTTCGATCTGGCGACCACCGTACCATCTCACATACTTCTCGGTCCGAGGAACGAACCCGGGTTGCATTGGTGATTGGTTTTTAAAAGTTCGAATACTTGCAAGCGTTCTTAGCTGAAGATATTGCAAGCTAAAGTCCAAACCTACCATACGTCAATTTTGTGAAGACATCACACGAAGCAATACTCTCGTTTGTAGTCCTAATTGTGAGCTGCAGACATGTGCGTTCCCACAGAAGCGCACACGTGAGTGCACCTGCCGAACTGTGTGATTTACGTTTATTTATCGTCGCTACCGGTTGCCCACATGAGCGACGCCTCCTGAAGAGATTAGTCATTTTAGATTTTTGGAGGACAGTGCAGTGATACAGACAGAGACCCATTCCAGAGTCTCCTATGGTTCTTTTACGTGCACGGTGTAAATCATCAACACGAGACCTCGGTTTAAAGTTCCATTTGAAAAACTATTCATTTTATTATATGGTCAGATGCGGGATCGAACCCGCGATCCCTATCTGAATAGCATGCATATATAATAGTGTGAGTCAAAGCACTACACGACCCAACAAAAGCACTACACGACCCAACAATAGCACTACACGACCCAACAATAGCACTACACGACCCAACAATAGCACTACACGACCCAACAATAGCACTACACGACGCAACAATAGCACTACACGACCCAACAATAGCACTACATGACCCAACAATAGCACTACACGACCCAACAATAGCACTACACGACCCAACAATAGCACTACACGACCCAACAATAGCACTACACGACCCAACAATAGCACTACACGACCCAACAATACTAACAAAACAATAGTTCTATTTATTTTGAACAATATGTATTTATTTGAATACACGTAATCTAGTATTCATAAAATTGGGGTTCGGGGCTGTACACGGAAATATGCGCTCGGTCATATGTTTGAAAGAACATTTGAAACGTCGATCCACCATTAATGAGGTTCTATTATCTGTAATATATGTCGCTTATGAAGTCAGTATTTTCTTGCTATCGATTTAAGAAATGCACACATATAAGATAAGACATTCCTATTGTATTTATAAGCACATTTTATATTATACGAATGAAATACAGAACATTTCACATGTTTTACATTATTATAAAAGTATTTAAGCTTAAGAATAACTTTAGAAAGGGAAATAACACTAATGAATGATAAATTAGAAAAGAAAAAACACAACATAAAGTGGTATATATTTATTTGAACATATTGTTTTCTAAGACAACTGTTACAAACGAATACTTTAGAAGGAAGCGATCAACACCCCCCCCCCACCCCATTTTAGTTCTCTCTTTTCCCCATTTCTACATCACTCTCCAAAACAAAACAATACCTATTATAAACATAAAATGCAAATGTGCATAATATAGACAAGTTATCAAAATAATACTGTAAAAGAAATGACCTTGCATCAAATATGTGAATGTATAACTATTCATGTCAATTGTATGTTATATATATATAGCCATATCACTTATATATATGTTGTACATTATATGTTTATAACTGGATATAAAAGGGGTTACCCTAGCCGGTCGATCTACTCACGACGTGCACGTCGTGACCGGTGCACATCCCGCAGCAGCAGCGTAGGATTCTGGGATCTTCTAGTCGTCGATCTTGCGAATAGGAACTCTAACGTGTGGCCATGGCTATGGCACATCAGGACAGATCCACCGCCTCTTCTAGAGTGTTTTTACTCCCAGGTTGCCACACTCTTTCTTCGCTGGCGTTTTCGAGCTTTCGATATTTCGTCTACTTCTCCGGCGGATAGACGAGACGGCGGACCTGAGGGAGCGGCAATGGTCATGGCTTCCACGTTCCCTTGAGTGACAATCGACGACCAGATGTCTAACTGTCAGATCCGTATAAATGCTGCTGCGGGGTGACCAACAGTGAGGAGGGTGGCCCTACAGAGGACCCATTCGAAAGAGAAACCAGGACTTGTCACCCTGAAGAACGAGGATGCCTTCACAGCTTCGTCAACATTAACAACTTAGAGAGAAATCAACATAAACAACTTAGAAAACAACTTAGAAAGTACAGTCGCCCAAATGCATTTATGTGGTGGCGACTTTAAACAAAACTACATCGTTCGTACCCGCTAGGGGCCTCAACATGAAAAAAAGACATTCCTATTGTTCACATCATCATTCACTGTCCAAAAATAGGTTTATATCATGATTCGATAGCATGCCATAATCTTTTTCTAAGAAAGTGATTCAATTCAATTCAATTATTCTTTATTATCTCAGATCACTTACAGGACATAATGCAGCGGCCATACATACATATATGTAACGTAAGGTTTTTTGGATTTAATAATATTTTATTGCATTTTTTTCATACATTACATTACAATTACACAATGAAATACGTAGAAAAACAATATGATATTATATTAGGATTTATTATTATTGCTGTATACTATTTAATCTGGGGGGAGGGGGCAAATGGGCTGGGCTACATACATACATATATGTGCCCTACGGTCAGGGCCAAATTGCTACAATTATTGAATACATGAATAAATAGCTACACGAACAGTATATGTATAGGTTATAAGCCGAAAACGATCTGTGGGGGGGTACGTAGCGCCGAGGACAGTACCAACATGTTACATATTGGACTGTGTGGGGTACGTAGCGCCGAGGACAGTACCAACATGTTACATATTGGACTGTGTGGGGTACGTAGCGCCGAGGACAGTACCAACATGTTACATATTGGACTGTGTGGGGTACGTAGCGCCGAGGACAGTACCAACATGTTACATATTGGACTGTGTGGGGTACGTAGCGCCGAGGACAGTACCAACATGTTACATATTGGACTGTGTGGGGTACGTAGCGCCGAGGACAGTACCAACATGTTACATATTGGACTGTGTGGGGTACGTAGCGCCGAGGACAGTACCAACATGTTACATATTGGACTGTGTGGGGTACGTAGCGCCGAGGACAGTACCAACATGTTACATATTGGACTGTGTGGGGTACGTAGCGCCGAGGACAGTACCAACATGTTACATATTGGACTGTGTGGGGTACGTAGCGCCGAGGACAGTACCAACATGTTACATATTGGACTGTGTGGGGTACGTAGCGCCGAGGACAGTACCAACATGTTACATATTGGACTGTGTGGGGTACGTAGCGCCGAGGACAGTACCAACATGTTACATATTGGACTGTGTGGGGTACGTAGCGCCGAGGACAGTACCAACATGTTACATATTGGACTGTGTGGGGTACGTAGCGCCGAGGACAGTACCAACATGTTACATATTGGACTGTGTGGGGTACGTAGCGCCGAGGACAGTACCAACATGTTACATTTGGACTGTGGGGGTACGTAGCGCCGAGGACAGTACCACATGTTACATATTGGACTGTGGGGGGTACGTAGCGCCGAGGACAGTACCAACATGTTACATATTGGACTGTGGGGGGTACGTAGCGCCGAGGACAGTACCAACATGTTACATATTGGACTGTGTGGGGTACGTAGCGCCGAGGACAGTACCAACATGTTACATATTGGACTGTGTGGGGTACGTAGCGCCGAGGACAGTACCAACATGTTACATATTGGACTGTGTGGGTACGTAGCGCCGAGGACAGTACCAACATGTTACATATTGGACTGTGTGGGACGTAGCGCCGAGGACAGTACCAACATGTTACATATTGGACTGTGTGGGGTACGTAGCGCCGAGGACAGTACCAACATGTTACATATTGGACTGTGGGGGGTACGTAGCGCCGAGGACAGTACCAACATGTTACATATTGGACTGTGTGGGGTACGTAGCGCCGAGGACAGTACCAACATGTTACATATTGGACTGTGTGGGGTACGTAGCGCCGAGGACAGTACCAACATGTTACATATTGGACTGTGTGGGGTACGTAGCGCCGAGGACAGTACCAACATGTTACATATTGGACTATGGGGGGTACGTAGCGCTGAGGACAGTACCAACATGTTACATATTGGATCAGTTTGAGGCTTATATCTTACTTAAAACACACACTTATAAAACAAGATCCTACTAATTAAAATTGTTATTTTCGTAGTTACAAGTGCGCGTAGGATTTAATATAATAATTTGGCCTTTTGACAACAGTCCAATATTAATAATAATGGACGACAAGTACAAAGGTATGACGTCACGACAGTGTTTTAATATTTAGAGAAAGACTGCAGTCTTTGTTGATACAATAATTTATAATACTAATAATACTTCACAATGTGTGTGTGTTTTACGTTTATTTATCAACGCTACCGGTTGCCCATATGAGCGACGCCTCCTGAAGAGATTAGTCATTCTAGAATTTTGGAAGATAGTGCAATGATACAGACAGAGATCCATTCCAGAATCTCCTCTGGTTCTTTTACGTGCTCGGTATACAGCACCGACACGAGACCTCGGTTACACATACATGCGTAATACAACGCGTTTATCCTGAATAACAACAGGTATGGTACATATTTACCGTTATATCTCACATGTGAGCCTATGTATATTTATGGGTAGACTAATCTTAATTAAATTATCTCTAATCGAGTATCGCGTGTTTAGTATTGACTCCAATGAGAAACAAACGTAAATTCAGGAGCCTAGATGATGTTATATGAAATCCTACTTTCACTTTTGAAAAGTTTGTATATACCACAATACACCGTTTATTGATTCAATGTTAGTGTTCGAATGTATTCAGAAGTATGTGTAGTAGCTATGCCTTTATACGTGAACAAATGCTTTTATTTGCTTTTTGCGATGTAGTGTCGCTTTAATCACATATTTCTAAACATAAATAACCGTAGACGGCTGTTTCATTCTCATAACTGAACAGTTTAAAACATATCGTAGCGAGAATGTTAAGGAATTGATGGAAATGAGCGAACTCGCTGATTTGTCAATTACTTCCTATAGCAGACAAACTACGATGTAAACCGAAATGTATATGATCATTAAGTTGGAATCCTTTGCTTTTATTGTTGTTCCCATACCAGATGTTGTGGTAAGATAACTGTGATGTTATTACTATCATGTTAATACATTTATATCAAACATTTACAGTCAAGTATACACATTGGATATAGGCCTACAGTCGACATTATAAGATGAAAAAGTGGATGCAAATTGATAGCATGTGGTGCAAAGGGAACCAACAAACAAAGAAAGAGGGAACCATTTTAAAGCGACATTACATCGCAAAATGCAAATAAGATGCATGTTTTCACGTATGAATGCATAGCTACTACACATTCTTCTGAATACATTCGAACACTAACATTGAATCAATAAACAGTGTTTTTGTGATCTACAAACTTTCAAAATTGAAAGTGGGATTTCATATAACGATCATCCACGCTTCTGAATTGACGTTTGTTTGCCACCAGAGTCAATACTAAACGCGATATAATGTCGTTTAAAGATCATCTATCTAAGACGTGTCTACGCGTTATTCAGGATACACGAGTTGTATTACGCATAAATATCAACCCTATTTACATTATTGTGTTATGTCAAGTGATATACTCAGTATTTGAGACAAATATTTGGAAAAAAATAATACCATATAATAGGAAAATACATTCTGTATAAATTTGCGTTTTCACTGATATAGTGTCGCTTTAAGAGGATCTGTTTATGTGTATGTAGTATTCATGGGCAATAACTCACTCTCATTATATGGAGATTACATTTCCATGTTCGAATATATATATAACTTCAACTCGTCTAGTATACTACTTATCTTAGTTTATACAAATTTATTAGCTCGATTGCGAAACAAGTATTTAAAACTTATATTAATCACTCTCGATACCTAATTCCTGATTTAAATGCAACGTATTAGGGCACAATTATAACGGCTCCAGCGGGGCTCGAACACCGGGCCTATCGCACATGAAGCGAACGCACTATCACTACGCTATCACTGCGCTACCACTGCGTTAGCACGACTTCCACTAATACTACTTGAAGAGTATATGTTCTAACTATTAACTACTTACAAGTGTGATTGTATTGTGATAAGGATATTGGCATGCTATTCTTTGTTTTTGTTTTTAAACCTTTGGTGCGTTTATTGGGGCATACAATAAGTGTGTGCTGTTTAAAGTGTGGAGAAGCCGAATAATTAAATTGTAGATTCTTTGTAGTTTAGATTTTCTTCTTTTACTGACTTTCTGTCAGTAATTAAAGTGACACTACATCGGTGAAAGTGGATATTTCTACAGAATGTATTTTCCTATTATATGATATAATTTTATAGTAATATTAATAATATTGTATTTAAATTAATAAACAAGCGTCGTATACGTCCAGGTTCGACCCCCCGTCTGACCCTAATAAAATTAACAGTCTTTCAGATGGGACGTTAAAACGAGGTCTCATGTCGGTACTTTACACCGTGCACGTAAAAGAACCAGAGGAGACTCTGGAATGGGTCACTCTCTGTATTATGGACTATCCTCCACAATCTAAAACGACTAATCTCTTCAGGAGGCGCCGCTAATATGGGCAACCGGTAGCAACGATAAATAAATGTAAAATACACACTCGTATACGACGTTTCTTGACATTAACAAAATAATGTAAATAGGGTCAACATCAATGTTTAATACAACGTGTGTTTCCCGATGAACACTATGTGTGGGACAGATTTACCGTTGTATCTCACATATGTGCCTCTAAGTGTCAGTATCAGGTGTTTAGTATAAACTCCAATAATAATCAAATCTTCAATTCAGGAGCGTGGCTGACCGCTGTATGAAATCATACTTTCACTTTTGAGAGTGTTTATATCTCACAAACATTGTTTGTTAATTGAACGTTAGTATTCGAATTATCTCGGAAAGATTTGTAGTAGCAATGTTATTTGTGTGTCGCTTTAATATAAAGTTGTGTTCGTCTAAAGCTAAAATTACCAAAATAAAAGTGATTGGTCAGCCATTGTGTAAGCTATGCTTAAGTAACGTAATAACCTTGCATGTTGCTATTTTACGTGGATATGCTTTTCAAATATATTAGGGATGGCAACGAATAGCGATGTTGGTATTCGAATATTCCGTCGGCATGGTATTCGAATATTCCATATAATTCTATCAAAAACTCAAACTCACTCAAACTCTTATAACAATTGCGTAAACGTCATCTTCTTCCTGTACGGCCATGCACATATGACAACGACTCATTCAGATATTGTTATCGGCCACTGTACATTCATGGGCGTTTTCACAAATGAAGCCATCCATTGTCATTTGAACTGCTTTCCGTTGATAGGTGTTTGTTTTTCAAATGATTATTCAGATTGATGTAGTACCCGAATATGTTAAATCCAATTTACATATTTGGAATAGTATTCGGATATTCGGACGTCCGAGCGAATATTCGAATATTCGTTGACTTCCCTAAAATATATTGATGCTTGGTTGGCTGTAAATAACCAATGGATGTACCGTGCATTTGATGTAATACCGGTCTCAATTTTGAAAACATATTTCATGGACATATTTTTAAAATGAATTAGCTCATAGTTTTACAATTAGATTGCACACTTTCAATTGATGTACACCAACTGGTATTTTTTTTAAAAGTCGGTCATTGCTCACGTGCCACTTGGCAAAAGTGTATAAAATTAATTTGTACAATTTTATCTATTAATATTCCAAGTTGATATACATTCCCCACAACACACACTCGATAGATAATCTGTGTAGCGCACGTGCGATCTATGATTTATCTGAACATTTAATATCCGAAGCAATTGGCGTATCGCGTGTCGGAATGACCCGTGCATCTATTGCAAGCCACTTCAATTGCCATGTAGCGATGGTTCACCGCTTAGAGAAACGCTTCACTTCGTCTGGCGCAGTGAAAGACGGTTTTCGACAGGGCAACCACGTGTATTATTTCATAAACAACATGCAACTATATGCATGCTACACGCATGTGATAACTTCCAGCTGGCCACGGTGGTTGCACGGACATTTGTTTTCGTGTGACCCCACTGAGGGAATAGGTTCCGGGTCGTTGTAGAAAGTAGTTTTCCAATCAAGCAGACCATACTTATAATATTATGATGTTTTACTGTAGAACTAGTGTCAGTATTTCCTACTTATTGTGATTGTGGTGCATCTGTAGAATTTGTGTTCATTTGAAGAATACATTTGGTGAATTTATTTCAGTACTACTTGCTACAGCGCATTGGTGAATAAACAACCCTATGTGACAGCTAGGATCCCTACGCCTTCCATTTTGAACCGGTGTTTGTATACATTTGGTAATGGTGAACATCTTTCATTGTGATGCCATGACTTACAGGTGTCTAACATCAAACAGAAGCCCTGGAGTTTACAGAACTGCATGCGTTATAGGTGGACTTTTGTTTGGGAACTGAGCATTTGACTGTGACAGTTCATTAATTTACTATAGCACGAAGGAGACAATACAGCGGTATGCATAATTTTAGTCTAGTCATCGGCATTTGAAGGTTAAACAATAACAGGTTTATATTTCTCCACCCACCTACCTATGCACTAGATCTAAGTGTTATGTTGTTTTGAAGCTGTATAACACGCATACATCTAATGATTTAATAAACAATAGGTGTTTGTGAACTGATGACACTGTGTGTGTTTTACGTTTATTCATCGTCGCTACCGGTTGACCATATGAGCGACGCCTCCTGAAGAGATTAGTCATTTTAGATTGTTGAAGGATAGTGCAATGATACAGACAGAGACACATTCCAAAGTCTCCTCTGGTTCTTTTACAAGCACACGTCTCATCTGAAATACTGTTAATTGTATTAGGGTCAGATGGGGGATCGAACTTGCGACCCCTGCAAGCTCCTGCTGTCTAGTCATGGAATGATTAAATCCATTTATCAGTTTCCCAATGTCTTCCTATGATAACACAACGCCACACAAAGCCACCTAGAAGCCATCTATATTAACTCTTTGCATTCTGGGCATCATTGAACTGTGATAACACAATGCCACACCCCCTATGCCAAGCCGTCTATAATCCATCTATAGTAACTCTTTGCATTCTGGGTATCATTGAACCGTGATAACACAATGCCACACCCCCTATGCCAAGCCGTCTATAATCCATCTATATTAACTCTTTGCATGCTGGGTAAAATAATAACTATAAATAGTTCAAATAATTGTAGCAGCCGACAATTTATTTTATTGTGTTTTTATTAGTTGTAGCTGACAGCTCTGGAAATATCTCATGGAATTGCATTACATTATGACACAATTATAAAGACATTACAGGACATCATAGTAGACCGTTATTTTTAGCGCGCAAATAGTCAATGACATATGTTATATCTCATTTTACATGCCAGGCCCTCGTGGTAGATTGACTTAAATGTTCAGTTATCTCGTTAAATAAAGTATTTATTATTATTATTATAGCATAGAATCGGGTGAACAGGAAATTTCTAAAGAATATATTATCCTGTTATAGTGTATACTTTTATGTTAGTTTCCAAATATTCACCATAGAAACGAAATAATTCAACTATTAAATAATATATCATAATACACGACAGTCATTGAAAGGTCAAAGTCGGGTAAGGAAGCTCAAAATCCATGCGTAAAACAACACGTGTAAGTTGTTGTATATATACTGTTAGGTCTCGTCATTAGCATCTGGGCATATTTATGTTTAGAAAAAGCCGAATTAAAGACCGCGCAATACCCCCAAACACTCTGATATAGCTGATGGTATTGATCCTGATAACTTTAACTACACTATCTACCAGACGTCGACTGGACTGTATACAATCTAAATCATTTAGCTGATATTATTAAATAAATCCTGATAACTTCGACGACACAGTACACTATCAACCTGACGTCGACGGCGCTGTATACATTCTAAAACAATTAGCTGACAGTATTGATTCTTATAACTTCAACTACACAGTACACTATCAACTTGACATCGACGGCGCTGTATACATTCTAAATGAATTAGCTGATAGTAGTAATCCTTATAACTTCAACTACACAGTACACTATCAACCTGACATCGACGGCGCTGTATACATTCTAAATGAATTAGCTGATAGTAGTAATCCTTATAACTTCAACTACACAGTACACTATCAACCTGACATCGACGGCGCTGTATACATTCTAAATGAATTAGTTGACATTATTGATTCTTATAACTTCAACTACACAGTACACTATTTACCAGACGTCGACGGCGCTGTGTACAATCTAAATGAATTAGTTGACATTATTGATCCTTATAACTTCAACTACACAGTACACTATTACCAGACGTCGACGGCGCTGTGTACAATCTAAATGAATTAGTTGACATTATTGATCTTATAGCTTCAACTACACAGTACACTATTTACCAGACGTCGACGGCGCTGTGTACATCTAAATGAATTAGTTGACATTATTGATCCTTATAGCTTCAACTACACAGTACACTATTTACCAGACGTCGACGGCGCTGTGTACAATCTAAATGAATTAGTTGACATTATTGATCCTTATAGCTTCAACTACACAGTACACTATTTACCAGACGTCGACGGCGCTGTGTACAATCTAAATGAATTAGTTGACATTATTGATCCTTATAACTTCAACTACACAGTACACTATTTACCAGACGTCGACGGCGCTGTGTACAATCTAAATGAATTAGTTGACATTATTGATTCTTATAGCTTCAACTACACAGTACACTATTTACCAGACGTCGACGGCGCTGTGTACAATCTAAATGAATTAGTTGACATTATTGATTCTTATAGCTTCAACTACACAGTACACTATTTACCAGACGTCGACGGCGCTGTGTACAATCTAAATGAATTAGTTGACATTATTGATCCTTATAGCTTCAACTACACAGTACACTATTTACCAGACGTCGACGGCGCTGTGTACAATCTAAATGAATTAGTTGACATTATTGATCCTTATAGTTTGTTTTGGTGGGGTGTGTTTTGTTGTTTGCATTATTGATTCTTATAGCTTCACTACACAGTACACTATTTACCAGACTCGACGGCGCTGTGTACAATCTAAATGAATTAGTTGACATTATTGATTCTTATAGCTTCAACTACACAGTACACGATTTACCAGACGTCGACGGCGCTGTATACATTCTAAATGAATTAGTTGACATTATTGATTCTTATAACTTCAACTACACAGTACACTATTTACCAGACGTCGACGGCGCTGTGTACAATCTAAATGAATTAGTTGACATTATTGATCCTTATAACTTCAACTACACAGTACACTATTTACCAGACGTCGACGGCGCTGTGTACAATCTAAATGAATTAGTTGACATTATTGATTCTTATAGCTTCAACTACACAGTACACTATTTACCAGACGTCGACGGCGCTGTGTACAATCTAAATGAATTAGTTGACATTATTGATCCTTATAACTTCAACTACACAGTACACTATTTACCAGACGTCGACGGCGCTGTGTACAATCTAAATGAATTAGTTGACATTATTGATCCTTATAACTTCAACTACACAGTACACTATTTACCAGACGTCGACGGCGCTGTGTACAATCTAAATGAATTAATTGACATTATTGATCCTTATATTTGTTTTTGGTGTGGTGTGTGTTTTGTTAGCTGATATTATTATCCTTATATAATAATATAATAATAATAAATACTTTATTTTACGAGGGAGCTTACATAACACATGGCTAATACAAATAAGGCCCTCAACATATATACAATGACATAGAAAACATATTAATTAAGGAAACACTACATGTTAAGTACAGTATTCAGCAATACGTGGACGTTCATTAATTATGTACATGTATATATACACACAAGATTTCTATGTTTCTGTTGGCTTATTCAATCTTAAATATCGAGTTTTAAAGATATTGAGTAAGTTGGAATTTTGATTATAATTAGGTAGTGAATTCCAAATGGAAGAACCTGAATAAACAATAGTATTACGGAATATTTCCAAATTGGTGTTGGCGTATATAGTTGTAATGAAGAAGAGGATCTAAGACAACAGGAATGAACTTCCGATGTAAATGTAAACGATGTTTTAAGGTATTCAGGAGCATTTCCATATATGGCTTTATACATTTGAATAGCCTTGTGATAAATAACTCGTTCAGGAAATGTCATCCACTTAAGCTCTGCAAACACTATGGAAGAGGCTGTTAAGAATTCTACATTTAAAATAATTCGTGCAGCTTTCATTTGGAATCGTACCAGTTTATCTTCAAGAGATGATGTACAGTTGCCCCATACCACATAGCAATAGTCCAAGAGATGATGTACAGTTGCCCCATACCACACAACAATAGTCCAAGAGATGATGTACAGTTGCCCCATACCACACAGCAATAGTCCAAGAGATGATGTACAGTTGCCCCATACCACACAGCAATAGTCCAAGAGATGATGTACAGTTGCCCCATACCACACAGCAATAGTCAAAGTGAGGGAGTATATAGGCGTTATAAAATAGTTTACGATTCTGGGTGGATAAATAACCCTTAATCCGTGACAAATGGTACAGATATGTATTGCACGTTTTAATAACGTTGATTATATGTTTGTCCAATGATACAGTGTTGTCGAGTGTGACACCTAGTAGTGGTTCAGCAGATCTGGCACTAATATTAACATGATGAAAGAGAATATCTGGAGAGCTATTAGTAAATCCTCGGTTTGTAGACTTAGTTGTTACATATATTACTTTAGATTGAGATGCATTGATTGTCATGTGATTTTCATTACACCAATGGTCAATATTTTCAAAGTCAACAGTTAGTGAAGCAGCAACATTATCTATGGATGTGTCATGTGTTGAGATAGTGGTATCATCGGCAAATATGTCGGATATAAAATTGCTGATTACCAAAGGGAGGTCATTGATATAAAGTAAGGATAGCTCTAGTAAGTACTGAGCACAGGGGAACTCCAGAGACAACAGTTCCAGGACTCGACTGTACTATAGAAACATGAGTAATTTGCGTTCTGTCTTGTAAATACGATGACACCAGTTGACAGTGGATGCATCCATACCATAGAGATTAGGTTTTTTTCAAAAGGATTTGGTGATCAACTAGGTCAAATGCCTTAGATAGGTCAAGAAATAAAGTATTCAGTTTCATTATTATCAATTGCAGAAATCCAATCATCTATAATTCTGATTAAAGCCGTTTGACAAGAATGATTTTCCCGGAATCCAGATTGCCTATTGTAAAACAATTCTCGAGAAACATTTAAAGATGATAATAACTAACATGCCTTTCAAGAATTAGTGAGATTATGGGTAATATTGAAATAGGCTGATACTTGGCTTTATTAGATATCTCACCTTTTTTATATGTTGGAATAATCTTAGCAAGTTTAAAGACATTAGGGAAATTCGTTGATTGTATGCTACGATTGAATATAGTAGTGAGATGTGGCGCTATAATGGATTCAGATATGTTCAGATATTTTGCTTTGATATTGTCAGTGCCAGTTGATTTAGTAATATCAAGGGATTTAAGTTGTTTTTCAACATAATCAGTTGATGAGTATTGAGAACTTCACAACATTAGTTAACTTAGAATCAGCAAATTCTTCAAGAATTGGATTCTTATAATTGAAAGTAGATCTATTACTCTCGTTTAGTACCATATGCACATTGCAAATTGTTCATTGAAATATACGCTGTACCCTAGCCTGGGAACAGGTGTTGATATGTTTTGCCTGGTCAGTCATCTATAGTAGTGCAATATGATATAGATGAATGATGTATAGATGCATAGTCTCTTGTAACTCTGAATTGAGTGGCAATGTACTTTTTAATTTGTAAACTATAGTTTGTGTTTGTTCTATGCTGTACATTGATGAGACTGAAATACAGAATAAAATAAATATATTGTAATACCGAGATCATTAATTGGGCCCTATATTGAGATTCTGATAATATCAACTTTGCTAGAAGTAAATTGGTGAAAAATTGACAGACTGGAACACATGCTAGCTGTACCCAATCAATGTGACTTACATTTAACTCATAAGAATCATTAACTGTAATCCAGGAATCGCAGGTTCGACCCCCCGTCTGACCCTAATAAAATTAATAGTATTTCAGATGGGACGTTAAACCGAGGTCTCGTGTCGGTGCTTTATACCGTGCACGCAAAAGAACCAGAGGAGACTCTGGATTGGTCTCTGTCTGTATCATTGCACTCTCTAAAATGACCAATCTCTTCAGGAGGCGTCGCTCATATGGGCAACCGGTAGCGTTGATAAATAAACGTAAAACACACACACATCCGTAGCATAGAGAAGGCCCAATCCTCGGCAAACGTGACTTAAGTTCAATTAATCACACGGGTATATATTTTACCTATGTCATATGTTTGCCATATACAATTCATTTCAATAGACATCAAACTATACAAATTGCACATTCACTTAGAATCATAAGAGTGCTATGCATTTTAAACCGGTTTTTAAAATGTTAACCGGGGTTTTCGATTGCTCACGTCGATACATAGGTACATTCCAGCGTATTTCATGCAGACATACCGCAATGGCAACATGACAATACTGTAGACAATTGCGATAAATCTCCACAGCACTACTAGTCAACAGGTTCCCGCTTCAATTTGCTAAAATAATGTTGAAAAAAATGATAACACTTACACGGTGTTTTCAAAATACCCCCCCCCCCCCCATAGATTGGTAAGCGGTATGATACCATGTCAGACACATTGAACTCCTCCCGCATAGATAAAAACACATTTCGACGATGCAAAATCAAAGATATGAATGATCTGTTCAGGGTTCGGAAATCGGCTTCATCTCAGGCGTTGGCGTGCTGATAAAAGATGTTTATCAGCCGAAGTGCGTAAAAACGTATTTGCTTGACTTATGCATCAGCCAGATTTTGTAGACATATTGCTAATTAAATAGTGTGCTATCTTTCAGTCCAGATTTGGTTTTTCCTTTTTAGATATTTTCGGTACAGACAACACACATGTTTACATATTTCGTATTGATACTAGTACTGCATGGGTACAATTTATAGTCACTTTTACAGGGATGAAACCTGCAGTCAAATCGTATCCAGGCTTAATCCACGTCACGTCACATCACGTGGAAGTCGTGATGGTGCAGTGGATGCGCGTTCGCTTCAGGTGCGAAAGGTCTGGAGTTCGAGCCCCGCTGGAGCCGTTACGATTATGTCCTTAGGCAAGGCATTTAAATTCCACGTTGCCTCTTCTCTCCCTCGTGGCGATGGATTCCATCAGGAATGAGGTCTCGAGAGTGATTTATATAAGTTGAAAGAACTTGTTTCGCAATCGAGCTAAAATAAATTTGTATAAACAAGGCTTAACCCATTCACAACCAATGTCGCATACAAGCAGAGAACCCGATCAGACAGAACAGAACGTGCCGTCTGATCAGACTGTATGCTGATTGCTCTTCAGACAGTGGAGCTGAACCACCTGTCAGAATAGCAAACAACAACAATCCTGATGAGACGCAGCGTTACGCCGCGGCTGATCTGGATCTATGTTGTTTGCAAATGCTCTGAATTTATTCGGCACCGAGGGAGTTAAAGGCTCAATCTCGATGCCTTTAATTGTACAGAGTAACATTCAAAGAACCAAAGGACAAAGTGTTATCAATCTATGATAACTATTAGTCACGTTTACACAACTGGTTTCATTTGTTTATTTCAAATTCCCAGTGTACTCTTCAAACGGAGGTATTCCTGCTATAACAATAATCGTCTCGATGTAGTTCATGCTATTGCGCGCAATAGAATACCTAGAAATGAACGATATTGCATTAACTGTAATACCAATGACTTAGAAGATGAATATCACTTTGTTTGTGTGTGTCTATGCTACATTAACATTCGACATAAGTATTTAAAGCCGTATTATTACAGAAGACCGGATCTGTAGTCCAGTGGTAACACGCTGGACTGGTAATCCAGGGATCGCAGGTTCGATCCCCCGTCTGACCCTAGTAAAATTAACAGTCTTTCAGATGGGACGTTAAACCGAGGTCTCGTGTCGGTGCTTTACACCGTGCACGTAAAAGAACCGGAGGAGACACTGGAATGGGTCTCTGTCTGTATCATTGCACTACCCTCCAACATCTAAAATTACTAATCTCTTCAGGAGGCGTCGCGCATATGGGCAACCGGTAGCGACGATAAATAAACGTAAAATACACACAAGACCGTCCGTGTATAAATATCTAGAACTATTAAAACATCCGATAAATCAATACTATTTCAGTAAATTATTTGAAAAGAGATTTGCATCTCATAAACTCTCTAA
>CM026391.1:28513915-28559113 GCA_014843695.1 Archivesica marissinica | reverse complement strand
TCTCTCCCTCTCTCTCCCTCTCTCTCTCCGTCTCTCTCCCTCTCTCTCCCTCTCTCTCCCTCTCTCCCTCTCTCTCTCTGTTTTGGATGTATGTGATCCAGTTTATGTACATGCTACTGTTTTGCTATTCAACGGTGTATATAGATTATTATTATTATTATTATTAAACAATGGGTCGTTTTATAAGGAAACACATGGATTTGTTTTCATGTTTGTAATGGTAGACACATTGAATGTGAATATCATATTATTTCAATGTATCGGTGAAAGATTTGAGGAAAGAACTAGCTTATACACATTTATATTAGCTCGATTGCGAAGCAAGTTCTTACAACATCTATTGATCACTCTCGAGACCTCATTCCTGATGGAATACATCGCCACGAGGGAGAACGAAGAGGCAACGTGGACTTAAATGCCTTGCCTAAGGGCAAAATCGTAACGGCACCAGCGGGGCTCGAGCTCCGGACCTTTCGCACCTGCATAGAACGCGCTACGACTGCGCCATCTCGACTTCCACATTAGTTAGTTAGTGTCGCTACCGGTTGTCCATATGAGCGACGCCTCCTGAAGAGATTAGTCATTTTAGATTTAGGGGGATAGTGCAATGATACAGACAGAGACCCATTCCAGAATCTCCTCTGGTTCTTTTACGTGCACGGTGTAAAGCACCGACACGAGACCTCGGTTTAACGTCCATCTGAAACTGTTAAATTTAAGACTATTAAATTTATTGTGGTCAGACGGGGAACCTGCGATCCCTGGATTACCAGTCCAACGTGTTACCACTGGAATACAGATCCGCCTGTGCCCCAGTCAGACGAAATACCTGATTATTAAGTACTACAACATGAGACCAAGCATACATAAATGTTGTAGTTTAATGAACAATGATACTAGAATTGTGTTATGAAGTTTGATTCTTTTTTTGTTAAGAATGCTTTAAATGATAGTAACTTCATACTGACTGTTTTGTATTCATATTTACACTAACACTGGACTTGTCATCCTCTATAAAAGTAGTGTGTTTATTATTTAAAGGGCCAGCCATTTCTGACTTACGAGACAAATCGTTTTTATGAACATCAGTATTTCCCGAATCCTTTGCTTGTATGCCAGGCGCCAGGCTGGTATGCAATCGATAACCATACTTTGACTAGCTGGCGGTTCACCAATCGGCCATATCAGTACAAATCCCTAACGAGGTTCGAACCTTCGACCTCCCGGCTCCGTAGACGGACGTCTTAACCATTAGGGCACGGAGACGGTATATTATTAGCTTTAATGATCACATGTTGATTTGTATATAATTGAATGCACTGTATATATTATGTCTATGTACTTATGTGTACATACGTAATTAATAAACTTATGTTCTGTTCAGCATAGCAAGCCTCATACATCTATTTTACCGAGTTATGTCCCTTTCTCTGTGTTGCTGGAGTATTATCTTTATTCCGGAGAGTTACTTTTAAAGCTACACTATATCAGTGAAAACACAAATTTCTACAGAATGTATTTCCCTATTATATGGTATAATTTGTTTCCAAATATTTACGCCAAATACTGATTATTTCAACTAATAAACAAACGTCGTATACGCGGTTTGTTGACATAACAAAATAATGTAAACATCCATGCGTAATACAACTAGTGTATACTGAATAACACGATTTATGGTACAGATTTACCGTTATATATATATATATATATCTCACATTTATGCCTATTTATTTGTAGACAATTCTTAGTTATTTTATCTATAAACGACATTATCTCGCGTTTAGTACTGACTCCGATGACAACACAAAAGTCAATTCAGGAGCATGGTTGACCGTTATATGAAATCATACTTTCAATCCACAAAAACACTGTTTATTGATTCAATGTTGTTCGAATGTATTCAGAAGAATTTGTAGTAGTAATGCATTTATACATGCAAAACTGCATTGTATTTGCTTTTTGCGATGTAATGTGGCTTTAATATAGTTAAGGTCAAACAATACCAAATCTGACTATAAATAGAATTGTCTAATGGTTTTCCTCTAGGATTACGGTGACCGATGACCCACAGGTTGATGTGGTGGACGTCCAGAGAGCGTGTGATAGAAGGTCAGTTAAGGCTGCGCTGAAGGTTGACGAGGAGAATGACGTCACTGATAAAATCGCGTCATAATTACATGAACACAAATCTGTACGGTTAGTAGGGGATGCTTCTCCTACCCCTACCATACCTATTACGGTGATAAATAATTGGGGATAACCCGAATGGGGCCCGAAGCGAAAAAACTGAATCTAGAGCATAGATAAATGAAGGATTATCAAGTATGTGGGTCTAGCCCATAGCATAATAGCTGTAGTATTAAATACGGGATGCTCATCACACAAGCCGCAACTGGAATATGAAATAAACATGTACCCACTGAACTCACGCGTTCAGGAGTGGTAGAGTATTAACTAATGGCACTAATGTGAAAGGCATATTGAAATATGCTAGGAAACACATAGTCTGTGCCAAGGTGTTTGAATACGGTTATAAATCGTAATCTTAAAATCTAAATTAGAGAAAAAGGGCGTGATACTCTTTAATGTACTGGGTACTTACACAAAATCCTCGTGGAAGTCGTGATAGCGCAGCGGATGCGCGTTCGCTTCAGGTGCGAAAGGTCCGGAGTTCGATCCCCGCTGGAGCTGTTACGATTGTACCCTTAGGCAAGGCATTTAAATTCCACGTTGCCTCTTCTCTCTCACTCGTGGCGATGGATTCCATCAGGAATGAGGTCTCGAGAGAGTGATTAATATAAGTTGTAAGAACTTGTTTCGCAATCGAGCTAAACAAATTTGTATAAACTAACAAACTAATGAGGTGGGTCAATTTGGAAATAAGTTATTTCACTGGAAGAGTAATATATATGTACTTATATGTTGAAGTATAATAACTGTGTACTACCATAAACTATAAACTAAATCAAAATTTAGTCAATATATATTTAGTGGAGTATTCTTCGAGGTGAAAAGTATGCAATGTGTGTTTTATGTTTATTTATCGTCGTTACCGGTTACCCATATGAGCGACGCCTCCTGAAGATATTAGCGTGTTACCACTGGACTACAGATCCGTCTGTGAAACAAGTCTGCAATACCCACCTCGGTAACATATGTATTGTGAGGTCCAGCCAATCAGAAGCGAGGCAACGTGAAGGATTACAATGCTATTGGAAAGAATTTGTTTCGTAATCGATCTAAATAGGCACGATACTAATATTCCACAATGCATCATGGCAATGGATTCCATCAGGACTGAGTGTGTTTTTACGTTTATTTATCGTCGCTACCGGTTGCCCATATGAGCGACGCCTCCTGAAGAGATTAGTTATTTTAGATTTTTGGAGGATAGTGCAATGATACAGAGAGAGACCCATTCCAGAGTCTCCTCTTGTTCTTTTACGTGCACAGTGTAAAGCACTGACACGAGACCTCGGTTTAATGTCCCATCTGAAAGACTGTTAATTTTATTAGGGTCAGACGGGGGATTGAACCTGCGATCCCTGGATTACCAGTCCAGCGTGTTACCACTGGACTACATATCCGCCAGGACTGAGGTCTCGAGAGCGATTAATATAATGTTGTAAAAACATAGTTCGCAATCAAGCTATACTAAATTTGCATACTCTCATCTTATGACTTTGCATATTTGACTAATCTTATTAAATGCATATGCAATTATTTTCTAACGATTTTTTGTTCAAGGCTTCCAGTTGTATTTGCACGATATCTAATTTCAAGGTTTCTTGCAATATTGAACTTGTTCGTTAAATTTTAACCATCATATCGAATCATGGAGTTATCGGTGTAAAGGGAACCAATTCAATTTGTTACAGATGACACGTAATAAAGGGAAGTGACTCTGGATTATTTATGACAGACGGATCTGTAGTCCAGTGGTAACACGCTGGACTGGTAATCCAGGGATCGCAGGTTCGATACCCCGTCTGACCCTAATAAAATTAACAGTATTTCAGATGGGACATTAAACCGAGGTCTCTTGTCGGTGCTTTACACCGTGCACGTAAAAGAACAAGAGGAGACTCTGGAATGGGTATTTGTCTGTATCATTGCACTATCCTCCAAAATCTAAAATGACAATCTCTTCAGGAGGCGTCGCTCATATGTGCAAACGGTAGCGACTATAAATAAAACGTAATTTTTTAAAATTGTATGCCGGATCTTCGAGAAGCTCATATCTCTGACAATACTGCTGAGCATTGAATAGAGATTCACACAAGCATGCATTCGTGGAATTGTTTTGTTCATAGCTATAGCTATGACGTCATAACTACCACAATGTTCAAAATGGCAGCCATTTTGAATAATATTTCACATTTTTCAAATTCTCATAATTGTCACATTTTTATAATTACCCCAGTATTATGTTCACATTTCTAATTTGATGTTGCTTAAATGGGCAAACAATCTGCCGACGTTTTTCTTTTTCTTTTCTGATTTTACCGTTTACAGAATATTTCTTGGAACGCTCGTTACTAAAACAGTGTCGTGACGTCATACCTTTGTACTAACTTAAACTTTATTTATTGCAACGATTGCTAAGCAAGTGCTAACAACTGATATTAATCACTCTCGTTGGCGCCGACGCAAGCGTACATGTGGCAATTCGTGTGGGAGTAAACCCGAGTATTATTATTATTATTATTATTATTATTAATGGCGGATTACCGCATTATCACCAATGTTGAACTGCTTTCAAATGGCCAGAGCGCTATATCAAATCATATGCGTACATGTATGAAACACACAATTTTAATTAGTAAGATCTTGTTATAAAAGTGCATGTTTAAGTAAGATAATTATAAGCTTCAAATGGATCCAATAAGTAAAAGTATTGCACTGTGTCCAGTGCTACGCGCCTCACATAGTCCAATATTTTACATATTGTATCGTTTTCGGCTTATATCTTATACATATAACAGGGCCGTAATTTCGGGAAGGGCCGTAACTTCGGGAAGGGCCGTCATTTCGGGAAGGGCCGTAACTAATGTTGCTAGAACTTGTGGCCTAACCCGTTTGCCTTTGTTTAATTTATCATGTTTTTGTATTCACATGTAATATGTAAAACGAATCAAGCAATTAAATACGATTAAACTAAACTAAGCATATATACGTGTGACCCCACTTGGGAATTGGTTCCGGGTCGTTGTATCCTAGGATGTAGTTCTTACAATCAAGTAGGCCATCATTTGATGAGGTTTTACTGTAGAACAAGAGACTGTTTGCATTTCGTATTGTGAGTGTGGTGCATCTGTGGCAGTTGTGCTCATTTGAAGAAGACTTTGTGTGCATACATTCCAGTACTACTTGCTCCAGCGCATTGATGAGTAAACAGCCCTACATGACAGATAGGATCCCCATGCGTTCCCTTTTTAACCGGTGTTTGTTTTCATTTGAAAATTGTGAAAAACTTTGATGGTGATGGACTTACTTGTGTCTAACAGCAAGCAGCAGCCCTGGAGTTTACAGAACTGCATGCGGTAAATGTGGATTCTTGTTTGGAACTGAGTATTTGACTGTGACAATTCCTCGATTTACCATAGCACGAAGAAGGAGACAATACAGTGGTGTGCATCCATAACAGGGGCCGTATATAGTTAGGAATGTCTAGTTGTAATACGCATGTGTACCATGCCTATATAATATTATTCTCGAACTGGATTTCTGACTCGAAAGTAAAGCTTCCTATCTTATCTTCTGAGCATATGCCCACTCCCAAACTATAAAACGGTTGGCATGATATGGATTAATACCGCTGTAACAATTCGTAGCTTTTCACTGCTTTTTAACGGCTTTCATTACGTCAGATGCTACAAAACCAAGCAGGAAAAGCTGTGCTTTAATGTTACCAAGTACATGTAGTGCGAATGTGAGTTCTTGTGCATAGCCAACTAATCTCTCCATGTCTCAAGAGAGGAGAAAACAAACACCGAGTCTAAATTAAAGGTATTAACACACTCTTTTCCAAATACAAACATTAATTTCAGCCATCATATTGTATAATGGGTTTATTAGTGTAAAGGGAACCAATTCAATTTGTTACAGATGACTGGTAATAAAGGGACGTCACCCTGCAACATTTAGTCTAATAATAGTTTATTATGCATACCCTGCAATATGGGCATTGAAATGTGGTATCTCGCAAATACTGAATAAATCGCTAATACTAAATGAATAGCTAATACTCAATAAATACACACCTCCATGTTATCAATGCAAAACTACAACTTCATTATTTTGTTATTGCATGCATATTATATTTATTATAAGATGTGACAAAATACTGACTTGGAGCCTGCCCAGGAAAGGTGTTGTTAGGTAAACTGCCCGTCGCTCAAATGGGAAACCGGTAGCGACGTTAAATAAACTTAAATTAAAAAAATACTGACTTCTATACCACTGTAACCTATAATCTCTGATAGTTTAATTTATTTTAGCTCAATTGCGAAACAAGTTATTTCAACTTATATTAATCACTCATGAGACCTCATTCATGATGGAATCCATCGCCATGAAGGAGAGAGAAGAGGCAATGTGGAATTTAGATGCCTTGCCTAAGGGCACAATCGTAACGGCTCCAGCGGGGCTCGAACTCCGGACCTTTCGCGCCTGAAGCGAACGCGCATCCACTGAGCTATCACGACTTCCACATCTCTGATTGTCACGGGATCGAGCCTCGCTCAGATCGAGTCTCATTTAAATGAAAATGTTCGCAGTTTCTTACTCTTACGGAGGTTGGTGCACAAACTACTGGTTAACAGCAGGAGCCTGCCCAGGAAAGGTGTTGTTAGGTAAACTGCCCGTCGCTCACCGGTAGCGACGTTAAATAAACTTAAATAAAAACTGTTGTGTTCCTAACTAGTCATCATGACAATGGTCATTGGTTGTAAGTGAGTAGATGTTATAATTTATGTATGGAAGCGGTATGGAAGTTAGAAGTGATAGGTCGAACACGAGAATCACGTGTACTTTCAAAGATCGAGCGAGTCAACAGACAGATTATTTATTGTATGCATATCGCCCCTCTATGTATATTAATAATAATATTTGTTTTTGATTTTGGTTTTGGAGTTTGAAATCGCGCCGACAGCTTGGGTCATATAATCATATGTCAACTCTCGGTGTAGTATTGCCCTCCAAGCCCAAGTTCAGGCCACCGTAAGCCAGTTGGCGAGCTTCCTCACTTGAAATAATTCGACTCCCTCAGTGGGATTTGAACCTACAGCGGTGAGGGTCAATCGGTTTGCAGTCAACGACATTAACTACACGGCCACGGAGGACACGAATAATACTAATACTGATAATAATATATATAATTATATAACAATGATAAAAGTTAACCCTTAACCTTCCAATCACGACTAAAGTCGTTTTTGCAAACAACATAGAGCCAGATAAGAGGGCACAGATATGCCATCTGATCAGGCTCTATGATGTTTGCTTTTCGGATAGTGGAGATGAAACACTTGACTGAATAACATACAATATAAATCCTGATCAGACGCAGTCTTACGCTGTGGTTGATCTGGATCTATGTTGTTTGCACATTTCGTCTAATTTATTCGGCAGGCTAAGGATTAATGACGGGTGATTTCAAAGGAAATAACACAAAATAAGTTACGTTTCACGTATATAACATAACGTAAGTTACGGTTCACGTATATAACATAACGTAAGTTACGTTTCACGTATATAACATAAGTGACGTTTCACGTATATAACATAAAGTAAGTTACGTTTCACGTATATAACACAAATAAGTTACGTTTCATGTATATAACACAACGTAAGTTACGGTTCACGTATATAAAATAAAGTAAGTTACGTTTCACGTATATAGCATAAAGGAAGTTACGTTTCACGTATATAACACAAAGTAAGTTACGTTTCACGTATATAACACAAAGTAAGTTACGTTTCACGTATATAACATAAAGTAAGTTACGTTTCATTTATATAGCACAAAGTAAGTTACGTTTCATGTATATAACACAATGTAAGTTACGTTTCACGTATATAACACAAAGTAAGTTACGTTTCACGTATATAACACAAAGTAAGTTACGTTTCACGTATATAACATAAAGTAAGTTACGTTTCACGTATAATTATAACATAACGTAAGTTACGTTTCACGTATATAACATAAAGTAAGTTACGTTTCTCGTATATAACATAAAGGAAGTTACGTTTCACGTATATAACACAAAGTAAGTTACGTTTCATGTATATAACACAACGTAAGTTGCATTTCACGTATATAACATAAAGTAAGTTATGTTTCACGTATATAACACAAAGTAAGTTGCATTTCACGTATATAACATAAAGTAAGTTACGTTCCACGTATATAATATAAAGTAAGTTACGTTTCACGTATATAACACAAAGTAAGTTGCATTTCACGTATATAACATAAAGGAAGTTACGTTTCACGTATATAGCACAAAGTAAGTTACGTTTCATGTATATAACACAACGTAAGTTACGTTTCACGTAAATAACATAACGTAAGTTACGTTTCACGTATATAACATAAAGTAAGTTACGTTTCGCGTATATAACACAAAATAAGTTACGTTTCACGTATATAGCATAAAGTAAGTTACGTTTCGCGTATATAACACAAAGTAAGTTACGCTTCACGTATATAACACAAAGTAAGTTGCATTTCACGTATATAACACAAAGTAAGTTACGTTTCACGTATATAACCCAAAGTAAGTTGCATTTCACGTATATAACATAAAGGAAGTTACGTGTCATGTATATAACAGACAGTAAGTTACGTGTCATGTATATAACAGAAAGTAAGTTACGTTTCACGTATATAACACAACGTAAGTTACGTGTCACGTATATAACACAACGTAAGTTACGTGTCATGTATATAACACAAAGTAAGTTACGTTTCACGTATATAGCACAAAGTAAGTTACGTGTCATGTATATAACACACAGTAAGTTACGTTTCATGTATATAACAGAAAGTAAGTTACGTTTCACGTCTATAACACAAAGTAAGTTACGTTTCACGTATATAACATAAAGTAAGTTACGTTTCACGTATATAACACAAATAAGTTACGTTTCATGTATATAACACAAAGTAAGTTACGTTTCACGTATATAATATAAAGTAAGTTACGTTTCACGTATATAGCATAAAGGAAGTTACGTTTCACGTATATAACACAAAGTAAGTTACGTTTCGTGTATATAACACAAAGTAAGTTACGTTTCACGTATATAACATAAAGTAAGTTACGTTTCATGTATATAACACAAAGTAAGTTACGTTTCATGTATATAACACAATGTAAGTTACGTTTCACGTATATAACACAAAGTAAGTTACGTTTCACGTATATAACACAAAGTAAGTTACGTTTCACGTATATAACATAAAGTAAGTTACGTTTCACGTATTATTATAACATAACGTAAGTTACGTTTCACGTATATAACATAAAGTAAGTTACGTTTCTCGTATATAACATAAAGGAAGTTACGTTTCACGTATATAACACAAAGTAAGTTACGTTTCATGTATATAACACAACGTAAGTTGCATTTCACGTATATAACATAAAGTAAGTTATGTTTGACGTATATAACACAAAGTAAGTTGCATTTCACGTATATAACATAAAGTAAGTTATGTTTCACGTATATAACACAAAGTAAGTTGCATTTCACGTATATAACATAAAGTAAGTTATGTTTCACGTATATAACACAAAGTAAGTTGCATTTCACGTATATAACATAAAGTAAGTTACGTTCCACGTATATAATATAAAGTAAGTTGCGTTTCACGTATATAACACAAAGTAAGTTGCATTTCACGTATATAACATAAAGGAAGTTACGTTTCACGTATATAGCACAAAGTAAGTTACGTTTCACGAATATAACATAAAGTCAGTTACGTTTCGCGTATATAACACAAAGTAAGTTGCATTTCACGTATATAACATAAAGTAAGTTACGTTTCACGTATATAACACAAAGTAAGTTACGTTCCACGTATATAACATAAAGGAAGTTACGTTTCACGTATATAACATAACGTAAGTTACGTTTCACGTATATAACATAAAGTAAGTTACGTTTCACGTATATAACACAAAGTAAGTTACGTTTCACGTATATAGCACAAAGTAAGTTACGTTCCACGTATATAACACAAAGTAAGTTACGTTTCATGTATATAACACAACGTAAGTTGCAGTTCATGTATATAACACAAAGTAAGTTACGTTTCAGGTATATAACACAAAGTAAGTTACGTTCCACGTATATAACACAAAGTAAGTTACGTTCCACGTATATAACACAAAGTAAGTTACGTTCCACGTATATAACACAAAGTAAGTTACGTTCCACGTATATAACATAACGTAAAGTGTTTGTTTATTATGGTGTCACCCCTATTTAAAGGGCCAGTCATTTCTGACTTATGAGACACCTCTTTTTATGAACATCAGTACTTCCCGAATCCTATGCTTGTATGCCAGGCGCCAGGCTGGTAGGCAATCAGTAACCATTATTTAACTAACTGGCGGCTCACCAACCGGCCATATCAGAACGAACCCCTGACGAGATTCGAACCTTCGACCTCCCGCTCCGTATGCGTACGCCTTAACCACTGGGCCACGGAGACGGTATGTAACGTATGTTACGTTTCACGTATATAACATAACGTAAGTTACGTTTCACGTATATAACACAAAGTAAGTTACGTTTCACGTATATAACATAACGTAAGTTACGTTCCACGTATATAACATAACGTAAGTTACGTTTCACGTACAGACGCGTAGCAGCCATTAGGCCTGCACATCATTTTGACCAAAAATAAATAATATAGAATTGTTATTGCTTTTGATGTACATGTATAGCTAAGCAGAACAGTGTATTGTCATGTTTATTTGTTATAAGAACATGCCTGAATTTGTCTTTTAAATGCAGCAGAATGCGGGAAATTGCATCCTAAAAAACAAAAAATTCACCACATTTATTACAAAATAAGAATTCAAATAAAAGGACGAGAATGACCAAATTATGCACTGTGTTGATGATGATCATATGCAATTACAAATACGTTACACATATATACAAGACACTAGTATGCTTGAGATTCCCAACTCTAACTGTAGTCATTCGACATAAATACACATAATTCTGTTCCCCCATCTAATAGCAATATATTTACAATGCCATTCTAGTCTACTGTGGTTACTTTCTTGAAACGTTGCTAAATGGTTTAAGTTGTTGTTTGACGTGACAAATCACACACGTTTGAACTTCCAATAACGTTGGTTTAAACATATTTTATTTATCAAGATAAACATGACATATAACAGCTGTACATATAACATCCATACAATACAACTAGCAAGACAAGTGGATTGAATTGAAAGCTACATGAGCGTATGGTAATTCTCTCCACTAACGTTGTTAATAGTACCGCGTGGTGTATTAGTAACGTTGACGTAAGCATAGGTTTGCCGCAACTTTTGTACCATTTATGAACTTTTGTACCATTTATGAACTTATGAACTTTTGTACCATTTATGAACTTTTATGAACGTTTGTACCATTTATGAACTTTTGTACCATTTATGAACTTTTGTACCATTTATGAACTTTTGTACCATTTATGAACTTTTATGAACGTTTGTACCATTTATGAACTTGTATGAACTTTTGTACCATTTACGAACTTTTATGAACGTTTGTACCATTTATGAACTTTTGTACCATTTATGAACTTTTGTACCATTTATGAACTTGTGTACCATTTATGTTCCTAATATTACAGTCTTGAAATCTTCAGAAAACGCAACAAAAATATAAATAACAAATATATAATAAACCTGCTTCGTTTATTGTGGTATGCAATAAATAGGTGCTATTTAAGGTGTAAATAGAGGCCTTGGGCATCCAACATCATAAATGTATTGCATACCCCAATAAACATAACGCAGGTAGATTGTGTTCCTTATTGAATCATTGTCGTGGCATCATACCATTGTACTTGCAGTCCATTATAATTAATATTGGACTTGTGTCAAAGGCCAGAGTATTATATTAAGTGTACGAAATTAACAATTTTAATTAGCAATATCATGTTATATAAGTGTATGCATTAAGTAAGATTTAAGCCTCAAACGGATTTAATATATAGCGCCCAACACAGTCCTATATTTAACATATTGGTTCGTTTTCGGCTTATATCCTATACATGAAATGACATGCATCGTATGGCTTACTGCGACAATATACACGTGCGTACATACCTGTTCTTAAATTCCTTGCGAATGTTACCACCCATGCATTGAATCACCAGCAATAATTGTATCAGTACACTCAACATGTTGCCCATTGTCTTCCGATTTCCTGCCCCCTGCATGCTCAACCGTACAAGCATCCTACCCTCGGGTAAACGTAGCAATATTAACTAATCAAAGTGTACACAAATTCACAACGTTGCAACGCTATCACGCTACGACGCTATCACGTCACGACGCTATCACGCTACGACGCTATCACGCTACGACGCTATCACGCTAAGACGCTATCACGTCACGACGTTATGACGCTAACGACGCTATCACGTCACGACACTATCACGTTATGATGATATGACGACATTAAGGTTCCTTCCTCACAAAGCACTTCTTGGTCCGTTCGTCCGTCATTATCAGCTAAAATAGTTAGCGTATATAGTTGGCACATCATTTTGTTTATCTATATAATCAAGCATTATCTTGTCTGCGTTAACTTCACTATAGAAGTCTCTGCGCAAAGGATTACAAACAAATTACTAATCAATCCAAGAAAACGTAGAAGTTATGGAGAAGAGATTTCATGCCCGTCATTGAGATACATTTAAAATACTAATTCCTTATAATTGTCTGCAATTTATTTAATTAGCTTTGGATAACAACTGCGCTATCTAATAATCCCAGGAGAAAGTCTATCACTGTGCCAACAAAATTGTTCAAGTCTAAAGACTGCACACCGCCTCCTTAGGCCTACGCTCATTACGCCGAATTAGAGAATTCGCCAATAGATTTTCAAAAATAGTATTGGCATAAAACGATGTAAGCAGAGAAACTGATAGATAGAGAGAAGCGCTCCCTGCTGCTATGCGTAGTAGCACAACAGCGAGCCACGTTTAATGAAAGATTAGTATGCCTAACGCATGTATAACACACACATTGATACATCCATCAGTTGTTTAAAATTCTAAGAACTATTTAGTAAATTAATGTTGATATCTCTCCAGACAAGGGTTAACTTTGTAATCCAGCATTTTAGATAAATATAATGTAAATTTAATAGCTCTATTCATTCAGATTAATGTTGACACGGGTTGCATGCTTCAGAAAAGATTACGTATCCATCATTAAGTGTTGATAAAATATACTGGCATAAAACAGGATTACGTATAATGTCGGTTAAGATATGACTTTAATTGATGCATTTTATTGTAGGAAAGCATGGCTTTTAAAAAGCATTCGTCAATCGTTAAAATTATAACGTTTTTACAAAACAATTTAAAGGGGAACTTTATGAGATACGAAAAACAAAATTATTACAAAATTATCTAGCTTTAAAAGAGATAGCAATGGAAGATCGAATTAATGATACTGGCTTCAAAATTGAGCTATAATAGGCTTGTAGAAATACTAGAAATCTTAACAAAATCGAAAACAGTAACCGATTTCAAGAATCAAATAGCAGAATATTTATAATAATATTATTATAATCCGAAGCTATTTTTTATTTTTATTTATTCATAGTTAGGTATGTATGCATTATATCGACATACAGTGTGTATTTATTACATGAACTAGCTTGAATCCGATCAATGTCCTTATTTTACACACGTGCAATATAAGAAATCAAATCACGCGACTTGTATTACTGCGCGTGTTTACAAACAAACATGGACGATTCCAGTTAATGTATGTTTCACATGTCTTCACTTTATCTACCATAATTAGATTTGCTTTTTATGTTTTGTTGAATACAAGCTCAAATTAGATTAAGTTGTACTTTAATTGGGAACTATTGTACGTGTGTATGTATATACTCATGAGGTTGTGTTCTTAGGCCAATTAATCTAGCTAGACCATGGACTAATCTTTTCCAATATTTTAAATACTATATTTTAAATTATATTGATAAATAAAATGTGCGGTTCATTTTCACTTCATATTAAGCTTGCATTAACATAACATATGTTTATTTCCAGACTTGTACATGGTACATCGTCATAAACATACAAATATATAATTATATGCTTGTCAAGTAATACAGTTGATTTAACATGCGTATATATTCAAAATGGTAACTTGACATATAGTGTTATACTAAAGATATTTCGATTTACGGCATAGAGGATGAATATTGCTAGAATATATTTAATGTAAACCGTATGCTATCAATCCAATTATTATTCGCGTCATTACTTATTCTAAGAAATGAGTCTAGATGAGCGTTATATGTAGTACCGATATGCAGTTTGTTTAGTAATACACAGATGTAACTATGCGTTTTCTTTTTACTGCAACCGATGCTAATTAATTGTAAGCATTTACAATAGTACTTCTTAATACATTGGCGCCTTTGATACATTTCGCTAGGCTTAATAAACATGATTTATGATTGAAGCTATCAGTTCAATACATTGGAACAGAGATGGTGGTATTATTTGATATTTTTCTTTTAAAATCTTCATAGCATGGGTATAATATTATTAACATGAAATGGTACTCGTCTTCAATATCCAAAGTGAAGCAACATAAACAATATCTCTCATTACGTGGTATTCCGTTTTGACCATATCGTCCAGTTTGAATTCTTAATACATGTGCAGATACTCCTTTAAATCTAGTAATGAAAAACCTCAACTTGTGTGGCAATATGTTGTTTTACAATTTCTATAAAGGTCCAATACTGCACTATTTCCAACAGACGTATGTCAATGATAATTGGTTGAAGCTATCAGTTCAATACATTGGAACATAGATGGTGGTATTTAAGAAATAATAAGTATCAACCGTGGTATATCGCAGAATAACCCTCGTTTGAAGTTCTTATGCGTAGAAATAGATCACGCCGGCCTTCGTGATCTATTTCTACGCATACGAATTTCAAACGAGGGTTATTTTGCGATATACCACGGTTGATACTTATTATTTCGATTCTAACACGACTTACTTCTAATAATTTTAGACGAGAATCAAAGGAGTATTTTCTTCAAACGCCGCTGCATTTGGCTTTCGGAATTTCCTCCCGCGTAAGGGGTGATGACGTTTTTCTTAATGGAAAATATCAATCTTGTGCATAAATGAACAAAAGTTGTAACTGATCAATAATTTTATTTATTTTGTCAAATAAAACTGTACAGAATAGTAACCGAAACGTTACTTAGCAGAAAAACAAGACGGACAAGAGATTATCTGATTCTAAAAATAGTTCACTTCCGCGAATTCCCACGGTAGTATTTACAAACATCACGTGACTTTCATTCATAAAACTTTACACGCATTGTATAAATGGAATAGCCAAAACACGGTGTGCGCGCAGCATAGTTCAAGGTAGGTATATCGCAGAATAACCAGAGGTAGATTTTACTCTATAAGTATGTATGTTATTAGCTGGGTCGTGTTAGAATATTTGATATTTTTCTTTTAATATCTTCATAGCATGGGTATATTAACATGAAATGGTACTCGTCTTCAATATCCAAAGTGAAGCAACATAAACAATATCTCTCATTACGTGGTATTCCGTGTTGTTTTACAATTTCTATTAAGGTCCAATACTGCACTATTTCAAACAGGCGTATGTCAATGATGTATGTAATTATAAACAACTCTTTGTTTAAACAACTTAAGAAACATGTTACTATCTATCATATTATTATTATTAAGTGGAAGTCGTGATAGCGCAGTGGATGAACGTTCACTTCCGGTGCGAAAGGTACGGAGTTCGAGCTCCGCTGGAGCCGTTACGATTGTGCCCTTAGACAAGGCATTTAAATTCCACGTTGACTCTTCTCTCTCCATCGTGGCGATGGATTCCATCTGGAATGAGGTCTCGAGAGTGATTAATATAAGTTGTAATAACATGTTGTTTAACTTTGTTGTGTAAAAACTATTAATATTAATTTAATATTCAGACACACCATAAACATCTAGCAACTCTTTAACATTCGAGACCCAATTAATCAAACCATTACAACACTCATTGTAATAGGATGTGCCGGAAAATCTTGATCACAATAACTAACGAGACACAATCAACACTACATACGTGGCCTGACCGAGTATCGAACCCGGGACAGTTCTAGTCCAAATCCGACGCTCTACCACTGGACAACGGATGCCACACAACATTACAACACGCATTGTAACAGGATGTGCCGGAAAAGCTTCATCACAATAACCAACGAGACACAATCAACACCACAATATTAATAAGTTTAATATACAATGAAAGATGAATATTTACATTAATGCGATGACACAACACAGTAACATTAGTTAATGAAATATATTACGACAACTGTCCATGGTGGAAGATTATCTTCACACGAAAACCACAATGCTCACGAGTAAATGAGTCACTGAGAGGAATCTCTCTCTAGTTAACTGTCTATAATGACATCCCGTTAAATGTATATAATGACCGTCCGTTAGCTATACAGAATAAACACACATCATAGTCATCAATGAATGACAACTGAGTCACTTCGAATACTACAAAGTACATAACTGAGTTAAATGGCAGGGTTCAATCCTGACAACGAGTTTCCCATGTTGGCTCCCATAATAGTGTTGGTTTGTCTTGAGCTTACACCAAGTCCACCAAGAACATCGATGTGGGGGTTGAGATGACATACGAGGAAGGTAACGGCTCCGGCGTACAGTATCCGGGTCGTGAATAAACAAAACGATGTCTTCTCCGGGATCTGTGTCTCCGGGAATAGAAACAACAGTGGATGTGGTACGTAGTCCGGCCTTAAACAACAGTTGGGGCTCTAACGTCCTCCAAATCCACACCGGGAATATATGTCCGGGGGAAGAAGCTTTACTTCAAGCAATAAGTAAATTCCTCACATTTACCGACGTCTTAGTGGTCGAAATAACCTATCGTGTGTGTTCTGAATGTTTGAAAATGGCAATCTTATATCTGAATTGAGCACAATTTCCACGAACAAATCATATATTTTACCTCTAATGCGTCGCAAGATAAATCACCAGATGATTTAATACTTTATCAAAAGAGGCATTGCCTGGCATTTATCTAACGTACATTATCATTACACATATATGCGTGTAATAAAAATATGAGTATTTAGGAAAGAGGTAACCATATAAGCAAGTTGCTTTCTCCTCAATCCTACATGTATTTTCTTATTGTGATCATTATACTATGTATATTCATTGAATAAAATATTGTTTAAACTAAAAATATGAGTTCTGGGTCGAATTTGACAAAACAAATACATGGATCTTTATATTTCGGATACCGTGAATAATGAATTAGTATCCGGTCAAAATCGTACTGCTTTATGTATGAATGTTCCTTTAATGTCAAACCCCTCGCGGGGACTTAGACATGTTTTCCTGGGCAGGCTTAGCCGACCTAAGCGATTAACCAGTACTAAGCAATGTATGTGAGGTGCCTTGCTCAATGACACTACATACGTGGCCTGACCGAGTATCGAACCCGGGACCGTTCGATTCCAAATCCGACGCTCTACCACTGGACCACGGACGCTTTATAAGATAGTTCAAATTTACCCAAACATATGATGCAAGTTTTACTATGCACGTATGCAGAAATTCAGGCCTGCATATCAACTTTGTGATACACAACTACACACTGTTCATAGATATTTCTTAAAATAGTGTCAGCATTTATTAATTTACATAAATATTTTATTAGTCTAACAGTCATATTAACATATAAGAGGTTATCGACCTAATTCACCATATATACTTGCATTACATGTACTAATTCCAACATTCAAGATCCTTTTACAAAATTGCTGGTGTATGCGTTCAATATCTTTAGACTTTGTGTAACCCCATACTTCTGAAGAATAAGACAAGCTAGACACTACAAAAGAGTCAAATAACTGACATAGTAACTATGATTTGAGGTCAAATTCTTTACAATTACACAATCAAATATTTAAAACTTTTAAAGCTTAAACATCACAAATGATATATTCAAGATTTAATGAGAAATTACCTGTATTGTACCAAGATAGTTAAAATAATCTACAACTTCCAATGGCTGTCCATTATATAACCATCTCCCTTGAGAAAATGTGATACCTAATTATCTAAACACAACTATTTAATTTTCCTAAAATTGACTTCTAATCCCCAAATATTACAGTATGTATATAATAGGTCAAAACTATTCTACATATCTTCAGGACGTTGTCCAATACTTGTCATAGCATCGGCGACTAGTAACAAGATTAATACAATGTCATCTATTAGTAATCCTGAATTAAAAACAATCTTGCAAATGTCACTCCAGGTTTTCAACGAAAATGGAGAACAACATTGGCGAAATTACAGTCCCTTGGCTAAAGCCCACTGCATACTGGGAATTAAATGAATTACATATAACACATGATTTTACTTCATCATTCATATCTCTAATAATACGTAATACTTTACCTTGCATGCTACATTTATACATTTTCAACCTTAAAGAGTTTCTGCAAATATTGTCAAAACAAGACTTTAACTCAATGAACCCTGCATACATACGCTTATTATTAGTATTAATATAATGCTTTATAACAGACTTGTGTATGAAAACTGCATTAGCAGTCGATTTTCCAGACTTGTGTATGAAAACTGCATTAGCAGTCGATTTTCCAGACTTGTGTATGAAAACTACATCAACAGTCGATTTTCCAGACTTGTGTATGAAAACTGCATCAACAGTCGATTTTCCAGACTTGTGTGTGAAAACTACATCAACAGTCGGTTTTCCAGACTTGTGTATGAAAACTACATCAACATTCGATTTTCCAGACTTGTGTATGAAAACTGCATTAGCAGTCGATTTTCCCGGCAGACTTGTTTTATGAAAACTGCATTAGCAGTCGATTTTCCAGACTTGTGTATGAAAACTGCATAAGCAGTCGATTTTCCAGACTTGTGTGTGAAAACTGCATCAACAGTCGATTTTCCTTTATAAACTATAACAGAATTGTGTATGAAAACTACATCAACAGTCGATTTTCCAGACTTGTGTGTGAAAACTACATCAACAGTCGATTTTCCAGACTTGTGTATGAAAACTACATTAACAGTCGATTTTCCAGACTTGTGTATGAAAACTACATCAACAGTCGATTTTCCAGACTTGTGTGTGAAAACTACATCAACAGTCGATTTTCCAGACTTGTGTGTGAAAACTGCATCAACCGTCGATTTTCCAGACTTGTGTGTGAAAACTGCATCAACCGTCGATTTTCCTTTATAAACTATAACAGACGTGTGAGTGAAAACTGCATCAACCGTCGATTTTCCTTTATAAACTATAACAGACTTGTGTGTGTAAACTGCATCAACCGTCGATTTTCCTTTATAAACTATAACAGACGTGTGTGTGAAAACTGCATCAACCATCGATTTTCCTTTATAAACTATAACAGACTTGTGTATGAAAACTGCATCAACAGTCGATTTTCCTTTCCTGAACCCAAATTTGCAATTAGAAATTACTGCATAATTGCAACAATATGTTTCAATTCTAGAATTTAGTATTGAAGTAAGCAGTTGCGATAAACTGACTAGTGTTATACATACCCCCATAGTTATTAACCAGTTTGTGATCTTCCATTTTAAAAAAGGTGAACAACAACTTCAGTCCATTTAACAGGGAAAAGGCCAGATTCTAAAATCGTTACAAAAATGTTATATTCTTCATTGTGAGAATCAAATATGTTATTTGACAAATTTTCGAAATATTTCATAAAAGCTTCAAGTGATATATCATTTTGGGATGGAACATAGTTCTTGGCTGTACGATTAGCGCAGTTCACTTCTCGCCAATGCAACCCGGGTTAGATCCTCGGATCGGGAAGTATGTGAGCTGGTACGGTTGTCGCTAGATCGGACAGGTGGGATTACTCCGGGTACTCCGGTTTCCTCCCACACGAAAGGCCACATTTACGCTCTCAGTCGCGCCAACGAGAGTGATTAATATAAGTTGCTAAGACTTAAATTTAAACTGTTTTTAACATATTTCTTTTTCTTGAAATTACACAAACATTGTTTAGGTTTCAGAATATTTCCTTTTAATATAGACTTTCTCTTTCTTACTGAGTAGGTCCTTATAATCTGTATGTACAAACATACTGTCTACTAACTAACTGTTCAATTACATGTACTCGGGGCATCTAATTAAACATGTTTAGAGGTTCTACAATCTGAATCATTTGTACAATATCGATCTGAAAACGATACCAGACGTTTGCTTTTATATTCTTTGGATACAAATCGGATCCGCCGCTTCTCTAATTAGACTGGTGCAATCGTTTAGAACACTGTTCACGGGCAAACGTTCGCTCTTATCAATATCCGGTATAGGGCGATTGAAAGTATGTAATTTTGCCGACATATTGGTTCGAAATGTATTTTTCAATCTACTATTACACTTATAAATTATATAAGATATTGAGGACGATACCATTACACTAAGATATAGTGAAACACGCTTTATTTTGACTACGTGATTGTATCTCATTATACCTGGTCGATACCAACTACCTGGATCACCTATATCGTGTATATTGTATTGGTTTTCTGTTTATATACATATTTCACATATCGCGTTGGACCAGTATCTAGTACAATAACTTTCCTGTGACATCATGGACAACTACCCGGAGCATGTTCACTCTATTGTACACTAAATATACTGATAGTTCATTGGTTAAAACGTAGTCAATATTTGACGCCGCGTTATATGATACATAACTACGCATGCGCAATATTAAGTCGTCACATTGCAGGCGGATCTGTAGTCCAGTGGTAACACGCTGGACTGGTGATCTAGGGATTGCAGGTTCGATCCCCGGCGTGACCCTAATAAAATTAACAGTCTTTCAGATGGGACTTTAAACCGAGGTCTCGTGTCGGTGCTGTGCACAGTGCACGTAAAAGAACCAGAGTAGACTCTGGAATGGGTCTCTGTTTGTATCATTTCACTATACATAGTTCCTGTGTGACGTCATCATTCCTACTGTGGCTGCCATTTTGAATGGCAAAGTTGATCAGATGTTATATATAATATATAGTAGCGTAATTTTGTTTTCTTCATAAACTATTTATTTTTCATCCCATCACCATGGTTCATACATTGTTGGAAAGCTCTTAATGGACATATGTTTTGTATCATTTCACAAATTTCGTATCAATAACGAATACATAATAATTTACCTGTATATTAATATTTCAATTGTGAAAATAGACTTTCAAAAATAGGTGCAAGTTAAGTTCTTATAATTTATAATCCATACATCATTGTTAAAAGATAAATTAATATTTAAAAAGTACATTTCAATACCTTTAAAAGCATACCAAATTTTATATTAAGAAACCAAAATTAATAAAGTTATTGCAATTAAAGAATTACTAGTAAAATCATGAAATTGCCGTTAATAAAACATGCCAGTCAAAATGGCTGCCAAGATAACATCTTATCAGTGTTTTTGACTGCCGTGGGAACTATGTATTGTCCAAACATCTAAATGACTAATCTCTTCAGGAGGCGTCGCTCATATGGGCAACCGGTAGCGATGTTAAATAAACGACAACGTAATCTATCATTAACTAGACGAAGGTTACTAGATCGGCAAAGATCAATACATTTAATCCAACATTATTATGATTTTATCCAATGAGGCATGTCCATGGGGTAAGGTCAATTCGTTCCCTGTACTCGATTATAAGTTTATACAAATTTTATTTTTAGCTCGATGGCGAAACAAGTTCCTACAACTTATATTAATCACTCTCGAGACCTCATTCCTGATTGAATCGATCGCCACGAAGGAGAGAGAAGAGGCAATGTGGAAATTAAATGCCTTGCCTAAGGGCACAATCGTAACGGCTCCAGCGGAGGCTCGAACTCCGGGCCGATACAATAACTCGTATGGCAGCACTTTAATCTATTGCTTTGATTTCTTGCAGGATAATATAAACTGGGAGAAATTTCTGGGAAGCGAGTTCGAGCCTTAGTTCATACAAATTTAGTTTAGCTCAATTGCGAAACAAGTTCGTACAACTTATTATAATCACGCTCTAACCACATTCCTAAATGGAAGCCATCGTCACGAGTGAGATAGAAGAGGCAATGCGGAACTTAAACGCCTTGCCAAAGCCTGGACACACTCATAACGGCTACAATTGGGCGCGAAGTCCGGACCGTTCGCCCCTGAAGCGAAGTTACCACAACGCTATCACGACTTCAACAGTTCGAGCTTTGCACAAGGCATATGCATACCCTATACTGGATGTTTTTATTTAGATTTGTGTTCCAGGGGGATGGGGAATCAGTGGGGTTGAGGGGATTCTAAAAACTATTGTTACTATTAGTTTTCCGTGGAAATCTTACAAGAAGATCCTTTAATCCTACAGTTCTATTACAAGTATGGTTGGTTTCAAATTCAAAACTATCTATTCCCTGGAATATATAGATCTATAATCAATGTTCACTTACTGGAACACGTACAGATTATTTCTATCATTCTGAGAAATAATATAATCTATTTCGGTCGTCTGGTGTGCCAGAATGCGTTTGTATGTACATGTATACATATGTTATTATAGAAAAACCGCCCAAGTTTTGATAAAAATGCTGGTGTAATCGAACTATACGATTTGTATTCGGCCCATGCGCGTGAATCACATTTTAGCAAAAAGCAGTTCCGTTAAAGTTCACTATCAATATTAGACACATATTTAAAGCGACACTACATTAGTGAAAACGCATATTTCTGCAGAATGTATTGTCCTATTATATGGTACGGGTATAATTCTTTCCCAAATATTTGCCTCAAATACTGAGTATATCAAACGTCGTATACGCGGTTTATTGACATAATATGGTCGACATTCGTGCGTAATACAATTCGTGTATCCTGAATAACACGATGTATGGAACAGATTTACCGTTATATCTCACATGAGTGCCTATGCATATTTATTTGTAGACTAAAGGGTAGGCAAATTATCTTTAAATGACAGTATCTCGCATTTAGCATTGACTCCAATGTCAAACAAACGTCAATTCAAAAACGTAGAAGATCGTTATATGAAATCCTACTTTCAATTTTGAAAATTTGTAGATCATCACAAACACTCTGTTTATTGATTCAATGTTAGTGTTTGAATGTATTTGGAAGAATTTGCAGTAGCAACGCATTTATACGCGAAAAAAAAGCATTTTATTTGCTTTCTGCGATGTAATGTCGCTTTAAGTGGAATGGGTAAATTATTATCATGATTAGTCTGCCCTTGATCTGACACGATGCTGTTCGTAACGTTCTACTTTAGATATACGAGTCAGATTTCCTTTTTCATAATGTTTCGATTTTGCTATCATTTCACGAGTTCAATATTACACGTGCTAATAGTGTTCGCTTTACAGATAGTGTAAATTGGGTTGGTATCACGTTCAAATAACATTAGATTCAACAGAGATTAATTTTCATTTATGATGTTGGCAAATGGCTTTTCAAAGTTGAAGAAACAAATAACTAATCATATATAATAATACAGAAACCTGGATTAGAAGTCTAGCTTAGTTATACAAATTTATCTCCGCTCAATTTGCGAAACAAGTTTTTACAACATTATATGAATTGCTCTCGAGACCACATTTCTGATGGAATCCATCGCAATGTAGGGAGAGAGATGAAGATTTGTGGAATTGCCCAATGGCACTTTCGCAAATGCTACAGTTGGGCGCGAACTCCGGGCCTCTCACACCTGAAGCAAACGCGCTACCACTTACCACAACGCTATCACCGCGCTACCACTACGCTATCACCGCGCTAACACTGTGCCATCACCGCGCTACTAAGGCGTTATCACCGCGCTATCACTGCGTTATCACCGCGCTATCACCGCGCTACTAAGGTGTTATCACCGCGCAACCACTACGCTATCACCACGCTATCACTGCGCTATCACCACGCTATCACCACGCTACCACTACGCTATCACCACGCTAACACTGTGCTATCACCGCGCTACTAAGGCGTTATCACCGCGCTATCACTACGCTATCACCGCGCTATCACCGCGCTATCACCACGCTATCACCACGCTAACACTGTGCTATCACCGCGCTACTAAGGCGTTATCACCGCGCTACCACTACGCTATCACCGGCTATCACCGCGCTATCATTGTGCTATCACCGCGCTATCACCACGCTAACACTGTGCTATCACCGCGCTACCACTACGCTATCACCGCGCTATCACTGCGCTATCACCACGCTAACACTGTGCTATCACCGCGCTACTAAGGCGTTATCACCGCGCTACCACTACGCTATCACCGGCTATCACCGCGCTATCATTGTGCTATCACCGCGCTATCACCACGCTAACACTGTGCAATCACCGAGCTACCACTGCGCTATCCCCACGCTATCACCTCGCTAACACTGTGCTATCACCGCGCTATCACCACGCTAACACTGTGCAATCACCGCGCTACCACTACGCTATCATTGCGCTATCACCGCGCTACTAAGGCGTTATCACCGATCTACCACTGCGCTATCACCACGCTATCACCACGCTAACACTGTGCTATCACCACGCTATCACCACGCTAACACTGTGCAATTACCGCTCTACCACTACGCTAACACTGTGCTATCACCGCGCTACCACTACGCTAACACTGTGCTATCACAGCGCTACCACTACGCTAACAATGTGCTATCACCGCGCTACCACTACGCTAACACTGTGATATCACCGAGCTATCACCGCGCTACCACTACGCTAACACTGTGCTATCACCGCGCTATCACCGCGCTATCACCGCGCTAACACTGTGCTATCACCCCGCTACCACTACGCTAACACTGTGCTATCACCGCGCTACCACTACGCTAACACTGTGCTATCACCGCGCTACCACTACGCTAACACTGTGCTATCACCGAGCTATCACCGCTCTACCACTACGCTAACACTGTGCTATCACCGAGCTATCACCGCGCTACCACGACGCTAACACTGTGATATCACCGCGCTACCACTACGCTAACACTGTGCTATCACCACGCTACCACTACGCTAACAATGTGCTATCACCGCGCTACCACTACGCTATCACCACGCTACCACTACGCTAACACTGTGCGATCACCGCGCTACCACTACGCTAACACTGTGCTATCACCGCGCTACCACTACGCTAACACTGTGCTATTACCGAGCTATCACCGCGCTACCACTACGCTAACACTGTGCTATCACCGCGCAATCACCGCGCAATCACCGCGCTATCACCGCGCTACCACTACGCTAACACTGTGCTATCACCGAGCTATAACCTCGCTACCACTACGCTAACACTGTGCTATCACCGAGCTATCACTGCGCTACCACTACACTAACACTGTGCTATCACCGAGCTATCACCGCGCTACCACTACGCTAACACTGTGCTATCACCGAGCTATCACCGCGCTACCACTACGCTAACACTGTGCTATCACCGCTCTACCACTACGCTAACACTGTGCTATCAACGCGCTACCACTACGCTAACACTGTGCTATCACCGCGCTACCACTACGCTACCACTGCGCTATCACCGCGCTAACACTGCGCTATCACCGCGCTACCACTACGCTATCACTGCGCTATCACCACGCTACCACTACGCTATCACTGCGCTATCACCACGCTACCACTGTGCTATCACCACGCTACCACTACGCTAACACTGGCTATCACTGCGCTACCACTATGCTAACACTGCGCTATCACCACGCTACCACTACGCTAACACTGTGCTATCACCGCGCTACCACTACGCTATCACCGCGCTACCACTGCGCTATCACGGTGCTATCACTGCGCTACCACTACGCTACCACTGTGCTATCACCGAACTATCACCGCGCTACCACTACGCTAACACTGTGCTATCACTGCGCTACCACTACGCTAACACTGCGCTATCACCGCGCTACCACTACGCTATCACCACGCTACCACCACGCTATCACTGCGCTATCACCACACTACCACAGCGCTACCACCACGCTATCACTGTGCTACCACTGCGCTACCACCACGCTATCACCGTGCTATCACTGCGCTACCACACGCTATCACCACGCTACCACAACGCTAACACTGCTATCACCGCGCTACCACTACGCTACCACTGTGCTATCACCGAACTATCACCACGCTACCACCACGCTACCACTGTGCTATCACCGCGCTACCACTACGCTACCACAGCGCTATCACCGCGCTACCACTACGCTACCACTGCGCTATCACCACGCTACCACTGCGCTATCACCACGCTAACACCGTGCTATCACCGCGCTACCACTACGCTATCACCGCGCTATCACTACGCTACACTACGCTATCACCGCGCTACCACTACGCTATCACTACGCTATCACAACGCTATCACTGTGCTATCACCACGCTACCACTGCGCTATCACCACGCTACCACTGCGCTATCACCGTGCTACCACTACGCTATCACTGTGCTATCACCACGCTACCACTGCGCTATCACCGCGCTACCACTACGCTACCACTGCGCTATCACCGTGCTACCGCTAACACGTGCTATCACCACGCTAACACGGCTATCACCGCGCTACCACTACGCTATCACCGCGCTATCACAACGCTATCACTGTGCTACCACCACGCTAACACGTGCTATCACTGCGCTACCACTACGCTACCACTATGCTATCAGCGCTCTACCACTACGCTACCACAGCGCTATCACCGCTCTACCACTACGCTATCACCACGCTATCACCGTTCTACCACTACGCTATCACCGTGCTATCACCGCGCTACCACTACGCTACCACAGCGCTATCACTGCGCTACCACTACGCTATCACTGTTCTATCACTGCGCTACCACTACGCTACCACTGCGCTATCACCGCGCTACCACACGCTAACATGCTATCACCGCGCTACCACTATGCTACCACTGCGCTATCACCATGCTACCACTACGCTATCACTGCGCTACCACTGCGCTACCACTACGCTATCACTGCGCTATCACCGCGCTACCACTACGCTACCACTGCGCTATCACCGCGCTACCACTACGCTACTACTGTGCTATCACTGCGCTACCACTACGCTATCACCACGCTACCACTACGCTATCACCGCGCTATCACCGCGCTACCACTACGCTACCACTGCGCTCTCACCGCGCTACCACTACGCTATCACCGCGCTACCACAGCTACCACTACGCTATCACTGCGCTATCACTGAGCTATCACTGCGCTACCACTACGCTCAGTGGCTATCACCGCGCTATCACCGCGCTACCACTACGCTACCACTGTGCTATCACCGCGCTATCACTGCGCTACCACCACGCTATCACCGTGCTATCACTGCGCTACCAGTACGCTATCACTGTGCTATCACTGCGCTACCACTAGCTACCACTGCGCTATCACCGCGCTACCACTGCGCTACCACTGCGCTATCACCACGCTACCACTGCGCTATCACCGCGCTACCACTGCGTTACCACTGTGCTATCACCGCGCTACCACTACGCTACCACTGCGCTATCACTACGCTATCACTGCGCTATCACCGCGCTACCACCACGCTACCACTGCGCAATCACCGCGCTACCACCATGCTACCACTGCGCTATCACCACGCTACCACTACGCTACCACTGTGCTATCACCGCGCTACCACGACGCTATCACCGCGCTACCACTACGCTAACACGGTGCTATCACCGCGCTACCACTACGCTATCACTGCGCTATCACCGCGCTATCACCGCGCTACCACTACGCTATCACTGCGCTATCACCGCGCTACCACTACGCTATCACTGCGCTATCACCGCGCACCACCACGCTATCACTGCGCTACCACCACGCTACCACCACGCTATCACCGCGCTACCTACGCTACCACTGCGCTATCACCGCGCTATCACAACGTTACCACACGCTACCACTGCGCTATCACCGCGCTACCACTACGCTATCACTGCGCTATCACCGCGCTACCACACGCTATCACTGCGCTACCACTACGTTAACACGGCGCTATCACCGCGCTACCACTACGCTATCACTGCGCTATCACCGACTATCACCGCGCTACCACTACGCTATCACTGTGCTATCACCGCGCTACCACTACGCTACCACTACGCTATCACCGCGCTACCACTACGCTACCACTATGCTATCACTACGCTAACACTGCGCTATCACCACGCTAACACTGTGCTATCACCATGCTACCACTACGCTACCACTATGCTATCACCGCGCTACCACTACGCTACCACTGCGCTATCACTACGCTAACACTGTGCTATCACCGCGCTACCACCACGCTAACACGTGCTATCACCACGCTAACACTGCGCTATCACCACGCTACCACACGCTATCACCATGCTACCACTACGCCATTATCACGCTACCACCACGCTATCACCACGCCATCACCACGCTACCACACGCTATCACCACGCTACCACACGCTATCACCACGCTACCACACGCTATCACCACGCTATCACCATGCTACCACTACGCCATTATCACGCTACCACCACGCTATCACCACGCTACCACACGTTATCACCATGCTACGACTACGCCATCACCACGCTACCACTGTGCTATCACCACGCTAACACTGTGCTATCACCGCGCTACCACTACGCTAACACTGTGCTATCATCGCTCTACCACTACGCTAACACTGTGCTATCACCGCTCTACCACTACGCTAACACTGTGCTATCACCGAGCTACCACTACGCTAACACTGTGCTATCACCGCGCTACCACTACGCTAACACTGTGCTATCACCGCGCTACCACTACGCTAACACTGTGCTATCACCGCGCTACCACTACGCTAACACTGTGCTATCACCGAGCTACCACTACGCTAACAGTGTGCTATCACCGCGCTACCACTACGCTAACACTGTGCTATCACCGAGCTACCACTACGCTAACACTGTGCTATCACCGCGCTACCACTACGCTAACACTGTGCTATCACCGCGCTACCACTACGCTAACATCTGTGCTATCACCGCGCTACCATTACGCTATCACCACGCTACCACTACGCTAACACTGTGCTATCACCGAGCTACCACTACGCTAACACTGTGCTATCACCGCGCTACCACTACGCTAACACTGTGCTATCACCGCGCTACCACTACGCTAACACTGTGCTATCACCGCGCTACCACTACGCTAACACTGTGCTATCACCGAGCTACCACTACGCTAACACTGTGCTATCACAACGTAACATTGTGCAATCACCGCGCTACCACTACGCTAACACTGTGCTATCATCACGCTACCACGGCGCTAACACTTTGCTATCGCCGCGCTATCACTACGCTAACACTGTGCTATTACTGCGCTATCACTACGCTAACACTGTGCTATCACAACGCTAACACTGTGTCACCGCTCTACTACGCTAACACTGTGATATCACCAAGCTAAACTGTGCTATCACAACGCTAACAATGTGCTATCACCGCGCTACAACTACGCTATCACTGTGCTATTACGGCGCTATCACTACGCTAAAACTGTGCTATCACAACGCTAACACTGTGCTATCACTGCGCTATAATTAATCTAACACTGTGCTATCACCGCGCTACCACTACGCTAACACTGCTATCACCGCGCTACTAAGGCGTTATCACCACTACACTATCACCGCGCTATCACCGCGCTATCACTGTGCTATCACCGCGCTATCACTGTGCTATCACCGCGCTATCACGGCGTTATCACCGAGCTACCACTGCGCTATTACCGCGATACAAGTGCGATATACCACTCTACAACTGCGCTATCACCCCGCTACCACTGACTATCACCACTCTACCACTGCGCTATCACCGCGATACAAGTGCGATATTACCACTCTACAACTGCGCTATCACCACGCTACCACTGAACTATCACCACTCTACCACTGCGCTACCACCGCCCTACCACTGAGCTATCACCGCGCTACCTACGCTAACACTGTGCTATCACCGCGCTACCACTACGCTAACACTGTGCTATCACCACGCTAACACTGTGCTATCACCACGCTAACACTGTGCTATCACCGCGCTACCACTACGCTAACACTGTGCTATCACGTGCTACCACTACGCTAACACTGTGCTATCACCACGCTAACACTGTGCTATCACCTGCTACCACACGCTACACTGTGCTATCACCACGCTAACACTGTGCTATCACCACGCTACACTGTGCTATCACCACGCTAACACTGTGCTATCACCGCGCTACCACTACGCTAACACTGTGCTATCACCACGCTACCACTACGCTATCACCGCGCTACCACCACGCTAACACTGTGCTATCACCGAGCTACCACTACGCTAACACTGTGCTATCACCACGCTAACACTGTGCTATCACCACGCTAACACTGTGCTATCACCGCGCTACCACTACGCTAACACTGTGCTATCATCGCTCTACCACTACGCTAACACTGTGCTATCACCGCTCTACCACTACGCTAACACTGTGCTATCACCGAGCTACCACTACGCTAACACTGTGCTATCACCGCGCTACCACTACGCTAACACTGTGCTATCACCGCGCTACCACTACGCTAACACTGTGCTATCACCGCGCTACCACTACGCTAACACTGTGCTATCACCGAGCTACCACTACGCTAACAGTGTGCTATCACCGCGCTACCACTACGCTAACACTGTGCTATCACCGAGCTACCACTACGCTAACACTGTGCTATCACCGCGCTACCACTACGCTAACACTGTGCTATCACCGCGCTACCACTACGCTAACACTGTGCTATCACCGCGCTACCACTACGCTAACACTGTGCTATCACCGCGCTACCATTACGCTATCACCACGCTACCACTACGCTAACACTGTGCTATCACCGAGCTACCACTACGCTAACACTGTGTTATCACCGCGCTACCACTACGCTAACACTGTGCTATCACCGAGCTACCACTACGCTAACACTGTGCTATCACCGAGCTATCACTGCGCTACCACTACACTAACAGTGTGCTATCACCGAGCTATCACCGCGCTACCACTACGCTAACACTGTGCTATCACCGAGCTATCACCGCGCTACCACTACGCTAACACTGTGCTATCACCGCTCTACCACTACGCTAACACTGTGCTATCAACGCGCTACCACTAGGCTAACACTGTGCTATCACCGCGCTACCACTACGCTAACACTGTGCTATCACCACGCTAACACTGTGCTATCACCGCGCTACCACTACGCTAACACTGTGCTATCACCGCGCTACCACTACTCTAACACTGTGCTATCACCACGCTAACACTGTGCTATCACCGCGCTACCACTACGCTAACACTGTGCTCTCACCGCGCTACCACTATGCTAACACTGTGCTATCACCACGCTACCACTACGCTAACACTGTGCTATCACCGCGCTACCACGACGCTATCACCGCGCTACCACTACGCTAACACGGTGCTATCACCGCGCTACCACTACGCTAACACTGTGCTATCACCGAACTATCACCGCGCTACCACTACGCTAACACTGTGCTATCACCGCGATACCACTACGCTAACACTGTGCTATCACCGCGCAACCACTACGCTAACACTGTGCTATCACCGCGCTACCACTACGCTATCACCGCGCTACCACTACGCTAACACTGTGCTATCACCGAACTATCACAGCGCTACCACTACGCTAACACTGTGCTATCACCGCGCTACCACTACGCTAACACTGTGCTATCACCGCGCTACCACAACGCTATCACCGCGCTACCACTACGCTAACACGGTGCTATCACCGCGCTACCACTACGCTAACACTGTGCTATCACCGAACTATCACCGCGCTACCACTACGCTAACACTGTGCTATCACCGCGCTACCACTACGCTAACACTGTGCTATCACCGCGCTACCACTACGCTAACACTGTGCTATCACCACGCTAACACTGTGCTATCACCACGCTAACACTGTGCTATCACCGCGCTACCACTACGCTAACACTGTGCTATCACCGAGCTACCACTACGCTAACACTGTGCTATCACTACGCTAACACTGTGCTATCACCGAGCTACCACTACGCTAACACTGTGCTATCACCACGCTAACACTGTGCTATCACCACGCTAACACTGTGCTATCACCGCGCTACCACTACGCTAACACTGTGCTATCACCGAGCTACCACTACGCTAACACTGTGCTATCACCACGCTAACACTGTGCTATCACCGCGCTACCACTACGCTAACACTGTGCTATCACCGAGCTACCACTACGCTAACACTGTGCTATCACCACGCTAACACTGTGCTATCACCGAGCTACCACTACGCTAACACTGTGCTATCACCACGCTAACACTGTGCTATCACCACGCTAACACTGTGCTATCACCGCGCTACCACTACGCTAACACTGTGCTATCATCGCTCTACCACTACGCTAACACTGTGCTATCACCGCTCTACCACTACGCTAACACTGTGCTATCACCGAGCTACCACTACGCTAACACTGTGCTATCACCGCGCTACCACTACGCTAACACTGTGCTATCACCGCGCTACCACTACGCTAACACTGTGCTATCACCGCGCTACCACTACGCTAACACTGTGCTATCACCGAGCTACCACTACGCTAACAGTGTGCTATCACCGCGCTACCACTACGCTAACACTGTGCTATCACCGAGCTACCACTACGCTAACACTGTGCTATCACCGCGCTACCACTACGCTAACACTGTGCTATCACCGCGCTACCACTACGCTAACACTGTGCTATCACCGCGCTACCATTACGCTATCACCACGCTACCACTACGCTAACACTGTGCTATCACCGAGCTACCACTACGCTAACACTGTGCTATCACCGCGCTACCACTACGCTAACACTGTGCTATCACCGCGCTACCACTACGCTAACACTGTGCTATCACCGCGCTACCACTACGCTAACACTGTGCTATCACCGAGCTACCACTACGCTAACACTGTGCTATCACAACGTTAACATTGTGCAATCACCGCGCTACCACTACGCTATCACTGTGCTATCACCACGCTACCACAACGCTACCACTGCGCTATCACCGCGCTACCACTACGCTAACACTGTGCTATCACTGCGCTATCACTACGCTACCACTGTGCTATCACAACGCTAACACTGTGCCACCCTCTACCACTACGCTAACACTGTGCTATCACCACGCTAATACTGTGCTATCACAACGCTAACACTGTGCTATCACCGCGCTACCACTACGCTAACACTGTGCTATCACCGCGCTATCACTACGCTAACACTGTGCTATCACAACGCTAACACTGTGCACTCACCGCGCTACCACTAAGCTAACACTGTGCTATCACCGCGCTACCACTACGCTAACACTGCTATCACCGCGCTACTAAGGGTTATCACCACTACACTATCACCGCGCTATCACCGCGCTATCACTGTGCTATCACCGCGCTATCACTGTGCTATCACCGCGCTATCACGCGTTATCACGCTACCACTGCGCTATTACCGCGTACAGTGCGATATACCACTCTACAACTGCGCTATCACCACGCTACCACTGACTATCACCACTCTACCACTGCGCTATCACCGCGTACAAGTGCGATATTACCACTCTACAACTGCGCTATCACCACGCTACCACTGAACTATCACCACTCTACCACTGCGCTACCACCGCCCTACCACTGAGCTATCACCGCGCTACCACTACGCTAACACTGTGCTATCACCGCGCTACCACTACGCTAACACTGTGCTATCACCACGCTAACACTGTGCTATCACCACGCTAACACTGTGCTATCACCGCGCTACCACTACGCTAACACTGTGCTATCACCGAGCTACCACTACGCTAACACTGTGCTATCACTACGCTACCACTGTGCTATCACCGCGCTACCACTACGCTAACACTGTGCTATCACCACGCTACCACTACGCTATCACCACGCTACACAGTGCTATCACCACGCTAACACTGTGCTATCACCGCGCTACCACTACGCTAACACTGTGCTATCACCACGCTAACACTGTGCTATCACCGCGCTACCACTACGCTAACACTGTGCTATCACCGCGCTACCACTACGCTAACACTGTGCTATCACCACGCTAACACTGCGCTATCACCGAGCTACCACTACGCTAACACTGTGCTATCACCACGCTAACACTGTGCTATCACCACGCTAACACTGTGCTATCACCGCGCTACCACTACGCTAACACTGTGCTATCATCGCTCTACCACTACGCTAACACTGTGCTATCACCGCTCTACCACTACGCTATCACTGTGCTATCACCGAGCTACCACTACGCTATCACTGTGCTATCACCGCGCTACCACTACGCTATCACCGTGCTATCACGCGCTACCACTGCTAACACTGTGCTATCACCGCGCTACCACTACGCTAACACTGTGCTATCACCGAGCTACCACTACGCTAACACTGTGCTATCACCCGCTATCACTACGCTAACACTGTGCTATCACCGAGCTACCACTACGCTAACACTGTGCTATCACCGCGCTACCACTACGCTATCACTGTGCTATCACCGCGCTACCACTACGCTAACACTGTGCTATCACCGCGCTACCACTACGCTAACACTGTGCTATCACCGCGCTACCACTACGCCATCACCACGCTACCACACGCTAACACTGCGCTATCACCGCGCTACCACTACGCTACACTGTGCTATCACCGCGCTACCACTACGCTATCACTACGCCATCACCACGCTACCACTACGCTATCACTGTGCTATCACCACGCTATCACTGCGCTACCACTACGCTAACACTGTGCTATCACCACGCTATCACACGCTACCACTACGCTAACACTGTGCTATCACGAGCTATCACCACGCTACCACTACGCTAACACTGTGCTATCACCACGCTACCACTACGCTATCACTGTGCTATCACCGCGCTACCACTACGCTATCACTGTGCTATCACCACGCTACCACTACGCTAACACTGTGCTATCACCACGCTACCACTGCGCTATCACCGCGCTACCACTACGCTACCACTGCGCTATCACCGCGCTACCACTACGCTAACACTGCGCTATCACCACGCTAACACTGTGCTATCACCGCGCTACCACTACGCTAACACTGTGCTATCACCGCGCTACCACTACGCTAACACTGTGCTATCACCACGCTAACACTGTGCTATCACCGCGCTACCACTACGCTAACACTGCGCTATCACCGCGCTATCACTATGCTAACACTGTGCTATCACCACGCTACCACTACGCTAACACTGTGCTATCACCGCGCTACCACGACGCTATCACCGCGCTACCACTACGCTAACACGGTGCTATCACCGCGCTACCACTACGCTAACACTGTGCTATCACCGAACTATCACCGCGCTACCACTACGCTAACACTGTGCTATCACCGCGATACCACTACGCTAACACTGTGCTATCACCGCGCTACCACTACGCTAACACTGTGCTATCACCGCGCTACCACTACGCTATCACCGCGCTACCACTACGCTAACACTGTGCTATCACCGAACTATCACAGCGCTACCACTACGCTAACACTGTGCTATCACCGCGCTACCACTACGCTAACACTGTGCTATCACCGCGCTACCACAACGCTATCACCGCGCTACCACTACGCTAACACGGTGCTATCACCGCGCTACCACTACGCTAACACTGTGCTATCACCGAACTATCACCGCGCTACCACTACGCTAACACTGTGCTATCACCGCGCTACCACTACGCTAACACTGTGCTATCACCGCACTACCACTACGCTAACACTGTGCTATCACCACGCTAACACTGTGCTATCACCACGCTAACACTGTGCTATCACCGCGCTACCACTACGCTAACACTGTGCTATCACCGAGCTACCACTACGCTAACACTGTGCTATCACTACGCTAACACTGTGCTATCACCGAGCTACCACAACGCTAACACTGTGCTATCACCACGCTAACACTGTGCTATCACCACGCTAACACTGTGCTATCACCGCGCTACCACTACGCTAACACTGTGCTATCACCGAGCTACCACTACGCTAACACTGTGCTATCACCAAGCTAACACTGTACTATCACCGCGCAACCACTACGCTAACACTGTGCTATCACCGAGCTACCACTACGCTAACACTGTGCTATCACACGCTAACACTGTGCTATCACCGAGCTACCACTACGCTAACACTGTGCTATCACCACGCTAACACTGTGCTATCACCACGCTAACACTGTGCTATCACCGCGCTACCACTACGCTAACACTGTGCTATCATCGCCCTACCACTACGCTAACACTGTGCTATCACCGCTCTACCACTACGCTAACACTGTGCTATCACCGAGCTACCACTACGCTAACACTGTGCTATCACCGCGCTACCACTACGCTAACACTGTGCTATCACCGCGCTACCACTACGCTAACACTGTGCTATCACCGCGCTACCACTACGCTAACACTGTGCTATCACCGAGCTACCACTACGCTAACAGTGTGCTATCACCGCGCTACCACTACGCTAACACTGTGCTATCACCGAGCTACCACTACGCTAACACTGTGCTATCACCGCGCTACCACTACGCTAACACTGTGCTATCACCGCGCTACCACTACGCTAACACTGTGCTATCACCGCGCTACCACTACGCTAACACTGTGCTATCACCGCGCTACCATTACGCTATCACCACGCTACCACTACGCTAACACTGTGCTATCACCGAGCTACCACTACGCTAACACTGTGCTATCACCGCGCTACCACTACGCTAACACTGTGCTATCACCGAGCTACCACTACGCTAACACTGTGCTATCACCGCGCTACCACTACGCTAACACTGTGCTATCACCGCGCTACTACTACGCTAACACTGTGCTATCACCGCGCTACCACTACGCTAACACTGTGCTATCACCGAGCTACCACTACGCTAACACTGTGCTATCACAACGTTAACATTGTGCAATCACCGCGCTACCACTACGCTAACACTGTGCTATCACCACGCTACCACAACGCTAACACTGTGCAATCACCGCGCTACCACTACGCTAACACTGTGCAATCACCGCGCTACCACTACGCTAACACTGTGCTATCACAACGCTAACACTGTGCAATCACCGCTCTACCACTACGCTAACACTGTGCTATCACCACGCTAAAACTGTGCTATCACCACGCTAACACTGTGCTATCACCGCGCTACAACTACGCTAACACTGTGCTATCACCGCGCTACCACTACGCTAACACTGTGCTATCACAACGCTAACACTGTGCACTCACCGCGCTACCACTAAGCTAACACTGTGCTATCACCGCGCTACCACTACGCTAACACTGCTATCACCGCGCTACTAAGGCGTTATCACCACTACACTATCACCGCGCTATCACCGCGCTATCACTGTGCTATCACCGCGCTATCACTGTGCTATCACCGCGCTATCACTGCGCTATCACCACGCTAACACTGTGCTATCACCGCACTACCACGGCGTTATCACCGAGCTACCACTGCGCTATTACCGCGATACAAGTTCGATATACCACTCTACAACTGCGCTATCACCCCGCTACCACTGAACTATCACCACTCTACCACTGCGCTATCACCGCGATACAAGTGCGATATTACCACTCTACAACTGCGCAATCACCACGCTACCACTGAACTATCACCACTCTACCACTGCGCTACCACCGCCCTACCACTGAGCTATCACCGCGTTACCACTGAACTATCACCACTCTACCACTGCGCTAGAACCGCGCTACCACTGAAATATTACCACTCTACCACTGCGCTATCACCGCGCTACCAATGCGCTATCACCGCGTTACCACTGAACTATCACCGCACTACCACGGCGTTATCACCGAGCTACCACTGCGCTATTACCGCGATACAAGTGCGATATACCACTCTACAACTGCGCTATAACCCCGCTACCACTGAACTATCACCACTCTACGACTGCGCTATCACCGCGATACAAGTGCGATATTACCACTCTACAACTGCGCTATCACCACGCTACCACTGAACTATCACCACTCTACCACTGCGCTATCACCGCCCTACCACTGAGCTATCACCGCGTTACCACTGAACTATCACCACTCTACCACTGCGCTAGAACCGCGCTACCACTGAACTATTACCACTCTACCACTGCGCTATCACCGCGCTACCACTGCGCTATCACCGCGTTACCACTGAACTATCACCACTCTACCACTGCGTTATCACCACGCTACTACTGCGAAACTACAGCGCTACAACTGCGATATCACCGCGCTACAACTGCGCTATCACCGCGCTACAACTGCGCTATCACCGCACTACAACTGCGCTATCACCGCGCTACCACTGAGCTATCACCGCGCTACAACTGCGCTATCACCTCGCTACAACTACGCTATCACCGCGCTACCACTGAGCTATCACTGCATACAATTGCGCTATCACCGCGCTACCACAGAGCTATCACCGCGTTACCACTGAGCTATCACCGCGCAACAACTGCGATAACACCGCGCTACAACTGCGCTATCACCGCGCTACCACTGAGCTATCACCGCGCAATAACTGCGAAATTATAGAGCAACAACCGCGCTACCACTGAGCTATCCTCGAAATACCACCGCACTTCCAAGGATCTGCTTTCTTATCTATATAGATGCTTATGGTTTATTTTCACATTCATCTCATTTTGCGAAATGTTGTTTTGTGAAGTAGGTTAATATTCATAGCATACAATCATACATAGATGCTTAAAATTGGAGTAAATATCATTGATGATAGTGACGGATTACCCAATAGACCAAGTAGGCAATACCTAGGGGCTCTGGGGCCCCCAGAGGAATGATAAAAAAACATTGTTCACTTTGTAACTGTTTTACTGGTTGATCATGAATCCAGACCATTGCCGTTAGGAAAATTATTCCATTAATGTTATGAAAACTATTCCATCAATGTTAGGACAACTATTCCATAATATTTGAGAGGAAAATATACAAAACTCTTTGCATCCTGACGAAGGTCATGGTGCCTAATATTCGAGAACATTGATGTTAACCCTTTCCCTCATAGAAACACCTTTTGACGCCATTACCAATACAACATACATTGACTATGTAGTAGCCAAACCAATGTTCATAATAAAGGCCAGTATCTCATGTAGTCCCAGTAATATCTACGGAGGTGGGATAGATATGGCAACTACTTATCCACTGCATGATAGCTAAATTGCTGTCGTTTGTATGAAGATATAATAGTATATTAACCTAAATCTCTATGTAGTCCCAGTAATATCTATGGAGGTGGGATAGATATGGCAACTACTTATCCACTGCATGATAGCTAAATTGCTGTCGTTTGTATGAAGATATAATAGTATATTAACCTAAATCTCTATGTATTCCCAGTGATATATATGGAGGTGGGATATATATGACGACTACTTATCCACTGCATGATAGCTAAATTGCTGTCGTTTGTATGAAGATATAATAGTATATTAACCTAAATCTCTATGTAGTCCCAGTAATATCTATGGAGGTGGGATAGTTATGGCGACTACTTATCCACTGCATGATAGCTAAATTGCTGTCGTTTGTATGAAGATATAATAGTATATTAACCTAAATCTCTATGTAGTCCCAGTAATATCTATGGAGGTGGGATAGATATGGCGACTACTTATCCACTGCATGATAGCTAAATTGCTGTCGTTTGTATGAAGATATAATAGTATATTAACCTAAATCTCTATGTAGTCCCAGTAATATCTATGGAGGTGGGATAGTTATGGCGACTACTTATCCACTGCATGATAGCTAAATTGCTGTCGTTTGTATGAAGATATAATAGTATATTAACCTAAATCTCTATGTAGTCCCAGTAATATATATGGAGGTGGGATAGTTATGGCGACTACTTATCCACTGCATGATAGCTAAATTGCTGTCGTTTGTATGAAGATATAATAGTATATTGACCTAATTCTCTATGTAGGAAAGGGTTAAGAAAAATATTACATTGCTATTAGGAACATTATTCCATTGCTTGTAGGAAAAGTTTTGATGCTGATGTTGTGAAAAGAATTCGGATAACTGATAGGATTCTCTCAACATCGTTCAATTTCTGATGATATCTGAATTGAAGTGAAAGATTGGAGTGTCGTGTATGTAGGATCAGTATGTATTACAGGTTAAGACTATACCAGCACACTACTTTTGTCAATTATTCATAATCAAATATCGAATTTGGCAGGAGGTTGTAAAACTATTAAGATATAAGACTCGTAAGGCTGGAGCCGTTATGATTGTGCCCTTAGACAAGGCATTTAAATTCCACGTTGCCTCTTCTCTCTCCTTCATGGCGATGGATTCCATCAGGAATGAGGTCTCGAGAGTGATTAATATAAGTTGAAAGAACTTGTTTCGCAATCGAGCTAAAATAAATGTGTATGAACTACTCGTAAGGCTAGGGTCTCCAAATATATTAGTGCCTAAGGACCCATTCCAGATTAATCCGCCACTGTTTGCAGATGTACATAATAATTGATCTCTGCTGGACGATTTCCAACCTCATCTAAAACTAACGTCATTTGGAAATATCTGACGTCACTGTGTACGTGACGTGCGCGTAATATGTCAGATTCGGTGTGCATTTAAGATTTATAGAATTAGTATATTAAGTAACAGCAGATAATTCTCTCTCCCTCATGGCGATGGATTCCATCATGAATGAGGTCTCGAGAGTGATTAATATAAGTTGTAATAACTTGTTTCACAATCGAGCTAAAATAAATGTGTATAAACTAAGATAATTCGGAACTTTTCGCTCGAAATGGGCATTTTTGATATGAGTATATAATTATGCATTTTAATATTTTCATGGTATTTCATTCATCCAAGAACTGTAACTTTTATTGATATTTGCATTTATTTACGTTGATTTACATTGAAACATAGCGTCAACGTCAACGTCAACGTCTTTTGTGACAACTTACTTCCTGAACAGGTATAATATTACAGGACGTTGGCATCGTATAAGTAATGGTGCGCATGTGTATGCATATTTGTATTGGAAAGAAATAGCTAGACCTATGCAATATATACCATGTAAAACCGTTGACCCTTGGGTTGGAAATCGTTCAGCCGGGTTAGCATCGCATCCGAACATTCATCGTTGTCATTGCACACACTGGACAAGTAAAGAATACGTGGAGTACATTGCTATATCTAGGCATGTATTGTCAATTCGATATGTTATCTTTATTATTTTATATTTAAGCTTATTTATCGTCGTTACCGGTTGCCCATTTGAGCGACTGGTAATTTTACCGTACAACATATTTCCTGGGCAGGCTTCAGCGGTTAACCAGTACTTGGGACACCATCCTCCGTAAGAAACATCCAACCTGTTCATATAGAGGCACGGTCTGAGCTGGACTCGAACCCGTAGCCATCAGTGATAATAGGTTACAGTGTATACAAGTCAGCGACCTTAACCATTCGACCACATAGGCGGTATTACTATATGCGTGTGTTTTACGTGTATCAATCATCGGTACCGGTTGTCCATAATTAGGAGCGACGCCCCCTGATAGTAATTTCAGATTTTGGAGGATAATGCAACGATACAGACAAAGACTTATTCCAGAATCTCCTCTGGTTCTTTTACGTGCACGGCTTAAAGCACCGACATGAGACCTCTGTTTAAAGTCCCATCTGAAAGACTGTTAATTTTATTAGAGTCAGACTGGGGATCGAACCAGCAATCCCTGGATTCCCTGTCTATCGTTATCTAACCGTAATTGAGGGCACACATATCATCATAGCATCATTATTATACCTCACGTGACTACTCAATGCCAAATTGTCAACAGTCATAGGTCAACAGTCAATAGTATTGCGCCAGTATTGACCGATCAATCTTTACCAGTTTTCTTTTCAAATAATTGTATCTGGGTCAGGCATAATAAAATTAATATTGCATTCTTAAGTGGGCAATATGAAAATGGTCACCCACGAAATATAGATATTAACAGCGGTTAACTATTCATGTTGCTGTTAGGGCTGTTCGATTAGCGCAGTGGTTAGCGCGCTCGCTTCTCACCAATGCAATCCGGGTTCTATCCTCGGACCGAGAAGTATATGAGATGGTACGGTGGTCGCCAGATCGGACAGGTGGTTTTCTCCGTGGACTCCGGTATCCACCCACACGAATTACCACATTTACGCTTTCATCCGCGCCAACGAGAGTGATTAATATAAGTTGTTAAAACTTGCTTCGCAATCGTTGTAAAATAAATAAATTTTAAACCGTATGCATGTTGCCTACCAACGAAAGCAATATTTATATAATATACCATACCGCACATGTGAAGTAACAACACGCCAGCAAGTTGTTGGTGTGGAAATACGTTTGATATATTGAGGGTTTGTCTAAAAGAAAGTCATTAGATTGTGTGAGAAATTGGCCACGGCCCGTGGTCTTGGCGGCCAGTGAAGTATCAATTACAATCGACATACAGTCAAACATGTCTTAAGCAGTCAGCCAATTGGTAATCGGTAAGCTGGTTGATTAATACAAGTTGGCTGCTTAATAGAGGTGATCACTAGCACAGGTTTGACTGTACATGGTAAATAATAAGTACGTTTGCTTATAACTTGAAAACGAAGTAAGATATTCGTAAAATTCCGATGGAACACCTAAATGAAAGCTGTCTGTTTATATGAAAAGGTTGGCCGTTTCGTACGGATTCAGACGGATCTGTAGTCCAGTGGTAACACGCTGGACTGGTAATCCAGGGATCGCATGTTCGATCCCCCGTCTGACCCTAATAAAATTAACAGTCTTTCAGATGGGACGTTAAACCGAGATCTCGTGTCGGTGCTTTAAACCGTGCACGTAAAAGAACCAGAGGAGATTCTGGAATGGGTCTCTGTCTGTATCATGCACTATCCTCCACAATCTAAAATAACTAATCTCTTCAGGAGGCGTCGCTCATATGGGCAACCGGTAGCGACGATAAATAAACGTAAAACAAACAAATTCTTACGGAGGACGTACCATGTACTGGTTAACCGCTGAAACTGCCCAGGACAGGTGTTCAGTAAACTGCCCGCCGGCGATATAGCCCAAAATGATGCTAGTGAAGGCGTAAAGCCCGAAAAAAACAAACAAACAATCAAGCAAACAAACAAATAAACAAACGTCAGGACCTTGAGGTTGACATTTCAGGGTCAAACCAAGGCCATGTGAAAGTAAACATTCGTTGCTTTGTCAAATATGAGTGAGGGATGTGCATCTCTCTGAATGCAATCTGCTAGATGATACATGATACTATTACACGCACCATTATGATTCATCTGAGTATATCAAAGGGGAAAAACAATATTATTTTTAGACAATCCTTGAAATAGAAAATATCTCTAGTTTTAACGTAGCAGACTTTTGTACAATAATGCATAAATGGAAGTCGTGATAGCGCCGTTGTAGAGTATTCGCTTCAGGTGCGAAATGCTTGGCGTTTAAGTCCCTCTGGAGCTGTTACGATTGTGCCATTAGGCAAGGCAATTAAATTCCACGTTGCCTCTTCTCTCTCCCTCATGGCGATTGATTCATTCAGGAATGGGGTCTTGAGAGTGATTAATATAAGTTGTAAGAACTTGTTTTCCAATCAAGCTAAATTAAATTTGTATAAACTAACAATGCATAACATTATGAATTAAAGTTATAAAATTCTTGGAATACCGTATTAATATTAGGAATGAAAAATAGTATATGCATAAACATTTTGAAATAAAAAAATAAAATGCCAAAAATACGGGGGGCGGGTAATGGAAAATCTGCGTAATTGAAGTGTCAGTCTGGCTACGCGCCTGCATACGAAACCTTAATTCTTAATTATGATTTTATAAAATACGCATATAATGCATACAAAGACTGGGAACTGAAGCCATGGTATTAAATGACTATACTATGCGTATTGTATGTTTCTGCTGAATTTACATCCTATATTAGTATTAATATCATATAATCTTGGCTACGCAGAACCGCCATGAGAATTGGCAAGATCTAATATAGAAGGAGGTTAGAACGGGTCGTAAGTCGTATATTCGTCAATTCCATTGAATATGACAGTTATTATTGATTCAACAACAGTAATTTGTCTCTGTATACATTGCATATATTTCGCAGTTACAACGGTTTTTTCACAGACGTTTTAGATTAAGGCGCTGCATGTCTACACGCGCTAATTTATACACTTAGTTTCGTCTGCAAGAGTATATTCTATAATGCGCATATTACAAAATTTCGGTTTTTTTACATTATTCTGTCAACAAAGCAAACAGAAACCGTATAAAGCATATTTCAGCTTTGCAGACATTTCGTTTAAAGAAAATGTTTTTTTTTGTATCAGCTTACCTTTTTCAAATAGAAAAAGGTGACGCACTAACAACTGGTGGATGCGTGCGTGCGTGCGTGCGTGCGTGCGTGCGTGCGTGCGTGCGTGCGTGCGTGCGTGCGTGCGTGCGTGCGTGCGTGCGTGCGTGCGTGCGTGCGTGC
>CM026391.1:28497049-28512915 GCA_014843695.1 Archivesica marissinica | reverse complement strand
CCATAGACATAACTATATATACAACTATAGAAACAACTATAGACACAGCTATAGACACAACTATATACCCAACTATAGACACAACTATAGACACTACTATTGACATAACTATAAACACAACTATAGACACAACTATAAACTCAACTATAGACACAACTATAGACACAGCTATAGACACAACTATAAACACAACTATAGACACAACTATAGACACAACTATAGACACAACTATGAACAAAACTATAGACACAAGTATAGACACAACTATAGACACAACTATAGACACAACCATAGCACAACTATAGACACAACTATAGACACAACTATAGAACAACTATAGACACAACTATAACACAACTATAGACACAACTATAGACACAACTATAGACACAACTATAGACACAACTATAAAAACAACTATAAACAAATCAATAGACACTACTATGGACACAACTATAGACACAACTATAGACACAACTATAGACACAACTATAGACACAACTATAGACACAACTATAGACACAACTATAGATACAACTATAGACACAACTATGGACACAACTATATGCACAACCATAGACACAGCTGTAGACACAACTATAGACACAACTATAGACACATATATAGACACAACTATAGACACAACTATAGAGACAACTATAAACACAACTATAAACACAACTATAGAGACAACTATAGAGACAACTATAAACACAACTATAGAGACAACTATGAACACATCTATAAACATAACTATAGAGACAACTATAGAGACAACTATAGACACAACTATAGACACAACAATAAACACAAATATAGAGACAACTATAGAGACAACTATAGAGACAACTATAGAGACAACTATAACCACAACTATAGAGACAGCTATAGAGACAACTATAGACACAACTATAGACACAACTATAAACACAAATATAGACACAACTATAGAGACAACTATTAACACAATTATAAACACAACTATAGAGACAACTATAGAGACAACTATAAACACAACTATAGAGACAACTATAAACACAACTATAGACACAACTATAGACACAACTATAAACACAACTATAGAGACAACTATAGAGACAACTATAAACACAACTATAGAGACAACTATAAACACAACTATAGACACAACTATAGACACAACTATAGAGACAACTATAAACACAACTATAGAGACAACTATAGAGACAACTATAGACACCACTATAGACACAACTATAAACACAACTATAAAAACAACTATAAACAAAACTATAGACACAACTATAGACACAATTATAGACACAACTATAGACACAACTATAACTATAGACACAGCTATAGACACAACTATAGACACAACCATAGATACAACTATAGACACAACTATAGACACAACTATAGAAACAACTATAGACACAGCTATAGACACAACTATAGACACAACTATAGACACAGCTATAGACACAACTATAGACACAATTATAGACACAACTATAGACATAACTATAACCATAGACACAGCTATAGACACAACTATAGACACAACCATAGACACAACTATAGACACAACTATTGACACAGCTATAGACACAACTATATCCACAACTATCGATACAACTATAGACACAACTATAGAGACAACTATAAACTATAAACACAAATATAGACACAACTATAAACTATAAACACAACTATAAACACAACTATAGACACAACTATAGACACAACTATAGACACAACTATAGACACAACTATAGACACAACTATAGACACAACTATAGATACAACTATAGACACAACTATGGACACAACTATATGCACAACCATAGACACAGCTGTAGACACAACTATAGACACAACTATAGACACATATATAGACACAACTATAGACACAACTATAGAGACAACTATAAACACAACTATAAACACAACTATAGAGACAACTATAGAGACAACTATAAACACAACTATAGAGACAACTATGAACACATCTATAAACATAACTATAGAGACAACTATAGAGACAACTATAGACACAACTATAGACACAACAATAAACACAAATATAGAGACAACTATAGAGACAACTATAGAGACAACTATAGAGACAACTATAACCACAACTATAGAGACAGCTATAGAGACAACTATAGACACAACTATAGACACAACTATAAACACAAATATAGACACAACTATAGAGACAACTATTAACACAATTATAAACACAACTATAGAGACAACTATAGAGACAACTATAAACACAACTATAGAGACAACTATAAACACAACTATAGACACAACTATAAACACAACTATAGAGACAACTATAGAGACAACTATAAACACAACTATAGAGACAACTATAAACACAACTATAGACACAACTATAGACACAACTATAGAGACAACTATAAACACAACTATAGAGACAACTATAGAGACAACTATAGACACCACTATAGACACAACTATAAACACAACTATAAAAACAACTATAAACAAACTATAGACACAACTATAGACACTAGTATAGACACAACTATAGACACAACTATAACTATAGACACAGCTATAGACACAACTATAGACACAACCATAGATACAACTATAGACACAACTATAGACACAACTATAGAAACAACTATAGACACAGCTATAGACACAACTATAGACACAACTATAGACACAGCTATAGACACAACTATAAACACAATTATAGACACAACTATAGACATAACTATAACCATAGACACAGCTATAGACACAACTATAGACACAACCATAGACACAACTATAGACACAACTATTGACACAGCTATAGACACAACTATATCCACAACTATCGATACAACTATAGACACAACTATAGAGACAACTATAAACTATAAACACAAATATAGACACAACTATAAACTATAAACACAACTATAAACACAACTATAGACACTACTATAAACACAACTATAGACACAACTATAAACACAACTATAGACACAACAATAGTCACAACTATAGACACACATATAGACACAGCAATAGACACAACTATAAACACAACAATGAACACAACTATATACACACCTATAGACACAACTATAGAAACAACTATAGACACAACTATAGACACAACTATAGACACAACTATAGATACAACTATAGACACAACTATGGACACAACTATATGCACAACCATAGACACAGCTGTAGACACAACTATAGAGACAACTATAAACACAACTATAGAGACAACTATGAACACATCTATAAACATAACTATAGAGACAACGATAGAGACAACTATAGACACAACTATAGACACAACAATAAACACAAATATAGAGACAACTATAGAGACAACTATAGAGACAACTATAGAGACAACTATAACCACAACTATAGAGACAGCTATAGAGACAACTATAGACACAACCATAGACACAACTATAAACACAAATATAGACACAACTATAGAGACAACTATTAACACAATTATAAACACAACTATAGAGACAACTATAGAGACAACTATAAACACAACTATAGACACAACTATAAACACAACTATAGAGACAACTATAGAGACAACTATAAACACAACTATAGAGACAACTATAAACACAACTATAGACACAACTATAGACACAACTATAGAGACAACTATAAACACAACTATAGAGACAACTATAGAGACAACTATAGACACAACTATAGACACAACTATAAACACAACTATAAACACAACTATAAACAAAAATATAGACACAACTATAGACACAATTATAGACACAACTATAGACACAACTATAACTATAGACACAGCTATAGACACAACTATAGACACAACCATAGATACAACTATAGACACAACTATAGACACAGCTATAGAAACAATTATAGACACAGCTATAGACACAACTATAGACACAAATATAGACACAGCTATAGACACAACTATAGACACAATTATAGACACAACTATATCCACAACTATCGACACAACTATAGACACAACTATAGAGACAACTATAAACTATAAACACAAATATAGACAAAACTATTAACTATAAACACAACTATAAACACAACTATAGAGACAACTATAAACACAACTATAAACACAACTATAGAGACAACTATAGAGACAACTATAAACACAACTATAGAGACAACTATGAACACATCTATAAACATAACTATAGAGACAACTATAGAGACAACTATAGACACAACTATAGACACAACAATAAACACAAATATAGAGACAACTATAGAGACAACTATAGAGACAACTATAGAGACAACTATAACCGCAACTATAGAGACAGCTATAGAGACAACTATAGACACAACTATAGACACAACTATAACACAAATATAGACACAACTATAGAGACAACTATTAACACAATTATAAACACAACTATAGAGACAACTATAGAGACAACTATAAACACAACTATAGAGACAACTATAAACACAACTATAGACACAACTATAGACACAACTATAAACACAACTATAGAGACAACTATAGAGACAACTATAAACACAAATATAGAGACAAATATAAACACAACTATAGGCACAACTATAGAGACAACTATAGACACAATTATAGACACAACTATAGACACAACTATAACTATAGACACAGCTATAGACACAACTATAGACACAACCATAGATACAACTATAGACACAACTATAGACACAACTATAGACACAACTATAGACACAGCTATAGACACAACTATAGACACAATTATAGACACAACTATAGACATAACTATAACCATAGACACAGCAATAGACACAACTATAGACACAACCATAGACACAACTATAGACACAACTATTGACACAGCTATTGACACAACTATATCCACAACTATCGATACAACTATAGACACAACTATAGAGACAACTATAAACTATAAACACAAATATAGACACAACTATAATCTATAAACACAACTATAAACACAACTATAGACACTACTATAAACACAACTATAGACACAACTATAAACACAACTATAGACACAACAATAGTCACAACTATAGACACACATATAGACACAGCAATAGACACAACTATAAACACAACAATGAACACAACTATATACACAACAATAGACACAACTATAGACACAACTATAGACACAACTATAGACATAACTATAGACACAACTATAGATACAACTATAGACACAACTATGGACACAACTATATGCACAACCATAGACACAGCTGTAGACACAACTATAGACACAACTATAGACACATATATAGACACAACTATAGACACAACTATAGAGACAACTATAAACACAACTATAGAGACAACTATGAACACATCTATAAACATAACTATAGAGACAACGATAGAGACAACTATAGACACAACTATAGACACAACAATAAACACAAATATAGAGACAACTATAGAGACAACTATAGAGACAACTATAGAGACAACTATAACCACAACTATAGAGACAGCTATAGAGACAACTATAGACACAACCATAGACACAACTATAAACACAAATATAGACACAACTATAGAGACAACTATAGAGACAACTATAAACACAACTATAGGGACAACTATAAACACAACTATAGACACAACTATAGACACAACTATAGAGACAACTATAAACACAACTATAGAGACAACTATAGAGTCAACTATAGACACAACTATAGACACAACTATTAACACAACTATAAACACAACTATAAACAAAACTGTAGACACAACTATAGACACAATTATAGACACAACTATAGACACAACTATACCTATAGACACAGCTATAGACACAACTATAGACACAACCATATATACAACTATAGACACAACTATAGACACAGCTATTGAAACAACTATAGACACAGCTATAGACACAACTATATACACAAATATAGACACAGCTATAGACACAACTATAGACACAATTATAGACACAACTATATCCACAACTATCGACACAACTATAGACACAACTATAGAGACTACTATAAACTATAAACACAAATATAGACACAACTATAAACTATAAACACAACTATAAACACAACTATAGACAAAACTATAAACACAACTATAGACACAACTATAAACACAACTATAGACACAACAATAGTCACAACTATAGACACACATATAGACACAGCAATAGACACAACTATAAATACAACAATGAACACAACTATATACACAACTATAGACACAACTATAAACACAACTATAAACACAACTATAAACACAACTATAAACACAACTATGAACACAATAATAGACACAATTATAGACACAACTATAAACACAACTATAAACACAACTATAAACACAACTATAAACACAACAATAGACATAACTATAGACACAACTATAAACACAACTATAAACGCAACTATAGACACAACTATAAACACAACTATAGACACAAAAATAGTCACAACGATAGACACAAATATAGACACAGCAATAGACACAACTATAGACAAAACTATAAAAACAACAATAAACGCAACTATAAACACAACTATGACCACAACTATAACCACAACCATAAACACAACTATGAACAGTTAAGCAGAACTATGAACATGGTATTACATACGGGGGCTTATTGTGGGAGCGTCATGTTAAACAATTGCACAGGGTGCTTTCCTTTGCCTGTTGCAATTACTGCTTGCTAATTCCAAGACTGAATCACAGAGTAAAGGCCAGCTTAGTTTCAGCATATAGTGTTTGTCGATATCTCTTACAAGCTTAGCTCTCGTATATCTTTCAAATATGTCACGTACATGGTCAGGCATTACTGCTTGATTTACTTCCTCCAAGAATATTAAAATGATGGGCTTCCTTCGTTCAAATGCTTCTTCAACTTCCATACGACACCAGTGACTTTCACAGAACGAGTTCGAAACGGCAAAAACGGAAACACACGAATCCCTGATATTATTCATCATTTCTTCAATAATTGATCTGCCAGGTCTAAAGTGTTTATCATCAATGCAAACGATGTCACCTTCAAGCTTAACCCTCTCTCTGAGATGTTGTTCAAGATGTGGATATATCACGTCCAGTACAACATCTCCGTACAGGCTACTGTATGAGAGCATCGCTATGAAAGATTCGGAGATACGTCTACCTTTGTAGTCCTTTATAAATGTCTGTACTGCGTCTTTAGCTTGAGGTTTTTTGTAGATCCGTACAGTAATAAATGTTAGCAGAGAAATGATGGCAATGCTTGCAACGCTTGTTAGAATAGAAGCAAGCATGATTGGTGTCTCATAGCATTTGTACTTTGATTTATCAAAGGTTTTAACGTCGATGTTTATTTCATTTTCCTCAAATTCACACTTATTTATAATACCTCCATTGTTGCGTTTCTGAAAAGCAATCACCCATTCTATAGTGTCTACATTTGCACAGGTACATTTTAGTGGATTGTCTGCTATATCGATATTGGTGACGTGCGTTGTTAGTAAATGATCGAGTCGTGTCCTGGAGCCTGCGTCCAGTGTGTATATCATATTCCCGGAGAGATCTAAAACGGTTAGAGTTTTAAACTGCGTTGTGTGAAATGTAACTGATGTGAGGATATTGCCACTGAGGTCAAGAACTTTCAGTTGTGTGTTTCGCACAAACATAATGGCTGGTATATAAGATAACCCATTCTCTGCTAGCGACAGATGTTCCAACAGTGGGAAGCTCTGAAACAATTCTGAGAATTCTGGAGTGGTTGCCATCAACGATAGTCTATTCGAGCCCAGAAATAACCTTCTCATTGTATGAACCCCGTCAAATGCGCTGGGTGACAAGTACTCCATCTGGTTATACGAAAGATCGAGCTCTTGGAGTTTGATGTTTTCTGGCCATTTAATAGTTCCGTTCAATTTGTTAATGTGATTTCTTGCAATACTGAACACCAGCCAGGCCAGGTTGCATTCTGAAAGGTCAACAGTAGTTCCATCTATAATTATTCTCTGATAAATTCCGTTTGCATAGAAGTCCTCCAAGCCGATAAAATATAAAAATGTAGAATCCGAATGTGAATTGCAAACATTATTGGAATCTAAATTAGTATATTCCAGATAAAGCTCACCAATAAATATATTGCTTATATCAAGAGTTTTTATATTATATAACAATGCTATATATATGTCACTATATGTATTGTCTTTATTTACATTTACAACAATACAATGCGATATATTGAAGCTTTCTAGTTGAAATCTCTTGAACCCGTATATATTCTGTATAATAATCTTAGTGCCCGACAAATTTAAATGCTTAATGCCTTTATAGTATAGAATATTAGAAAATATGTTGTCAAATTCAATTGGGCGTGACGAAGCTATCTGAACATTATCTAGCAGCAGTGTATCTAACGCAGGTAATACTTGATGATCAGTTAACACATTCTTCAGACTGTCAACTCGTAATTTGGTACAGTCAGCCAAATTAAGAGTTTGAAGATTAGTTAATCCATAGAAAGCTTCGCCATTAATTTGTCCAATATATGCTGAATGTAACCCAATAGTCAATAGTTTTCTCAGCGGCTGAAATACGTGTGGTTCTAAATAGTCCACGTTGTCTGGTTTCGATACCTCACTTAAAACTGTTATATCCAGCAATTCAACAACCGTCCAGCTACTGTCATTGAACGTTTGCGGCGTTATTGTTATTGCAGAACAATCCAGTATATACACATTTGTAATGCCATTGGGCAAACGGTCTGGTATTGTATGCAGACAGGTAATAGTGTTGCCTTCCACATTAGGTTCCTGGTTAGAAACAGAGATGATGTGTTTCAGAGTGCAACTGGTTAGTATTAGTACATAGACTATGTAGATCATCTTCGGGATCAAGCTATACTGAAAATATACAATGTACGTTTTTGTTATTTTAAAAACTATTGCTATAAACAGTCAACACCCAAATAAAGGCATTTATTGAACATATTAGTAGGTAAGTGGAAGAGTTGCCATAGCATTCCATTCGAATGATCCACACACGGGAGTATATAACCTGTCATGATTTCGCAGTAATAAATGACGGATGCAGTTGTTCCAGGCAGTATTACTACAGTGGTTGAATGCTGGAGTGGTGCAGTTGTTCCAGACAATATTACTACAGTGGTTGAATGCTGGAGTGGTGCAGTTGTTCCAGACAGTATTACTACAGTGGTTGAATGCTGAAGTAGCGCGGTGGTTCCAGGCAGTATTACTACAGTAGTTGAATGCTGGAGTAGTGCGGTGGTTCCCTGCTGGAGTGATGCAGGTGTTCCAGACAGTATTACTACAGTGGTTGAATGCTGGAGTGGTGCAGTTGTTCCAGACAGTATTACTGCAGTGGTTGAATGCTGGAGTAGTGCGGTGGTTCCAGGCAGTATTACTACAGTGGCTGAATGCTGGAGTAGTGCGGTGGTTCCAGGCAGCAGTGGTGCAGTTGTTTCAGAGAGTATTACTACAGTGGTTGAATGCTGGAGTGGTGCAGTTGTTCCAGACAGTATTACTGCAGTGGTTGAATGCTGGAGTAGTGCGGTGGTTCCAGGCAGTATTACTACAGTGGTTGAATGCTGGAGTAGTGCGGTGGTTCCAGGCAGCAGTGGTGCAGTTGTTCCAGACAGTATTACTACAGTGGTTGAATGCTGGAGTAGTGCGGTGGTTCCCTGCTGGAGTGATGCAGTTGTTCCAGACAGTATTACTACAGTGGTTGAATGCTGGAGTAGTGCGGAGGTTCACTGCTGGAGTGATGCAGTTGTTCCAGACAGTATTACTACAGTGGTTGAATGCTGGAGTAGTGCGGTGGTTCCAGGCAGCAGTGATGCAGTTGTTCCAGCCAGTATTACTACAGTGGTTGAATGCTGGAGTGGTGCAGTTGTTCCAGACAGTATTACTACAGTGGTTGAATGCTGGAGTAGTGCGGTGGTTCCAGGCAGTATTACTACAGTGGTTGAATGCTGGTGTAGTGCAGTTGTTACAGACAGTCTTACTACAGTGGTTGAATGCTGGAGTAGTGCGGTGGTTCCAGGCAGCAGTGATGCAGTTGTTCCAGGCAGTATTACTACAGTGGTTGAATGCTGGAGTGGTGCAGTTGTTCCAGACAGTATTTCTACAGTGGTTGAATGCTGGAGTAGTGCGGTGGTTCCAGGCAGCAGTGGTGCAGTTGTTCCATGCAGTATTACTACAGTGGTTGAATGCTGGAGTAGTGCGGTGGTTCCAGGCAGCAGTGGTGCAGTTGTTCCAGACAGTATTACTACAGTGGTTGAATGCTGGAGTAGTGCGGTGGTTCCAGACAGTATTACTACAGTGGTTGAATGCTGAAGTAGTGCGGTGGTTCCATACAGTATTACTACAGTGGTACTAGGAGGGAGTAGCGATACCTAACAATCTTGTATTATTAACACAAGATCATAATCTGTTGTTAATTAAATTCTGAGAAATGTAAGGAAATAAAATAGTCAAAGTCGAAACCTCGTGTAAAAACCGAGAGGCTAGCCTGGGAACAGACGTCGATATATATTTGCCTGGTCAGTCAAATAAATATATTTTAACAGCACAACTATTAATTGGGCCGTATGAGTTTCTGATCATATTAACAATGTCATTTTTCCAGAAGTTAAAAATGAAAAATCGACAGGCTGGCACCTAGGCTACCTAGAGGCTAGCTTAGATCTATTACAGAGAACCTAAATAGCTATTTTAACATGTATAAAACATAATGCGAATTAAATGTATGAGATTAGTTTAACTTTATGCGAAACAAGTACTTACAACTTATTATAATCTCTTTTCGAGACCTCATTCCTGATGGAAACCATCGCCATGAGAGAGTGAAAGGAGAGAGAGAGAGAGAGAGAGAAGAGAGAGAGAGAGAGAGAGAGAGAGAAGAGGCAATGCGGAATTTAAGTGCCTTGCCTAACGACACAGCCCGAACGAACTTCGGGCCTCTCACACGTGAAGCGAATGCACTATCACGTCTTCCATGTATGAGATAAAGGAGCATGCCTAAAACATACAAAACCAAAGCCTTGTGTAGCGTAACAGAGGCCAGATGCCACTAAATCTAACAAACGGCCGATTTCAGGTTATATAGTACAAATTCCCGTGAAATTCGTGCTAATATTGCGGAGTTAATCTACCTTTAAGTTCAGTTCGTTACGCTAGTATAGCTCAGAACGTATGCCTTAACAGTGTACACAACGAAGGTATGTGCGAATTATTGGTGCATATAATGTTGATCACATGACTGCGTGAGTGTGTGTTCAGTCATGTGATATGGCGTGAATGTTCGTCAGTTCTAAGCTAGGCATAGATCGGTCCACATGCAATTTTACTATTCAAATTAGAATCGTCACGGGAATGGGTTTCACGTCGATTTAAATGTAAATCAGATTGAATTAAGATTGGTTATTGCAAGCGTCTTATACAATATCGTAAACGAATATGTAGGCGTTTATGTAAATATATAATATATGAAACATCGCTGACGTGCACCCGATGCAGTTTTCCAGAGTTTATATTTACATTATTCACATTATTATTAATGAGGTGATGATTGAGTTTATTTACCCTCGCCGCCGGTAAACCATATGGGCGAGCATACTACTATTAATGAATTTTTACCGCTGGTTTTTATGCTGGTCCCTTGTATCTCGCAGTCTGTACCGAGTGTATGTTTGGAATATTTGACTATATATATATATCAGTCAAAGAGATTGATTTAGTATGGGTAGTGTACTCTTAGTTGCATGAAGTTGGCTGTCCGATTAGCGCAGTGGTTAGCACGCTAGCTTCTGACCAATGCAACCCGGGTTCGATCCTCGAACCGGGAAGTATGTGAGATGGTATGGTGGTCGCCAGATCGGACAGGTGGGTTTTCTCCGGATACACCGGTTTTCTCCCACACGAATGATCACATTTACGCTTTCATCCGCGCCAACGAGAGTGATTAATATAAGTTGTTAAAACTTGCTTCGCAATCGTTGTGAAATAAATAGTTGCATTAAACGATCGCAAAGTCTAGTACATTGCAAATAGACTGTGTGTGTTGTGTAGTTCAGGTAAGATTTAATATTATATGCGATTGGATAAAATTGACGGACCAATCCATTACATGACAATTACCCCTTTAGTAAACTCTAAGTTAAACTGTTCCAAAAGAAACATTAAATTCTCTTCATGTTACACATAATAAATTATAACATATCGATCGGATGATGGGGTACATTAAATTATATTATGATCAAATGAATGCATACCTTGAAATTGGGAATATTAATTCAATTCACCTTACCTGCGTACATGTCAACTCACCTTACCTGCGTACATGTCAACTCACCTTACCTGCGTACATGTCAACTCACCTTACATGCGTACATGTTTGCCTTAAATGTTATGGTGTTACTGCATTCATTTCAAAGTAATAATAACTTTTTTAAATAATTAAATCATATACATATAAGGTTGGACAGTCTTTATAAGAAGGTACGTTTTGTTCCATCTTCTGCTAGTGACATTAGCTTTTATGTTTAAATTGATTGTTTCGGAAATGATTATATTTATTACGATATACAAAACATATAGTTACCCATACATTTAGTACTGTGTGTGTTTTACGTTTATTTATCGTCGCTACCGGTTGTCCATATGAGCGACACCTCCTGAAGTGATTAATCATTTTAGATTTTCGAGGATAGTGTAATGATACAGACAGTGACCCATTCCAGAATCTCCTCTGATTCTTTTACGTGCACCGTTGTACAGAATCGACATTAGACCTCGGTTTAATGTCTCATCTGAAAGACTGTTAATTTTATTAGGGTCAGACGGGGGATCGAATCTGCGATCCCTTGATTACCAGTCCAGCATGTTACCACTGGACTACATATCCGTCTGCACAACTTCACAAATGCTGCCTGGAACCACCGCACTACTCCAGCATTCAACCACTGTAGTAATACTGCCTGGAACCACCGCACTACTTCAGCATTCAACCACTGTAGTAATACTGTCTGGAACAACTGCACCACTCCAGCATTCAACCACTGTAGTAATACTGTCTGGAACAACTGCATCACTCCAGCAGAGAACCACCGTACTACTCCAGCATTCAACCATTGTAGTAATACTGCCTGGAACCACCGCACTACTTCAGCATTCAACCACTGTAGTAATACTGTCTGGAACAACTGCACCACTCCAGCATTCAACCACTGTAGTAATACTGCCTGGAACAACTGCATCACTGCTGCCTGGAACCACCGCACTACTCCAGCATTCAACCACTGTAGTAATACTGTCTGGAACAACTGCATCACTCCAGCAGGGAACCACCGTACTACTCCAGCATTCAACCACTGTAGTAATACTGTCTGGAACGACTGCATCACTCCAGCATTCAACCACTGTAGTAGTATTGTCTGGAACAACTGCACAAATGCTGCCTGGAACCACCGCACTACTCCAGCATTCAACCACTGTAGTAATACTGCCTGGAACCACCGCACTACTTCAGCATTCAACCACTGTAGTAATGCTGTCTGGAACAACTGCATCACTGCTGCCTGGAACCACCGCACTACTCCAGCATTCAACCACTGTAGTAATACTGTCTGGAACAACTGCACCACTCCAGCATTCAACCACTGTAGTAATACTGTCTGGAACAACTGCACCACTGCTGCCTGGAACCACCGCACTACTCCAGTATTCAACCACTGTAGTAATACTGTCTGGAACAACTGCACCACTCCAGCATTCAACCACTGTAGTAATACTGTCTGGAACAACTGCACCACTGCTGCCTGTAACCACCGCACTAGTCCAGCATTCAACCACTGTAGTAATACTGTCTGGAACAACTGCACCACTCCAGCATTCAACCACTGTAGTAATACTGTCTGGAACAACTGCACCACTGCTGCCTGGAACCACCGTACTACTCCAACATTCAACCATTGTAGTAATACTGTCTGGAACAACTGCATCACTCCAGCAGGGAACCACCGCACTACTTCAGCATTCAACCACTATAGTAATACTGCCTGGAACTACCGCACTACTTCAGCATTCAACCACTGTAGTAATACTGTCTGGAACCACCGCACTACTTCAGCATTCAACCACTGTAGTAATACTCTCTGGAACCACCGCACTACTTCAGCATTCAACCACTGTAGTAATACTGCCTGGAACCACCACACTACTCCAGCATTCAACCACTGTAGTAATACTGCCTGGAACCACCGCACTACTTCAGCATTCAACCACTGTAGTAATACTGCCTGGAACCACCGCACTACTTCAGCATTCAACCACTGTAGTAATACTGCCTGGAACCACCGCACTACTCCAGCATTCATCCACTGCAGTAATACTGTCTGGAACACCTGCATCACTCCAGCAGGGAACCACCACACTACTCCAGCATTCAACCACTGTAGTAATACTGCCTGGAACCACCGCACTACTTCAGCATTCAACCACTGTAGTAATACTGACTGGAACAACTGCACCACTCCAGCATTCAACCACTGTAGTAATATTGTCTGGAACAACTGCACCACTGCTGCCTGGAACCACCGCACTACTCCAGCATTCAACCACTGTAGTAATACTGTCTGGAACAACTGCACCACTCCAGCATTCAACCACTGTAGTAATACTGTCTGGAACAACTGCACCACTGCTACCTGGAACCACCGCACTACTCCAGCATTCAACCACTGTAGTAATACTGTCTGGAACAACTGCATCACTCCAGCAGGGAACCACCGCACTACTCCAGCATTCAACCACTGTAATAATACTGTCTGGAACAACTGCACCACTGCTGCCTGGAACCACCGCACTACACCAGCATTCAACCACTGTAGTAATACTGTCTGGAACCACCGCACTACTGCTGCCTGGAACCACATCACTACTCCAGCATCCAACCACTGTAATAATGCTGTCTGGAACAACTGCACCACTGCTGCCTGGAACCACGGCACTACTCCAGCATTCAACCACTGTAGTAATACTGTCTGGAACCACCGCACTACTGCTGCCTGGAACCACAGCACTACTCCAGCATCCAACCACTGTAATAATGTTGTCTGGAACAACTGCACCACTGCTGCCTGGAACCACCGCACTACTCCAGCATTCAACCACTGTAGTAATACTCTCTGGAACAACTGCACCACTCCGGCATTCAACCACTGTAGTAATATTGTCTGGAACAACTGCACTGTTGCCTGGAACCACCGCACCACTCCAGCGTTCAACCACTGTAGTAATACTGTCTGGAACAACTGCACCACTCCAGAATTCAACCACTGTAGTAATATTGTCTGGAAAAACTGCACCACTGCTGCCTGGAACCACCGCACTACTCCAGCATTCAACCACTGTAGTAATACTGTCTGGAACAACTGCACTACTCCAGCATTCAACCACTGTAGTAATACTGCCTGGAACAACTGCACCACTGCTGCCTGGAACCACCGCACTACTCAAGCATTCAACCACTGTAGTAATACTCTCTGGAACGACTTCATCACTCCAGCAGGGAACCACCGTACTGTTCCAATATGGAACAACTGCATCACTCCAGCAGGGAACCACCGTACTGCTCCAATATGGAACTACTGCACAATTCCGGCATGGAACCAATGCACTACAGTAATGATGCAGTGGCGTAGCCATGGGAGTATCGGGGGAATGTGCCCCGTCAGGCTGAACAGAGTTGCCCAATGGAAAGCTTGCTTTCATTGGAAAAATATCATTTGGATACATGATAGAGGACCTGCAAGGAATTAAATACACATGTATATGTGTGTGTACTTTAGCCG
>CM026391.1:28464843-28491696 GCA_014843695.1 Archivesica marissinica | reverse complement strand
AGACACAACTATAGACACAACTATAGACACAACTATAGACACAACTATAGACACAACTATAAACACAACTATAGAGACAACTATAAACACAACTATAAACACAACTATAGAGACAACTATAAACACAACTATAGAGACAACTATAAACACAACTATAGACACAACTATAAACACAACTATAGAGACAACTATAAACACAACTATAGACACAACTATAGACACAACTATAGAGACAACTATAAACACAACTATAAACACAACTATAGACACAACTATAAACACAACTATAAACACAACTATAGACACAACTATAGACACAACTATAGACACAACTATAGACACAACTATAAACACAACTATAGACACAACTATAGACACAACTATAGACACAACTATAGACACAACTATAGACACAACTATAGACACAACTATAGACACAACTATAGACACAACTATAAACACAACTATAGACACAACTATAAACACAACTATAGACACAACTATAGACACAACTATAAACACAACTATAAACACAACTATAGACACAACTATAAACACAACTATAGACACAACTATAGACACAACTATAGACACAACTATAGACACAACTATAGACACAACTATAAACACAACTATAGACACAACTATAGACACAACTATAAACACAACTATATACACAACTATAGACACAGCTATAGACACAACTATAAACACAACTATAGACACAACTATAGACACAACTATAAACACAACTATAGACACAACTATAGACACAACTATAGACACAACTATAGACACAACTATAGACACAACTATAGACACAACTATAGACACAACTATAGACACAACTATAGACACAACTATAGACACAACTATAGACACAACTATAGAGACAACTATAGACACAACTATAAACACAACTATAGACACAACTATAGACACAACTATAAACACAACTATAGACACAACTATAGACACAACTATAGACACAACTATAACACAACTATAAACACAACTATAGAGACAACTATAAACACAACTATAGAGACAACAATAGAGACAACTATAGACACAACTATAGAGACAACTATAGAGACAACTATAGACACAACTATAAACACAACTATAGACACAACTATAGACACAACTATAGAGACAACTATACACACAACTATAAACACAACTATAGAGACAATTATAGAGACAACTATAAACACAACTATAAACAAAACTATAGACACAACTATAAACACAACTATAGAGACAACTATAGACACAACTATAAACACAACTATAGACACAACTATAGATACAACTATAGAGACAACTATAAACACAACTATAGAGACAACTATAAGCACAACTATTAACACAACTATAGAGACAACTATAGAGACAACTATAGAGACAACTATAACACAACTATAGACACAACTATAGACACAACTATAGAGACAACTATAGACACAACTATAAACACAACTATAGAGACAACTATAGACACAACTATAAACACAACTATAGACACAACTATAGACACAACTATAAACACAACTATAGACACAACTATAGACACAACTATAGACACAACTATAGACACAACTATAAACACAACTATAGACACAACTATAAACACAACTATAAACACAACTATAGAGACACTATAACACAACTATAACACAACTATAAACACAACTATAGAGACAACTATAAACACAACTATAGACACAACTATAGACACAACTATAGACACAACTATAGACACAACTATAAACACAACTATAAACACAACTATAGACACAACTATAGAGACAACTATACACACAACTATAAACACAACTATAGACACAACTATAGAGACAACTATAAACACAACTATAGAGAAACTATAGACACAACTATAGACACAACTATAGAGACAACTATAGACACAACTATAAACACAACTATAGACACAACTATAGAGACAACTATACACACAACTATAAACACAACTATAGAGACAACTATAGACACAACTATAGACACAACTATAGAGACAACTATAGAGACAACTATAGACACAACTATAAACACAACTATAGACACAACTATAGACACAACTATAGAGACAACTATACACACAACTATAAACACAACTATAGAGACAACTATAAACACAACTATAGACACAACTATAGAGACAACTATAAACACAACTATAAACACAACTATAGAGACAACTATAAACACAACTATAGACACAACTATAGACACAACTATAGACACAACTATAGAGACAACTATAGAGACAACTATAGACACAACTATAAACACAACTATAGACACAACTATAGACACAACTATAGAGACAACTATACACACAACTATAAACACAACTATAGACACAACTATAGAGACAACTATAAACACAACTATAAACACAACTATAGACACAACTATAGACACAACTATAAACACAACTATAGAGACAACTATAAACACAACTATAGACACAACTATAGACACAACTATAAACACAACTATAAACACAACTATAGACACAACTATAAACACAACTATAGAGACAACTATAAACTATAAACACAACTATAGACACAACTATAAACTATAAACACAACTATAAACACAACTATAGACACAACTATAGACACAACTATAGACACAACTATAGACACAACTATAGACACAACTATAGACACAACTATAGACACAACTATAGACACAACTATAGACACAACTATATACACAACTATAGACACAACTATAGACACAACTATAGACACAACTATAGACACAACTATAGACACAACTATAGACACAACTATAGAGACAACTATAAACACAACTATAAACACAACTATAGAGACAACTATAGAGACAACTATAAACACAACTATAGAGACAACTATGAACACATCTATAAACACAACTATAGAGACAACTATAGAGACAACTATAGACACAACTATAGACACAACTATAAACACAAATATAGAGACAACTATAGAGACAACTATAGAGACAACTATAGACACAACTATAAACACAACTATAGAGACAGCTATAGAGACAACTATAGACACAACTATAGACACAACTATAAACACAAATATAGACACAACTATAGAGACAACTATTAACACAACTATAAACACAACTATAGAGACAACTATAGAGACAACTATAAACACAACTATAGAGACAACTATAAACACAACTATAGACACAACTATAAACACAACTATAGAGACAACTATAGAGACAACTATAAACACAACTATAGAGACAACTATAAACACAACTATAGACACAACTATAGACACAACTATAGAGACAACTATAAACACAACTATAGAGACAACTATAGAGACAACTATAGACACAACTATAGACACAACTATAAACACAACTATAAACACAACTATAAACACAACTATAGACACAACTATAGACACAACTATAGACACAACTATAGACACAACTATAACTATAGACACAACTATAGACACAACTATAGACACAACCATAGATACAACTATAGACACAACTATAGACACAACTATAGAAACAACTATAGACACAGCTATAGACACAACTATAGACACAACTATAGACACAGCTATAGACACAACTATAAACACAATTATAGACACAACTATAGACATAACTATAACCATAGACACAGCTATAGACACAACTATAGACACAACCATAGACACAACTATAGACACAACTATTGACACAGCTATAGACACAACTATATCCACAACTATCGATACAACTATAGACACAACTATAGAGACAACTATAAACTATAAACACAAATATAGACACAACTATAAACTATAAACACAACTATAAACACAACTATAGACACTACTATAAACACAACTATAGACACAACTATAAACACAACTATAGACACAACAATAGTCACAACTATAGACACACATATAGACACAGCAATAGACACAACTATAAACACAACAATGAACACAACTATATACACAACTATAGACACAACTATAGAAACAACTATAGACACAACTATAGACACAACTATAGACACAACTATAGATACAACTATAGACACAACTATGGACACAACTATATACACAACTATAGACACAACTGTAGACACAACTATAGAGACAACTATAAACACAACTATAGAGACAACTATGAACACATCTATAAACATAACTATAGAGACAACGATAGAGACAACTATAGACACAACTATAGACACAACAATAAACACAAATATAGAGACAACTATAGAGACAACTATAGAGACAACTATAGAGACAACTATAACCACAACTATAGAGACAGCTATAGAGACAACTATAGACACAACCATAGACACAACTATAAACACAAATATAGACACAACTATAGAGACAACTATTAACACAATTATAAACACAACTATAGAGACAACTATAGAGACAACTATAAACACAACTATAGACACAACTATAAACACAACTATAGAGACAACTATAGAGACAACTATAAACACAACTATAGAGACAACTATAAACACAACTATAGACACAACTATAGACACAACTATAGAGACAACTATAAACACAACTATAGAGACAACTATAGAGACAACTATAGACACAACTATAGACACAACTATAAACACAACTATAAACACAACTATAAACAAAACTATAGACACAACTATAGACACAATTATAGACACAACTATAGACACAACTATAACTATAGACACAGCTATAGACACAACTATAGACACAACCATAGATACAACTATAGACACAACTATAGACACAGCTATAGAAACAATTATAGACACAGCTATAGACACAACTATAGACACAAATATAGACACAGCTATAGACACAACTATAGACACAATTATAGACACAACTATATCCACAACTATCGACACAACTATAGACACAACTATAGAGACAACTATAAACTATAAACACAAATATAGACAAAACTATAAACTATAAACACAACTATAAACACAACTATAGAGACAACTATAAACACAACTATAAACACAACTATAGAGACAACTATAGAGACAACTATAAACACAACTATAGAGACAACTATGAACACATCTATAAACATAACTATAGAGACAACTATAGAGACAACTATAGACACAACTATAGACACAACAATAAACACAAATATAGAGACAACTATAGAGACAACTATAGAGACAACTATAGAGACAACTATAACCGCAACTATAGAGACAGCTATAGAGACAACTATAGACACAACTATAGACACAACTATAACACAAATATAGACACAACTATAGAGACAACTATTAACACAATTATAAACACAACTATAGAGACAACTATAGAGACAACTATAAACACAACTATAGAGACAACTATAAACACAACTATAGACACAACTATAGACACAACTATAAACACAACTATAGAGACAACTATAGAGACAACTATAAACACAACTATAGAGACAAATATAAACACAACTATAGACACAACTATAGACACAACTATAGACACAATTATAGACACAACTATAGACACAACTATAACTATAGACACAGCTATAGACACAACTATAGACACAACCATAGATACAACTATAGACACAACTATAGACACAACTATAGACACAACTATAGACACAGCTATAGACACAACTATAGACACAATTATAGACACAACTATAGACATAACTATAACCATAGACACAGCAATAGACACAACTATAGACACAACCATAGACACAACTATAGACACAACTATTGACACAGCTATAGACACAACTATATCCACAACTATCGATACAACTATAGACACAACTATAGAGACAACTATAAACTATAAACACAAATATAGACACAACTATAATCTATAAACACAACTATAAACACAACTATAGACACTACTATAAACACAACTATAGACACAACTATAAACACAACTATAGACACAACAATAGTCACAACTATAGACACACATATAGACACAGCAATAGACACAACTATAAACACAACAATGAACACAACTATATACACAACAATAGACACAACTATAGACACAACTATAGACACAACTATAGACATAACTATAGACACAACTATAGATACAACTATAGACACAACTATGGACACAACTATATGCACAACCATAGACACAGCTGTAGACACAACTATAGACACAACTATAGACACATATATAGACACAACTATAGACACAACTATAGAGACAACTATAAACACAACTATAGAGACAACTATGAACACATCTATAAACATAACTATAGAGACAACGATAGAGACAACTATAGACACAACTATAGACACAACAATAAACACAAATATAGAGACAACTATAGAGACAACTATAGAGACAACTATAGAGACAACTATAACCACAACTATAGAGACAGCTATAGAGACAACTATAGACACAACCATAGACACAACTATAAACACAAATATAGACACAACTATAGAGACAACTATAGAGACAACTATAAACACAACTATAGAGACAACTATAAACACAACTATAGACACAACTATAGACACAACTATAGAGACAACTATAAACACAACTATAGAGACAACTATAGAGACAACTATAGACACAACTATAGACACAACTATAAACACAACTATAAACACAACTATAAACAAAACTATAGACACAACTATAGACACAATTATAGACACAACTATAGACACAACTATACCTATAGACACAGCTATAGACACAACTATAGACACAACCATATATACAACTATAGACACAACTATAGACACAGCTATTGAAACAACTATAGACACAGCTATAGACACAACTATATACACAAATATAGACACAGCTATAGACACAACTATAGACACAATTATAGACACAACTATATCCACAACTATCGACACAACTATAGACACAACTATAGAGACTACTATAAACTATAAACACAAATATAGACACAACTATAAACTATAAACACAACTATAAACACAACTATAGACAAAACTATAAACACAACTATAGACACAACTATAAACACAACTATAGACACAACAATAGTCACAACTATAGACACACATATAGACACAGCAATAGACACAACTATAAATACAACAATGAACACAACTATATACACAACTATAGACACAACTATAAACACAACTATAAACACAACTATAAACACAACTATAAACACAACTATGAACACAATAATAGACACAATTATAGACACAACTATAAACACAACTATAAACACAACTATAAACACAACTATAAACACAACAATAGACATAACTATAGACACAACTATAAACACAACTATAAACGCAACTATAGACACAACTATAAACACAACTATAGACACAAAAATAGTCACAACGATAGACACAAATATAGACACAGCAATAGACACAACTATAGACAAAACTATAAAAACAACAATAAACGCAACTATAAACACAACTATGACCACAACTATAACCACAACCATAAACACAACTATGAACAGTTAAGCAGAACTATGAACATGGTATTACATACGGGGGCTTATTGTGGGAGCGTCATGTTAAACAATTGCACAGGGTGCTTTCCTTTGCCTGTTGCAATTACTGCTTGCTAATTCCAAGACTGAATCACAGAGTAAAGGCCAGCTTAGTTTCAGCATATAGTGTTTGTCGATATCTCTTACAAGCTTAGCTCTCGTATATCTTTCAAATATGTCACGTACATGGTCAGGCATTACTGCTTGATTTACTTCCTCCAAGAATATTAAAATGATGGGCTTCCTTCGTTCAAATGCTTCTTCAACTTCCATACGACACCAGTGACTTTCACAGAACGAGTTCGAAACGGCAAAAACGGAAACACACGAATCCCTGATATTATTCATCATTTCTTCAATAATTGATCTGCCAGGTCTAAAGTGTTTATCATCAATGCAAACGATGTCACCTTCAAGCTTAACCCTCTCTCTGAGATGTTGTTCAAGATGTGGATATATCACGTCCAGTACAACATCTCCGTACAGGCTACTGTATGAGAGCATCGCTATGAAAGATTCGGAGATACGTCTACCTTTGTAGTCCTTTATAAATGTCTGTACTGCGTCTTTAGCTTGAGGTTTTTTGTAGATCCGTACAGTAATAAATGTTAGCAGAGAAATGATGGCAATGCTTGCAACGCTTGTTAGAATAGAAGCAAGCATGATTGGTGTCTCATAGCATTTGTACTTTGATTTATCAAAGGTTTTAACGTCGATGTTTATTTCATTTTCCTCAAATTCACACTTATTTATAATACCTCCATTGTTGCGTTTCTGAAAAGCAATCACCCATTCTATAGTGTCTACATTTGCACAGGTACATTTTAGTGGATTGTCTGCTATATCGATATTGGTGACGTGCGTTGTTAGTAAATGATCGAGTCGTGTCCTGGAGCCTGCGTCCAGTGTGTATATCATATTCCCGGAGAGATCTAAAACGGTTAGAGTTTTAAACTGCGTTGTGTGAAATGTAACTGATGTGAGGATATTGCCACTGAGGTCAAGAACTTTCAGTTGTGTGTTTCGCACAAACATAATGGCTGGTATATAAGATAACCCATTCTCTGCTAGCGACAGATGTTCCAACAGTGGGAAGCTCTGAAACAATTCTGAGAATTCTGGAGTGGTTGCCATCAACGATAGTCTATTCGAGCCCAGAAATAACCTTCTCATTGTATGAACCCCGTCAAATGCGCTGGGTGACAAGTACTCCATCTGGTTATACGAAAGATCGAGCTCTTGGAGTTTGATGTTTTCTGGCCATTTAATAGTTCCGTTCAATTTGTTAATGTGATTTCTTGCAATACTGAACACCAGCCAGGCCAGGTTGCATTCTGAAAGGTCAACAGTAGTTCCATCTATAATTATTCTCTGATAAATTCCGTTTGCATAGAAGTCCTCCAAGCCGATAAAATATAAAAATGTAGAATCCGAATGTGAATTGCAAACATTATTGGAATCTAAATTAGTATATTCCAGATAAAGCTCACCAATAAATATATTGCTTATATCAAGAGTTTTTATATTATATAACAATGCTATATATATGTCACTATATGTATTGTCTTTATTTACATTTACAACAATACAATGCGATATATTGAAGCTTTCTAGTTGAAATCTCTTGAACCCGTATATATTCTGTATAATAATCTTAGTGCCCGACAAATTTAAATGCTTAATGCCTTTATAGTATAGAATATTAGAAAATATGTTGTCAAATTCAATTGGGCGTGACGAAGCTATCTGAACATTATCTAGCAGCAGTGTATCTAACGCAGGTAATACTTGATGATCAGTTAACACATTCTTCAGACTGTCAACTCGTAATTTGGTACAGTCAGCCAAATTAAGAGTTTGAAGATTAGTTAATCCATAGAAAGCTTCGCCATTAATTTGTCCAATATATGCTGAATGTAACCCAATAGTCAATAGTTTTCTCAGCGGCTGAAATACGTGTGGTTCTAAATAGTCCACGTTGTCTGGTTTCGATACCTCACTTAAAACTGTTATATCCAGCAATTCAACAACCGTCCAGCTACTGTCATTGAACGTTTGCGGCGTTATTGTTATTGCAGAACAATCCAGTATATACACATTTGTAATGCCATTGGGCAAACGGTCTGGTATTGTATGCAGACAGGTAATAGTGTTGCCTTCCACATTAGGTTCCTGGTTAGAAACAGAGATGATGTGTTTCAGAGTGCAACTGGTTAGTATTAGTACATAGACTATGTAGATCATCTTCGGGATCAAGCTATACTGAAAATATACAATGTACGTTTTTGTTATTTTAAAAACTATTGCTATAAACAGTCAACACCCAAATAAAGGCATTTATTGAACATATTAGTAGGTAAGTGGAAGAGTTGCCATAGCATTCCATTCGAATGATCCACACACGGGAGTATATAACCTGTCATGATTTCGCAGTAATAAATGACGGATGCAGTTGTTCCAGGCAGTATTACTACAGTGGTTGAATGCTGGAGTGGTGCAGTTGTTCCAGACAATATTACTACAGTGGTTGAATGCTGGAGTGGTGCAGTTGTTCCAGACAGTATTACTACAGTGGTTGAATGCTGAAGTAGCGCGGTGGTTCCAGGCAGTATTACTACAGTAGTTGAATGCTGGAGTAGTGCGGTGGTTCCCTGCTGGAGTGATGCAGGTGTTCCAGACAGTATTACTACAGTGGTTGAATGCTGGAGTGGTGCAGTTGTTCCAGACAGTATTACTGCAGTGGTTGAATGCTGGAGTAGTGCGGTGGTTCCAGGCAGTATTACTACAGTGGCTGAATGCTGGAGTAGTGCGGTGGTTCCAGGCAGCAGTGGTGCAGTTGTTTCAGAGAGTATTACTACAGTGGTTGAATGCTGGAGTGGTGCAGTTGTTCCAGACAGTATTACTGCAGTGGTTGAATGCTGGAGTAGTGCGGTGGTTCCAGGCAGTATACTACAGTGGTGAATGCTGGAGTATGCGGTGGTTCCAGGCAGCAGTGTGCGTGTTCCAGAGAGTATTACTACAGTGGTTGAATGCTGGAGTGGTGCAGTTGTTCCAGACAGTATTACTGCAGTGGTTGAATGCTGGAGTAGTGCGGTGGTTCCAGGCAGTATTACTACAGTGGTTGAATGCTGGAGTAGTGCGGTGGTTCCAGGCAGCAGTGGTGCAGTTGTTCCAGACAGTATTACTACAGTGGTTGAATGCTGGAGTAGTGCGGTGGTTCCCTGCTGGAGTGATGCAGTTGTTCCAGACAGTATTACTACAGTGGTTGAATGCTGGAGTAGTGCGGAGGTTCACTGCTGGAGTGATGCAGTTGTTCCAGACAGTATTACTACAGTGTTTGAATGCTGGAGTAGTGCGGTGGTTCCAGGCAGCAGTGATGCAGTTGTTCCAGCCAGTATTACTACAGTGGTTGAATGCTGGAGTGGTGCAGTTGTTCCAGACAGTATTACTACAGTGGTTGAATGCTGGAGTAGTGCGGTGGTTCCAGGCAGTATTACTACAGTGGTTGAATGCTGGTGTAGTGCAGTTGTTCCAGACAGTCTTACTACAGTGGTTGAATGCTGGAGTAGTGCGGTGGTTCCAGGCAGCAGTGATGCAGTTGTTCCAGGCAGTATTACCACAGTGGTTGAATGCTGGAGTGGTGCAGTTGTTCCAGACAGTATTACTACAGTGGTTGAATGCTGGAGTAGTGCGGTGGTTCCAGGCAGCAGTGGTGCAGTTGTTCCATGCAGTATTACTACAGTGGTTGAATGCTGGAGTAGTGCGGTGGTTCCAGGCAGCAGTGATGCAGTTGTTCCAGGCAGTATTACCACAGTGGTTGAATGCTGGAGTGGTGCAGTTGTTCCAGACAGTATTACTACAGTGGTTGAATGCTGGAGTAGTGCGGTGGTTCCAGGCAGCAGTGGTGCAGTTGTTCCAGACAGTATTACTACAGTGGTTGAATGCTGGAGTAGTGCGGTGGTTCCAGACAGTATTACTACAGTGGTTGAATGCTGAAGTAGTGCGGTGGTTCCAGACAGTATTACTACAGTGGTACTAGGAGGGAGTAGCGATACCTAACAATCTTGTATTATTAACACAAGATCATAATCTGTTGTTAATTAAATTCTGAGAAATGTAAGGAAATAAAATAGTCAAAGTCGAAACCTCGTGTAACAACCGAGAGGCTAGCCTGGGAACAGACGTCGATATATATTTGCCTGGTCAGTCAAATAAATATATTTTAACAGCACAACTATTAATTGGGCCGTATGAGTTTCTGATCATATTAACAATGTCATTTTTCCAGAAGTTAAAAATGAAAAATCGACAGGCTGGCACCTAGGCTACCTAGAGGCTAGCTTAGATCTATTACAGAGAACCTAAATAGCTATTTTAACATGTATAAAACATAATGCGAATTAAATGTATGAGATTAGTTTAACTTTATGCGAAACAAGTACTTACAACTTATTATAATCTCTTTTCGAGACCTCATTCCTGATGGAAACCATCGCCATGAGAGAGTGAAAGGAGAGAGAGAGAGAGAGAGAAGAGAGAGAGAGAGAGAGAGAAGAGGCAATGTGGAATTTAAGTGCCTTGCCTAACGACACAGCCCGAACGAACTTCGGGCCTCTCACACGTGAAGCGAATGCACTATCACGTCTTCCATGTATGAGATAAAGGAGCATGCCTAAAACATACAAAACCAAAGCCTTGTGTAGCGTAACAGAGGCCAGATGCCACTAAATCTAACAAACGGCCGATTTCAGGTTATATAGTACAAATTCCCGTGAAATTCGTGCTAATATTGCGGAGTTAATCTACCTTTAAGTTCAGTTCGTTACGCTAGTATAGCTCAGAACGTATGCCTTAACAGTGTACACAACGAAGGTATGTGCGAATTATTGGTGCATATAATGTTGATCACATGACTGCGTGAGTGTGTGTTCAGTCATGTGATATGGCGTGAATGTTCGTCAGTTCTAAGCTAGGCATAGATCGGTCCACATGCAATTTTACTATTCAAATTAGAATCGTCACGGGAATGGGTTTCACGTCGATTTAAATGTAAATCAGATTGAATTAAGATTGGTTATTGCAAGCGTCTTATACAATATCGTAAACGAATATGTAGGCGTTTATGTAAATATATAATATATGAAACATCGCTGACGTGCACCCGATGCAGTTTTCCAGAGTTTATATTTACATTATTCACATTACTATTAATGAGGTGATGATTGAGTTTATTTACCCTCGCCGCCGGTAAACCATATGGGCGAGCATACTACTATTAATGAATTTTTACCGCTGGTTTTTATGCTGGTCCCTTGTATCTCGCAGTCTGTACCGAGTGTATGTTTGGAATATTTGACTATATATATATATCAGTCAAAGAGATTGATTTAGTATGGGTAGTGTACTCTTAGTTGCATGAAGTTGGCTGTCCGATTAGCGCAGTGGTTAGCACGCTAGCTTCTGACCAATGCAACCCGGGTTCGATCCTCGAACCGGGAAGTATGTGAGATGGTATGGTTGTCGCCAGATCGGACAGGTGGGTTTTCTCCGGATACACCGGTTTTCTCCCACACGAATGATCACATTTACGCTTTCATCCGCGCCAACGAGAGTGATTAATATAAGTTGTTAAAACTTGCTTCGCAATCGTTGTGAAATAAATAGTTGCATTAAACGATCGCAAAGTCTAGTACATTGCAAATAGACTGTGTGTGTTGTGTAGTTCAGGTAAGATTTAATATTATATGCGATTGGATAAAATTGACGGACCAATCCATTACATGACAATTACCCCTTTAGTAAACTCTAAGTTAAACTGTTCCAAAAGAAACATTAAATTCTCTTCATGTTACACATAATAAATTATAACATATCGATCGGATGATGGGGTACATTAAATTATATTATGATCAAATGAATGCATGCCTTGAAATTGGGAATATTAATTCAATTCACCTTACCTGCGTACATGTCAACTCACCTTACCTGCGTACATGTCAACTCACCTTACCTGCGTACATGTCAACTCACCTTACATGCGTACATGTTTGCCTTAAATGTTATGGTGTTACTGCATTCATTTCAAAGTAATAATAACTTTTTTAAATAATTAAATCATATACATATAAGGTTGGACAGTCTTTATAAGAAGGTACGTTTTGTTCCATCTTCTGCTAGTGACAATAGCTTTTATGTTTAAATTGATTGTTTCGGAAATGATTATATTTATTACGATATACAAAACATATAGTTACCCATACATTTAGTACTGTGTGTGTTTTACGTTTATTTATCGTCGCTACCGGTTGTCCATATGAGCGACACCTCCTGAAGTGATTAATCATTTTAGATTTTCGAGGATAGTGTAATGATACAGACAGTGACCCATTCCAGAATCTCCTCTGATTCTTTTACGTGCACCGTTGTACAGAATCGACATTAGACCTCGGTTTAATGTCTCATCTGAAAGACTGTTAATTTTATTAGGGTCAGACGGGGGATCGAATCTGCGATCCCTTGATTACCAGTCCAGCATGTTACCACTGGACTACATATCCGTCTGCACAACTTCACAAATGCTGCCTGGAACCACCGCACTACTCCAGCATTCAACCACTGTAGTAATACTGCCTGGAACCACCGCACTACTTCAGCATTCAACCACTGTAGTAATACTGTCTGGAACAACTGCACCACTCCAGCATTCAACCACTGTAGTAATACTGTCTGGAACAACTGCATCACTCCAGCAGGGAACCACCGTACTACTCCAGCATTCAACCATTGTAGTAATACTGCCTGGAACCACCGCACTACTTCAGCATTCAACCACTGTAGTAATACTGTCTGGAACAACTGCACCACTCCAGCATTCAACCACTGTAGTAATACTGCCTGGAACAACTGCATCACTGCTGCCTGGAACCACCGCACTACTCCAGCATTCAACCACTGTAGTAATACTGTCTGGAACAACTGCATCACTCCAGCAGGGAACCACCGTACTACTCCAGCATTCAACCACTGTAGTAATACTGTCTGGAACGACTGCATCACTCCAGCATTCAACCACTGTAGTAGTATTGTCTGGAACAACTGCACAAATGCTGCCTGGAACCACCGCACTACTCCAGCATTCAACCACTGTAGTAATACTGCCTGGAACCACCGCACTACTTCAGCATTCAACCACTGTAGTAATGCTGTCTGGAACAACTGCATCACTGCTGCCTGGAACCACCGCACTACTCCAGCATTCAACCACTGTAGTAATACTGTCTGGAACAACTGCACCACTCCAGCATTCAACCACTGTAGTAATACTGTCTGGAACAACTGCACCACTGCTGCCTGGAACCACCGCACTACTCCAGTATTCAACCACTGTAGTAATACTGTCTGGAACAACTGCACCACTCCAGCATTCAACCACTGTAGTAATACTGTCTGGAACAACTGCACCACTGCTGCCTGTAACCACCGCACTAGTCCAGCATTCAACCACTGTAGTAATACTGTCTGGAACAACTGCACCACTCCAGCATTCAACCACTGTAGTAATACTGTCTGGAACAACTGCACCACTGCTGCCTGGAACCACCGTACTACTCCAACATTCAACCATTGTAGTAATACTGTCTGGAACAACTGCATCACTCCAGCAGGGAACCACCGCACTACTTCAGCATTCAACCACTATAGTAATACTGCCTGGAACTACCGCACTACTTCAGCATTCAACCACTGTAGTAATACTGTCTGGAACCACCGCACTACTTCAGCATTCAACCACTGTAGTAATACTCTCTGGAACCATCGCACTACTTCAGCATTCAACCACTGTAGTAATACTGCCTGGAACCACCACACTACTCCAGCATTCAACCACTGTAGTAATACTGCCTGGAACCACCGCACTACTTCAGCATTCAACCACTGTAGTAATACTGCCTGGAACCACCGCACTACTTCAGCATTCAACCACTGTAGTAATACTGCCTGGAACCACCGCACTACTCCAGCATTCATCCACTGCAGTAATACTGTCTGGAACACCTGCATCACTCCAGCAGGGAACCACCACACTACTCCAGCATTCAACCACTGTAGTAATACTGCCTGGAACCACCGCACTACTTCAGCATTCAACCACTGTAGTAATACTGACTGGAACAACTGCACCACTCCAGCATTCAACCACTGTAGTAATATTGTCTGGAACAACTGCACCACTGCTGCCTGGAACCACCGCACTACTCCAGCATTCAACCACTGTAGTAATACTGTCTGGAACAACTGCACCACTCCAGCATTCAACCACTGTAGTAATACTGTCTGGAACAACTGCACCACTGCTACCTGGAACCACCGCACTACTCCAGCATTCAACCACTGTAATAATACTGTCTGGAACAACTGCACCACTGCTGCCTGGAACCACCGCACTACACCAGCATTCAACCACTGTAGTAATACTGTCTGGAACCACCGCACTACTGCTGCCTGGAACCACATCACTACTCCAGCATCCAACCACTGTAATAATGCTGTCTGGAACAACTGCACCACTGCTGCCTGGAACCACGGCACTACTCCAGCATTCAACCACTGTAGTAATACTATCTGGAACCACCGCACTACTGCTGCCTGGAACCACAGCACTACTCCAGCATCCAACCACTGTAATAATGCTGTCTGGAACAACTGCACCACTGCTGCCTGGAACCACCGCACTACTCCAGCATTCAACCACTGTAGTAATACTCTCTGGAACAACTGCACCACTCCGGCATTCAACCACTGTAGTAATATTGTCTGGAACAACTGCACTGTTGCCTGGAACCACCGCACTACTCCAGCGTTCAACCACTGTAGTAATACTGTCTGGAACAACTGCACCACTCCAGAATTCAACCACTGTAGTAATATTGTCTGGAAATACTGCACCACTGCTGCCTGGAACCACCGCACTACTCCAGCATTCAACCACTGTAGTAATACTGTCTGGAACAACTGCACTACTCCAGCATTCAACCACTGTAGTAATACTGCCTGGAACAACTGCACCACTGCTGCCTGGAACCACCGCACTACTCAAGCATTCAACCACTGTAGTAATACTCTCTGGAACGACTTCATCACTCCAGCAGGGAACCACCGTACTGTTCCAATATGGAACAACTGCATCACTCCAGCAGGGAACCACCGTACTGCTCCAATATGGAACTACTGCACAATTCCGGCATGGAACCAATGCACTACAGTAATGATGCAGTGGCGTAGCCATGGGAGTATCGGGGGAATGTGCCCCGTCAGGCTGAACAGAGCTTGCTTTCATTGGAAAAATATCATTTGGATACATGATAGAGGACCTGCAAGGAATTAAATACACATGTATATGTGTGTGTACTTTAGCCGCACTTATATAAATTTAATATTGATGTAAGGAAATAGTAAATATATTTGATAGAACCGGAATCTGCGCGTACGGTTCGATGATGCGCAATGCATCTATACAATACTCTGAAATAAACATTGTGGTAATTTTTCGACATTTTACTTCATTTAAATATGTTGAATTGCTTAACACACTGTAAGACTAACATCGAACTACGATATGAAAATCTATTGGACATTTATGGGATCCCAAATGTCGACGTGCCGGTGCCAGAGTAAAAATCATCAAACGTGAAATTACTCACTTGAGGCAGTCGACGGGGTAAAATGATAAATGAAATCGATGAATCAGTGAAAATTATCCCTGGCAGGCATTATATACTCATATACTATGTTATAATATAATATAACATATAATATTGAGTATGCATGTCTGTTTTATCTTATATTATAATTATAATACTGTATATATAAGTGAATATTATATTGTAGTATACCATTATGAGAATAAATTATCTATGAATGTTTATAGCTCAAATATAATTTAGCGGTATGAACTGTAGTTTCTAATTATTTCAATCAGTTCATCTATTGAGTTCTGTATTACTTTATATATCACAATAAGTGACTTTAATTACAATTTAGGAGATTACAATTTAGGAGATTACAATTTAGGAGATTAATAATAATAATAATAATAAATACTTTATTTTACGAGAGAGCTTGCATAACACATGGCTAATACAAATAAGGCCCTCAACATATATACAATGATATAGAACACATATTAATTAAAGAAACACTACATGTTAAGTACAGTATTCAGCAATACGTGGAAGCTCATCTATTATGTATGTATATATATTCCAGAATTCTATGTTCTATGGCTTATTCCATCTTTAGTGTTAAAATTATTGTTGGTCCAATGAGATGGCAGCATTTTTCAAACTTTGACCGAATTTATTTTAGTAAATCAGCTTTAAAACACTAAGCAGGTTAATGTTTATTAGTACGTATTTACAAAATTAAATTGGTCGCACGACATGCGCCGTGCCTGACCAATTTAATGTTGTAAATACGTACTAATAAACTTTAACCTATACTAAATATCGAGTTTTAAAGATATTGAGTGAGTTGGAATTTTGAATATAACAAGTTAGTGAATTCCAAAAGGAAGAACGTGAATAAAGAAAACTATTACAGAATATTTCCAACTTTAGGCGTAATTGAGAAGAGGATCTAAGACAACGAGAATGAACTTGTGACGTCATACCTTTGTACATGCAGTCCATTATTATTAATATTGGACTCGTGTCAAACTGATCCAATGTGTAAAATATTGGTACTGTCTTCGGCGCTATGCGCCTCATACAGTCCGATAGTTTACATATTGGATCGTTTTCGGCTTGTATCCTATACGTAAATGATGTTTTAACCATTTCCTTCATAGAGATTTAGGTTAATATACTATTATATCTCCATACAAACGACATCCATTTAGCTATCATGCAGTGGATAAGTAGTTGCCACCTCCATAGATATTACTGGGACTACATGATATTCTGGCCTTTATTATGAGCATTGGTTTGGCTATTACATTGTCAATGTATGTGGTATTGGTAATGGCGTCAAGAGGTGCTTATATGAGGGAAAAGAGGGTTTATTATGAGCATTAGTTTGGCTACTACATTGTCCATGTATGTGGTATTGGTAATGACGTCAAGAGGTGCTTCTATGAGGGAAATGTTAAGGCATTTATTAATAATTGACATATACTCTACATTCCCTATGATTAATGTATGTAATATTTGCAAATTTCAATTAGTGTTATCAGGTACATTTCTAAATATTAAGATTTAAGTTCCATTAATTAAGAAATATCGGGTTATTCTGCGATATACCACGGTTGATACTTATTATTTCGATACTAACACGAATTACTTCTAATAATTTTAGACGAGAATCAAAGGAGTATTTTCTTCAAGCGCGGTGCTACTCCTCTACATTTAGCTTACGAAATTTCCTCCCGCGTAAGGGGTGATGACGTTATTTGGTATGGAAAATATCAATCTAGTGCATAAATGAACAAAAGTTGTAACTGATCAATAATTTTAATTTTATTTATTTTGTCAAATAAAACTGTACAGAATAGTAACTGAAACGTTACTTAACAGAATAACAAGACGTACAAGAGATTATTTGATTCTAAATATAACTCACTTCCGCGAATTCCCACGGTAGTATTTACAAACATCACGTGACTTTCATTCATAAAACTTTGCACGCATTGTATAAATGGAATAGCCTAAGCACGGTGCGCGCGCAGCATAGTTCCAGGTAGGTATATCGCAGAATAACCCGAGGTAGGTTTTACTCTACAAATATGTATGTTATTAGCTGGGTCGTGTTAGAATATGTATTATGGTTGAATTTGCAAGTAACTATATGGCACTGAATTCCATAATCCATAATTATGTAATACTTGCAAATTCCAATTAGTGTTATCAGGTACATGTCTAGAAATTAAGATTTAAGTTCCATTAATATGTATTATGGTTGAATTTGCAAGCAACTATATGACACTTTAGCTCGATTGCGACACAAGTTCTTTCAACTTATATTAATCACTCTACACACATTGCCATTTACACTAACTGTATCAACTGCGTATAACCAAATAGTCTTAAAGCGACATCGCAAAATACAAAAAATGCATTTTTAACGTATAATAGCTTTTCGAGCATTATAACTTTCAATCAATTTCGCTTCAGGTGCGAAAGGTCAGGAGTTCGAGCCGTTATGAGTGTGCCCTTAGGCAAGGCATTTAAATTCCACATGCCTCTTCTCTCTCCTTCATGGCGATGCATTCCAGCAGGAATGAGGTCTCGAGAGTGATTAATATAAGTTGAAAGAACTTGTTTCGCAATCGAGCTAAATTAAATGTGTATATAAGCTAATAAATAAGCAGCATTTTATGGCGGAAAAACTCTCAAACGCGAAAGTAGGAATTCATAGAGCGGTCAGCCACGCTCCTGAATTGACATATGCGTATTAATGGAATCTATGCTAAGTGCGTGGTACTGTGGTTTAGGGATACTTCAAACAAGTCTAAATATAAATAAGTTTAAGCACAACATTAATAATGTGAGATATAAATCTGTACCATAAATCTTGGTATTCACGATACACGCGTTGTACGTATTACTCATGGATGTTGACCATTTTCACATTATTTTTGTTATGTCAACAAACGTCGAAATAATGAAAAGTGCTGTCCGAATAGTGCAGTGGTTAGCGCGCTCGCTTCTCACCAATGCAACCCGGGTTCGATCCTCGGACAGGGATGTATGTGAGATGGTACGATGGTCGCCAGATCGGACAGGTGGGTTTTCTCCGGGTACTCCGGTTTCCTCCCACATGAATGACTACATATACGCTTTCATCCGAGCCAACGAGACTGGTTAATATAAGTTGTTAAAACTTGCTTCGCAATCGTTGTAAAATAAATAAAGTATAAAATATAATAATAATAAAATGAAAAGTGCATTGGAAGCGTAATCCGGAGAGACGATTCCTGTGTTGACCTTAATGTTGAAAGAGCTTAATAAGCCGAAAGCGTTTCAGTTTATGCAAAACCTACCAGGGTTGTTTTTCATTGGTTAATGCTATAGTAATACGGAGCAACATTGTTGCATTTACTTATTTCTTGTGGAGAGTGTATGTGTGTTTTACGTTTATTTATCGTTGCTACCGGTTGCCCATATGAGCGACGCCTCCTGAATATATTAGTCATTTTAGATTTTGGAGAATAGTGCAATGATACAGACAGAGACACATTCCAGCGTCTCCTCTGGTTCCTTTACGTGCACAGTGTAAAGCACCGACACGAGACCTCGGTTTAACGTCCCATCTGAAAGACTGTTCATTTTATTAGGGTCATATGAGGGATCGAACCTGCGATCCCTGGATTACCAGTCCAGCGTGTTACCACTGGACTACATATCCGTATGTATCTTGTGGAGAGGTGTTATTGGGCAATTAATATAACAACAAAGGTGGTGAGTGGAAATCGAATGAATCCAACTGCGATTTATCTTGCTGTTTAGACTAATAATTGTGTTATTAATGATTAACACAATTGTTTGTTTGGGGGTGGGGTTAAAGTCGCACCAATAGCAACGCTTATTGGTGCAGGAAGACCCCGGTTGCCCAACCCGGATAGCATTAAAGAAGAAGAAGAATCGTTTATTAAGACACAAACATAAACAGTGTATGGTCTACAAACAAATGAATATAATAATACTAAATACTAACCAATCAATCTTGTATTACATTTGTAAATCTCTGACATACATTACCCATTTATATATACATATAAGGTATTATTATAAGTGTGCTTGCTAATTGGAGCTTTTAAATGTTTAATATATTAATAATGTTGATTATATTGGAGGATAATCTCAAAACATCCTAAAAGTATAATTCAAGCAGCATCATTATACATAAGCTTAGAATGTGCTGCACATCAATATATTATGAAGAGTGTGAGTATTGTCTCATATATCATTTCTGATGAATAGTTTATGTAGATTCCAAACCGAATTGTGGAGATGATCTTCATTTATTTGTCAATTATATATATATATATATATAGGTACAATTCTATATCGCTGTTATTGTCTGGATATACCCCAATATAGCGTGACAGGTAGATGAATGTTTTAATGTACTTGATCTACCAATTACAAGCATACTTTACACCTGACTTATTCTGATATATATATAAACATTATAATCATTGAAGTCCGCCTCCGTGGTCGAGTGGTTAAGTTCGCTGACTTGTATACCACTGTAACATATCATCACTGATGGTCACGGGTTCGAGCCCCGCTCAGGCCGTGTCTCATTTATATGAAAAAGTTGTCTGTTTCGTACGGAGATTGGTGCACCCAAGTACTGGTTAACCGCTGGCGCCTGCCCAGGAAAGGTGTTGTTAGGTAAACTGCCCGCCGGCGAAATAGCCCACAATGGTGCTGATGCAGGCGTTAAACCCGAAATATAACATAAGTATAATCATTGAAAGAAGGCGCGTTTATTTTCAACTTACAAAATCAGTAGCAACTTTGTAAATGGTGGTATGCCGCAGCTAACACTAAGATAAATTTGCATTTGAAGAGACCAAAATGCACAATGATACTTTATATGTCATCGTGAGCAGCGTAGTAATCGTGGGGTTGTACGTGACGTATTGGTTGAGTAGACAAATATCAATCAACACACAATACAAACCCACATCCTCTCCATTACGCGAACAATTACGACGTTTAGAGGGCATACGAAGTATTTAATAGTCGGAATTTCCTCACTTGTTCGTGTTTCAATTTATGCTACTCCCAAACGGAAATTTAATCTCAGTCCACGATGTAAATCCACAACCATTCCATAAGGCGAACATTGTATATGGCAATTGATTTATCGCCTCTCGATCAACACTTTATTTTCTATTAGCCACCGGCCCAACTCAATTCCATATCATTCCCATAGTTATACGATTTCTTGACTATTAAACTGTTCTAAAACAACCCTACATATGTAGCTACATAGGGCCTTCGTGGCTGAGTGCTTAAAGTCTTTGGCTGTGCATTACTTGCCCCTCACCGCTGTAGGTTCGAAGCCCACTAGGTGTCGATTTTATATCAGGACGCTATCCTGCTGGCTACATATTGTACAAGCATGTCTCATATCGATGATGATCACAATGTTCTTGTACCTTCATTTGTACCTTTCATATGCTCAACTAACTGTCAAACTTGCCATAACAGCAACCTCGTCCGAGAGACAGTGATATCCCACGCCGCTTTATTAAGCTGCAAAACAAGTGAACATTAAAATTGATTCGTAAGGAAGGAAGGATATATGTTTTGACGGTCGGAGACAATTCCTATAAAGTCGTTCACTACTTGACGGACGTGGGGGAGGGTATTATGTCAACGCACTCGTTTCAAACAACAAAACGACTCAAAACGCTTTAATACACGGCCTACGTCTACAACATTTATATTTTTAAAATGTCATGTTATGTTATGTTATATTTCGGGTTTTACGCCTGCATCAGCACCATTTTGGGCTATATCGCCGGCGGGCAGTTTACCTAACAACACCTTTCCTGGGCAGGATCCAACGGTTAACCAGTACTTGGGTGCACCAACCTCCGCAAGAAACTGCCAACTTTTTCATATAAATGAGACACGGTCTGAGCGGGGCTCGAACCCGTGACCATCAGTGATGATAGGTTACACAGTGGTATACATGTCAGCGACCTTAACCACTCGACCACGGAGGCGGACTAAAATTTCATAAACGCATAGTTATTTGTTATCCCAGATATGCCTGCTCCCAAGGTACTAACACTTCTCAAATCTCAAACTCAAGTCTCAAGCCTCCGATTGGTTCAACTGAGAGTAACTCTTAGAATTAACAGATCACATTACTGGTCTAGCTGTGTGTTTTTACGTTTATATATCGTCGTTACCGGTTGCCCATATGAGCGACGCCTCCTGAAGAGTCAGTTTCGATTTTTGGAGGATAGTGCAATGATACAGACAGATACCCATTCCAGAGTCTCCTCTGGTTCTTTTACGTGTACAGTGTAAAGCACCGACTGCAGACCTCGGTTTAAAGTCCCATCTGAAAGAGTGTTAATTTTATTAGGGTCAGACGGGTGATCGAACCTGTGATCCCTGGATTACAAGTACAGCGTGTTAACAGATGGACTACATATCCGTTCTAGCTATTGCACATGGTGCGTGTGCGTGTGCGTGTGTGTGTGTGTTTACGTTTATTTATCGTCGCTACCGGTTGCTCATATAAGCGACGCCTCCTGAAGAGATTAGTCATTTTAGATTAATGGAGGATAGTGCATGATACAGACAGATACCCATTCCAGAGTATCCACTGGTTCTTTTACGTTCACGGTGTACAGCACCGACAGGAGACATCGGTTTAACGTCCCATCTGAAAGACTGTTAATTTTATTACTGTCAGACGGGGGATGTTCCTTTAATCGAACCTGCGATCCCTGGATTACCAGTCCAGCGTGTTAACAAATGGAATACAGATCCGGTCTAGCTATTGCCCTTGGAGTATATATATAATATTATTTTTATTATATATATATATATAATTATATATATGTTTATTACGCGTCACTGCAGTTTCCAGTATTGTGATTGGATAGCGGTGCCGTAAATAGATTGTGGTATTTCCTTGCTAGGCAGGGTATGTAACCATTAAAATACACACATTTCGCGTGCCTCACGGTTCCGAGACTAAAACCCGCCTTCGGTACGATAACGCACACTGGATCTGTACAAGACTCGGAGATACATATGTGGTAATATTGCGACACTCTACACCATTTAACTATGTTGAATTTCTTAGCACACGGTAAGACTAACAGCGAACATTTGTGGGGTTCTAAATTTGGACGAACCGGTGTCAAAGTAAAAATCACACACCGTGAAAGTGTTCAATTTAGGCGGTCGATGGGGTATAACTGATACAAATAAAATAGATGAACATCGCAAAAAGGGTACTTATTAAGTTAAAAACTCATCAGCACCATTTTGGGCTATATCGCCGGCGGGCAGTTTACCTAACAACACCTTTCCTGGGCAGGCTCCAGCGTTTAACCAGTACTTGGGTGCACCAACCTCCGTAAGAAACCGCCAACTTTTTCATATAAATGAGACACGGTCTGAGCGGGGCTCGAACCCGTGACCGATAGGGATGATAGGTTACAGTGGTATACAAGTCAGCGACCTTAACCACACGACCACGGAGGCGGACTTTCAACAGAGGATGTAGAAAACAACATATATATTTTGAACATGAAAGACTATCTATCTGTCTTCCTCTAATGTCGAACCCCTCGCGGGGATGTAGAAATGTCCCAAAAAGACTTAGCTAACAGGGGTATGAATCAACATATCAAGTAATTTAATTAAAAAAGACAACGTGGGACAAATGGGGACGATGCATTCCGAATGTAAGCAAGTGCGGACGCTGCGTTCCGGTTGTAAAGAAGTGCGTGACCGATCGACTCAGAAAGTCCTACTTTCGGTTTCAAATTTGTTTTATCGCAAAAAACACTGTTTACCAAATGAACATAAGCATACAAAGTATAATGTTAGATTGTGTAGCAGCATTGCTACCCAAAATTGAATTTTTCAAATATCTTTTATTTCATACGATGTAATGCTGCTTTAAAGTTGTGTAAATATTTTGTTATGAATGTTTATGTTTACATATGTCACTTTAATAAAAACTTACTTACTTAGGTCTACTTACTTACTTATATATATATATAAACAGGCCAAATAGGTCAAGTATACTTGAAAAAAACCCGAAATAATTGAATAAATGTAAATATGATAAATTATGCACATTTAGTAATGGAATATTTCTTATTTCCGGATGATATACAAGGAAAATGGTCCTATTTTTATAAGTGGTGTGTTCTATTTAGATACCAGAACAACGGATGAATAGGAAATTGCTTTAACGAATGATGCTAGGACGTCATTCAAGAACAGATTGAATTTAATCTGAGAATTGTCAGAAGATATCCTAAACTCGGTCATTGTCCTGTGGTGGTTTTACATTTATTTATCGTCGCTACCGGTTGCCCATATGAGCGACGTCTCCTGAAGAGATTAGTCATTTTAGATTTGTGTAGGATAGTGCAATGATACAGACAGAGACCCATTCCAGAATCTCCTCCGAATCTGTTACGTGCACGGTGTAAAGCACCGACACGAGACCTCGGTTTAACGTCCCATCTGAAAGAGTGTTAATTTTATTATGATCAGACGGGGGATCGAACCTGCGATACCTGGATTACCAGTCCAACGTGTTACCACTGGACTACAGATCCAACTGATCATTGTCCTAATATTTATTTATTCATTTATTTATTCATTTGCTGTTACACAGTATCCTATGCTAATTAAACAACCCAATGGAAACTTCATGTTAATCTTGTCAATTGTTTTGTGGGTTAAAGTTGCAGTTGATAATTAAATAAAAACATGGATTGTACATGTTAATCATGCCAACTGTTTTGTGTGTTAAAGTTGCACATGATAATTAAACAGGGGGAGGGGGAGGGGGTAAAGTTGCACATGATTTAAACAGGGGGAGGGGGGGGGTAAAGTGCACATGATAATTAAACAGGGGGAGGGGGGGTAAAGTTGCACATGATAATTAACGGGGGAGGGGGGGGGGTAAAGTTGCACATGATAATTAAACAGGGGGAGGGGGGTAAAGTTGCACATGATAATAAAGGGGAGGGGGGGGGGTAAAGTTGCACATGATAATTAAACAGGGGGGGGGGTAAGTTGCACATGATAATTAAACAGGGGGAGGGGGGGGTAAAGTTGCACATGATAATTAAACAGGGGGGGGGGGGGGGGGTAAAGTTGCACATGATAATTAAACAGGGGGAGGGGGGTAAAGTTGCACATGATAATTAAACAGGGGGAGGGGGGGGTAAAGTTGCCTGATAATTAAACAGGGGGGGGGGGGGGAAAGTGCACATGATAATTAAACAGGGGGAGGGGGGTAAAGTTGCACATGATAATTACAGGGGGAGGGGGGGTAAAGTTGCACATGATAATTAAACAGGGGGAGGGGGGGGTAAAGTTGCACATGATAATAAACAGGGGGGGGGGGGGTAAGTTGCACATGATAATTAAAAGGGGAGGGGGGGGTAAAGTTGCACATGATAATTAAACAGGGGAGGGGGGGGGTAAAGTTGCAAGATAATTAAACAGGGGGGGGGGGGGGTAAAGTTGCAATGATAATTAAACAGGGGGAGGGGGGGGGTAAAGG
>CM026391.1:28431262-28457679 GCA_014843695.1 Archivesica marissinica | reverse complement strand
CTGTTTCATTGATGGCAACTCCTTCTTTTCTTTTGAAATTTGTCTTTGGAAATTGTCTACTAAATAATGGGAATTTGTTTCATTTGATTGGGTCACTCAATGACAATATGTTTGCTCCCATCCTCTGTTGGACAAATGTCATATGCTGCTCTTGACCTACTCGCTCTATATTACGGACAGTTTCAATAACGTTTTCATCAGATATATCTCGCGAACCAAACCTGATAAAATCTTCAGATGTTTCAAGAAATGGATTACCTAACTTTTAAATTGTGTCCTGTAAGTCAGTTACTTGCTATTTGAATTGCTTCTGGATACTTTCACTTTGCTCATTGTGCTTACGATATGGACCCTTTCTCTGCTTAGTCGTGATGTTATCAACCTCAGCCTCGACCGCCTGGACCACTCGTGCTATTTCTGGACCGCTTACCATCCATCGTAACAGTTGTGATGGGTTTTCTAGCAGACCAACAGTTCCACGATCACCTTTAACAAACTTGTTGTTCTGCTCGTGTGCTTGATCAATAGGGATTGAAGAAACTGCGTGTAATGACTTATTTACAACAAACTTTCCATTGGCAAACTCTTTTGCGACATCTGTATTCCTACTTTCTATCAATTTCATGTCCCTTGTGTGGACAGATGCCCATCCGGCATAGTCTGGGAGGTCCACTGTGAATAACCACCCCATGAGGCACACAAGGGACTCTTGGTAACCCTTAAAGTCTCCCTCCCTCAAAGTCCTTATATATGTCAGCATAGTTCAAATGTCAGCGTAATCGACCAGTACTGAGATTGAGGAGAATCTGATTCCCTCCGATTTCTCCATTCTTCAAAGCTCTGGTCAGTGTCACTTGTAGCTTCTAATACAGGGTCCTGAACTTCAGCAGCATATCCTTTCTCTGTACTTTCCATGTCAAACGTGCCGCATTCTTGAAGCTTACCCTTTTCATCATGTTCGCCTTCCCCACAGAAGAAGCACATTCCAAACTCAGACCTGGCTACATGCTGTGAACTATATCTTGTTACTTTATGAGTAGATGTTGATGGTTCATCCAAATTAGCTGATTCTGAAGATCTTTTCCATAACATAGGTGATCTGTGGTATTTATCGTATTTGGTTCTACACACCTTATGCCATTTTGCACCATTAATTGCACACAATCTTGCTATAGATTCTTGTTCATGTTCTAAAGTCTCAATATGCTTAGGCAAAGAAATATCATGGAGTTCATAATAGCTTCTGTTATCTGATTCAAACTGTTTATAACTACTTTCATAAGTCGTCCGTGATCTGGGGTTTTGTAATACATATTTAGTTTGTTCTTAACATATCACACATAAATACTAATCAATCTTACTCTGCACTGGCTCAGACATTATACCCAGACTATCATTTCAATGTTCAGTGTGTTAGTACAATCGTCAAAATAAGAAACTCTTATGAGTAAAATGCATAGCTCTGGCTGTGGTGCCCCGGGTTGACTATTTTGTGTGATTTTGTACAGGTTTGATCTTAAGTTCGAAATAACTCAGCATATATTTGGATCAGGATCCAGGTATAACATTTCAAATACAAGATCTGAGTATGTTTCACAGACATGTTCACTTATTTATAATTAGTTTCAGAAATATTTTGTATTTGTAATAAGATATATGTTAATAAGTGTATCATATCTTCTATATCACTTTGGAAACAAATGAATAAAAAGCATAATCTCACGTAAAATCATGTTGTGTTAAGGACAATCTTGCTTCACAGCGGCCATTTTGTTTTACAAAAATCCACCATTGTGTATGTTGTGGCACTTATTTGGAATTACACAAATATAAACTATACCATAGGCACAACAATAGACACAGCTATAGACACAACAATAAACTATAAACACAACTATTGACACAACAATACACACAACTATAAACCAAACTACAAACACAAAGACAACAGCTATAGTCACATATATAAACAAAACTATAGACACAACTATAAACACAAATATAGACACAACTATAAACACAACTATTGACACAACTATAGACACAACTTTAGGCACAACTATTTACACTACTATTGACATAACTATAAACACAACTATAGACACAACTATAAACACAACTATAAACACAAGTATAGACACAACTATAGACACAACTATAGATACAACTATAGACACAACTATATACACAACTATTGACACAACTATAGACACAACTATAGACACAACTATAGACACAACTATAGACACAACTATAAACACAACTATAGGGACAACTATAAAGACAACTATAAACACAACTATAGAGACATCTATAAACACAACTATAGAGACAACTATAAACACAGCTATAGACACAACTATAAACACAACTATAGAGACAACTATAAACACAACTATAGACACAACTATAGACACAACTATAGAGACAACTATAAACACAACTATAAACACAACTATAGACACAACTATAAACACAACTATAAACACAACTATAGACACAACTATAGACACAACTATAGACACAACTATAGACACAACTATAAACACAACTATAGACACAACTATAGACACAACTATAGAGACAACTATATAAACAACTATAGACACAGCTATAGACACAACTATAGAGACAACTATAGAGACAACTATAAACACAACTATAGACACAACTATAAACACAACTATAAACACAACTATAGAGACAACTATAAACACAACTATAAACACAACTATAGAGACAACTATAAACACAACTATAGAGACAACTATAAACACAACTATAGACACAACTATAGAGACAACTATAAACACAACTATAAACACAACTATAGAGACAACTATAAACACAACTATAGAGACAACTATAAACACAGCTATAGACACAACTATAAACACAACTATAGAGACAACTATAAACACAACTATAGACACAACTATAGACACAACTATAAACACAACTATATACACAGCTATATACACAGCTATAGACACAACTATAGACACAACTATAGACACAACTATAGAGACAACTATAAACACAACTATAAACACAACTATAGACACAACTATAGACACAACTATATAGACAACTATACACACAACTATAGACACAACTATAGAGACAACTATAAACACAACTATAGACACAACTATAGACACAACTATAGAGACAACTATAGACACAACTATAAACACAACTATAGACACAACTATAGACACAACTATAAACAAAACTATAGAGACAACTATAGACACAACTATAAAAACAACTATAGACACAACTATAGACACAACTATAGAGACAACTATAAACACAACTATAGACACAACTATAGACACAACTATAGAGACAACTATAAACACAACTATAAACACAACTATAGACACAACTATAAACACAACTATAAACACAACTATAGACACAACTATGTAGACAACTATAAACACAACTATAAACACAACTATAGAGACAACTATAAACACAACTATAAACACAACTATAGACACAACTATAGACACAACTATAGACACAACTATAAACACAACTATAGACACAACTATAGACACAACTATAGAGACAACTATAAACACAACTATAAACACAACTATAGACACAACTATAGACACAACTATAAACACAACTATAGACACAACTATAGACACAACTATAGAGACAACTATAAACACAACTATAAACACAACTATAGACACAACTATAAACACAACTATAAACACAACTATAGAGACAACTATAAACACAACTATAAACACAACTATAGACACAACTATAGAGACAACTATAAACACAACTATAGACACAACTATAGACACAACTATAAACACAACTATAGACACAACTATAGACACAACTATAGACACAACTATAAACACAACTATAGAGACAACTATAAACACAACTATAGACACAACTATAGACACAACTATAGAGACAACTATAAACACAACTATAGACACAACTATAGACACAACTATAGAGACAACTATAAACACAACTATAAACACAACTATAGACACAACTATAGACACAACTATAAACACAACTATAGAGACAACTATAAACACAACTATAGACACAACTATAGACACAACTATAGACACAACTATAAACACAACTATAGACACAACTATAGACACAACTATAGAGACAACTATAAACACAACTATAAACACAACTATAGAGACAACTATAGACACAACTATAAACACAACTATAAACACAACTATAGAGACAACTATAAACACAACTATAGACACAACTATAGAGACAACTATAAACACAACTATAGAGACAACTATAAACACAACTATAAACACAACTATAGAGACAACTATAAACACAACTATAAACACAACTATAAACACAACTATAGAGACAACTATAAACACAACTATAGAGACAACTATAGACACAACTATAGACACAACTATAGAGACAACTATAAACACAACTATAAACACAACTATAGAGACAACTATAAACACAACTATAGAGACAACTATAAACACAACTATAAACACAACTATAGAGACAACTATAGAGACAACTATAGACACTACTATTGACATAACTATAAACACAACTATAGACACAACTATAAACAAAACTATAGACACAACTATAGACACAACTATAGACACCACTATAGACACAACTATAAACACAACTATAAAAACAACTATAAACAAAACTATAGACACAACTATAGACACAATTATAGACACAACTATAGACACAACTATAACTATAGACACAGCTATAGACACAACTATAGACACAACCATAGATACAACTATAGAAACAACTATAGACACAACTATAGAAACAACTATAGACACAGCTATAGACACAACTATAGACACAACTATAGACACACCATAGACACAACTATAGACACAATTATAGACACAACTATAGACATAACTATAACCATAGACACAGCTATAGACACAACTATAGACACAACCATAGACACAACTATAGACACAACTATTGACACAGCTATAGACACAACTATATCCACAACTATCGATACAACTATAGACACAACTATAGAGACAACTATAAACTATAAACACAAATATAGACACAACTAAAACTATAAACACAACTATAAACACAACTATAGACACAACTATAGACACAACTATAGACACAACTATAGACACAACTATAGACACAACTATAGACACAACTATAGATACAACCATAGACACAACTATGGACACAACTATATGCACAACCATATACACAGCTGTAGACACAACTATAGACACAACTATAGACACATATATAGACACAACTATAGACACAACTATAGAGACAACTATAAACACAACTATAAACACAACTATAGAGACAACTATAGAGACAACTATAAACACAACTATAGAGACAACTATGAACACAACTATAAACACAACTATAGAGACAACTATAGAGACAACTATAGACACAACTATAGACACAACTATAAACACAACTATAGAGACAACTATAGAGACAACTATAGAGACAACTATAGAGACAACTATAAACACAACTATAGACACAACTATAGAGACAACTATAGACACAACTATAGACACAACTATAAACACAACTATAAACACAACTATAGACACAACTATAAACACAACTATAGACACAACTATAGAGACAACTATAAACACAACTATAGAGACAACTATAAACACAACTATAGACACAACTATAGACACAACTATAGACACAACTATAGACACAACTATAAACACAACTATAAACACAACTATAGAGACAACTATAAACACAACTATAGACACAACTATAGACACAACTATAGAGACAACTATAAACACAACTATAGAGACAACTATAGACACAACTATAGACACAACTATAGACACAACTATAAACACAACTATAAAAACAACTATAAACACAACTATAGACACAACTATAGACACAACTATAGACACAACTATAGACACAACTATAACTATAGACACAACTATAGACACAACTATAGACACAACTATAGATACAACTATAGACACAACTATAGACACAACTATAGAAACAACTATAGACACAGCTATAGACACAACTATAGACACAACTATAGACACAACTATAGACACAACTATAGACACAACTATAGACACAACTATAGACACAACTATAAACACAACTATAGACACAACTATAGACACAACTATAGACACAACTATAAACACAACTATAGACACAACTATAGACACAACTATAGACACAACTATAGACACAACTATAGACACAACTATAGACACAACTATAGACACAACTATAGACACAACTATAAACACAACTATAAACACAACTATAGACACAACTATAGACACAACTATAAACACAACTATAGACACAACTATAGACACAACTATAGACACAACTATAGACACAACTATAGACACAACTATAGACACAACTATAGACACACTATAAAACACAACTAAAAAACATAACACAACTATAGACACAACTATAGACACAACTATAGACACAAATATAGACACAACTATAGACACAACTATAAACACAACAACAAAAACAAAAAACAAAACAAAAACACAACTAGACACAACTATAGAGACAACTATAAACACAACTATAAACACAACTATAGAGACAACTATAGAACAACTATAAACACAACTATAGAGACAACTATAAACACAACTATAAACACAACTATAACATACAACTATAGACACAACTATAGACACAACTATAAACACAACTATAGAGACAACTATAGACACAACTATAGACACAACTATAGAGACAACTATAAACTATAAACACAACTATAGACACAACTATAAACTATAAACACAACTATAAACACAACTATAGACACAACTATAGACAACTATAGACACAACTATAGACACAACTATAGACACAACTATAAACACAACTATAGACACAACTATAAACACAACTATAGAGACAACTATAGAGACAACTATAAACACAACTATAGAGAACTATAAACACAACTATAGACACAACTATAGACACAACTATAGAGACAACTATAAACACAACTATAGAGACAACTATAGAGACAACTATAGACACAACTATAGACACAACTATAAACACAACTATAAACACAACTATAAACAAAACTATAGACACAACTATAGACACAATTATAGACACAACTATAGACACAACTATAGACACAACCATAGATACAACTATAGACACAACTATAGACACAGCTATAGAAACAACTATAGACACAGCTATAGACACAACTATAGACACAACTATAGACACAACTATAGACACAACTATAGACACAATTATAGACACAACTATATCCACAACTATCGACACAACTATAGACACAACTATAGAGACAACTATAAACTATAAACACAAATATAGACACAACTATAAACTATAAACACAACTATAAACACAACTATAGAGACAACTATAAACACAACTATAAACACAACTATAGACACAACTATAGACACAACTATAAACACAACTATAGAGACAACTATAAACACAACTATAAACACAACTATAGACACAACTATAGAGACAACTATAGACACAACTATAGACACAACTATAAACACAACTATAGACACAACTATAGACACAACTATAGACACAACTATAGACACAACTATAAACACAACTATAGACACAACTATAGACACAACTATAGACACAACTATAGACACAACTATAAACACAACTATAGACACAACTATAGAGACAACTATAAACACAACTATAAACACAACTATAGAGACAACTATAGAGACAACTATAAACACAACTATAGAGACAACTATAAACACAACTATAAACACAACTATAGACACAACTATAAACACAACTATAAACACAACTATAGACACAACTATAGACACAACTATAAACACAACTATAGAGACAACTATAAACACAACTATAGAGACAACTATAAACACAACTATAGACACAACTATAGACACAACTATAGAGACAACTATAAACACAACTATAGACACAACTATAGACACAACTATAGACACAACTATAGAGACAACTATAAACACAACTATAGACACAACTATAGACACAACTATAGACACAACTATAGACACAACTATAGACACAACTATAAACACAACTATAGACACAACTATAGACAACTATAAACACAACTATAGAGACAACTATAGACACAACTATAAACACAACTATAGACACAACTATAGACACAACTATAAACACAACTATAGACACAACTATAGACACAACTATAAACACAACTATAGAGACAACTATAAACACAACTATAGACACAACTATAGACACAACTATAGACACAACTATAAACACAACTATAGACACAACTATAGACACAACTATAGACACAACTATAGACACAACTATAAACACAACTATAAACACAACTATAAACACAACTATAGACACAACTATAGACACAACTATAGACACAACTATAGACACAACTATTGACACAGCTATAGACACAACTATATCCACAACTATCGATACAACTATAGACACAACTATAGAGACAACTATAAACTATAAACACAAATATAGACACAACTATAAACTATAAACACAACTATAAACACAACTATAGACACTACTATAAACACAACTATAGACACAACTATAAACACAACTATAGACACAACAATAGTCACAACTATAGACACACATATAGACACAGCAATAGACACAACTATAAACACAACAATGAACACAACTATATACACAACTATAGACACAACTATAGACACAACTATAGACACAACTATAGACACAACTATAGACACAACTATAGATACAACTATAGACACCTATGCAACTATATGCACAACCATAGACACAGCTGTAGACACAACTATAGACACAACTATAGACACATATATAGACACAACTATAGACACAACTATAGACCTATAAACACAACTATAAACACACTATAGAACAACTATAGAGACAACTATAAACACAACTATAGAGACAACTATGAACACATCTATAAACATAACTATAGAGACAACGATAGAGACAACTATAGACACAACTATAGACACAACAATAAACACAAATATAGAGACAACTATAGAGACAACTATAGAGACAACTATAGAGACAACTATAACCACAACTATAGAGACAGCTATAGAGACAACTATAGACACAACCATAGACACAACTATAAACACAAATATAGACACAACTATAGAGACAACTATTAACACAATTATAAACACAACTATAGAGACAACTATAGAGACAACTATAGAGACAACTATAAACACAACTATAGAGACAACTATAAACACAACTATAGACACAACTATAGACACAACTATAGAGACAACTATAAACACAACTATAGAGACAACTATAGAGACAACTATAGACACAACTATAGACACAACTATAAACACAACTATAAACACAACTATAAACAAAACTATAGACACAACTATAGACACAATTATAGACACAACTATAGACACAACTATAACTATAGACACAGCTATAGACACAACTATAGACACAACCATAGATACAACTATAGACACAACTATAGACACAGCTATAGAAACAATTATAGACACAGCTATAGACACAACTATAGACACAAATATAGACACAGCTATAGACACAACTATAGACACAATTATAGACACAACTATATCCACAACTATCGACACAACTATAGACACAACTATAGAGACAACTATAAACTATAAACACAAATATAGACACAACTATAAACTATAAACACAACTATAAACACAACTATAGAGACAACTATAAACACAACTATAAACACAACTATAGAGACAACTATAGAGACAACTATAAACACAACTATAGAGACAACTATGAACACATCTATAAACATAACTATAGAGACAACTATAGAGACAACTATAGACACAACTATAGACACAACAATAAACACAAATATAGAGACAACTATAGAGACAACTATAGAGACAACTATAGAGACAACTATAACCACAACTATAGAGACAGCTATAGAGACAACTATAGACACAACTATAGACACAACTATAAACACAAATATAGACACAACTATAGAGACAACTATTAACACAATTATAAACACAACTATAGAGACAACTATAGAGACAACTATAAACACAACTATAGAGACAACTATAAACACAACTATAGACACAACTATAGACACAACTATAAACACAACTATAGAGACAACTATAGAGACAACTATAAACACAACTATAGAGACAACTATAAACACAACTATAGACACAACTATAGACACAACTATAGAGACAACTATAAACACAACTATAGAGACAACTATAGAGACAACTATAGACACCACTATAGACACAACTATAAACACAACTATAAAAACAACTATAAACAAAACTATAGACACAACTATAGACACAATTATAGACACAGCTATAGACACAACTATAGACACAACCATAGATACAACTATAGACACAACTATAGACACAACTATAGAAACAACTATAGACACAGCTATAGACACAACTATAGACACAACTATAGACACAGCTATAGACACAACTATAGACACAATTATAGACACAACTATAGACATAACTATAACCATAGACACAGCTATAGACACAACTATAGACACAACCATAGACACAACTATAGACACAACTATTGACACAGCTATAGACACAACTATATCCACAACTATCGATACAACTATAGACACAACTATAGAGACAACTATAAACTATAAACACAAATATAGACACAACTATAAACTATAAACACAACTATAAACACAACTATAGACACTACTATAAACACAACTATAGACACAACTATAAACACAACTATAGACACAACAATAGTCACAACTATAGACACACATATAGACACAGCAATAGACACAACTATAAACACAACAATGAACACAACTATATACACAACTATAGACACAACTATAGACACAACTATAGACACAACTATAGACACAACTATAGACACAACTATAGATACAACTATAGACACAACTATGGACACAACTATATGCACAACCATAGACACAGCTGTAGACACAACTATAGACACAACTATAGACACATATATAGACACAACTATAGACACAACTATAGAGACAACTATAAACACAACTATAAACACAACTATAGAGACAACTATAGAGACAACTATAAACACAACTATAGAGACAACTATGAACACATCTATAAACATAACTATAGAGACAACGATAGAGACAACTATAGACACAACTATAGACACAACAATAAACACAAATATAGAGACAACTATAGAGACAACTATAGAGACAACTATAGAGACAACTATAACCACAACTATAGAGACAGCTATAGAGACAACTATAGACACAACCATAGACACAACTATAAACACAAATATAGACACAACTATAGAGACAACTATTAACACAATTATAAACACAACTATAGAGACAACTATAGAGACAACTATAAACACAACTATAGACACAACTATAAACACAACTATAGAAACAACTATAGAGACAACTATAAACACAACTATAGAGACAACTATAAACACAACTATAGACACAACTATAGACACAACTATAGACACAACTATAGACACAACTATAGAGACAACTATAGAGACAACTATAGACACAACTATAGACACAACTATAAACACAACTATAAACACAACTATAGACACAACTATAGACACAACTATAGACACAATTATAGACACAACTATAGACACAACTATACCTATAGACACAGCTATAGACACAACTATAGACACAACCATAGATACAACTATAGACACAACTATAGACACAGCTATTGAAACAACTATAGACACAGCTATAGACACAACTATAGACACAAATATAGACACAGCTATAGACACAACTATAGACACAATTATAGACACAACTATATCCACAACTATCGACACAACTATAGACACAACTATAGAGACAACTATAAACTATAAACACAAATATAGACACAACTATAAACTATAAACACAACTATAAACACAACTATAGACACAACTATAAACACAACTATAGACACAACTATAAACACAACTATAGACACAACAATAGTCACAACTATAGACACACATATAGACACAGCAATAGACACAACTATAAACACAACAATGAACAAAACTATATACACAACTATAGACACAACTATAAACACAACTATAAACACAACTATGAACACAATAATAGACACAATTATAGACACAACTATAAACACAACTATAAACACAACTATAAACACAACTATAAACACAACAATAGACATAACTATAGACACAACTATAAACACAACTATAAACGCAACTATAGACACAACTATAAACACAACTATAGACACAAAAATAGTCACAACGATAGACACAAATATAGACACAGCAATAGACACAACTATAGACACAACTATAAAAACAACAATAAACGCAACTATAAACACAACTATGACCACAACTATAACCACAACCATAAACACAACTATGAACAGTTAAGCAGAACTATGAACATGGTATTACATACGGGGGCTTATTGTGGGAGCGTCATGTTAAACAATTGCACAGGGTGCTTTCCTTTGCCTGTTGCAATTACTGCTTGCTAATTCCAAGACTGAATCACAGAGTAAAGGCCAGCTTGGTTTCAGCATATAGTGTTTGTCGATATCTCTTACAAGCTTAGCTCTCGTATATCTTTCAAATATGTCACGTACATGGTCAGGCATTACTGCTTGATTTACTTCCTCCAAGAATATTAAAATGATGGGCTTCCTTCGTTCAAATGCTTCTTCAACTTCCATACGACACCAGTGACTTTCACAGAACGAGTTCGAAACGGCAAAAACGGAAACACACGAATCCCTGATATTATTCATCATTTCTTCAATAATTGATCTGCCAGGTCTAAAGTGTTTATCATCAATGCAAACGATGTCACCTTCAAGCTTAACCCTCTCTCTGAGATGTTGTTCAAGATTTGGATATATCACGTCCAGTACAACATCTCCGTCCAGGCTACTGTATGAGAGCATCGCTATGAAAGATTCGGAGATACGTCTACCTTTGTAGTCCTTTATAAATGTCTGTACTGCGTCTTTAGCTTGATGTTTTTTGTAGATCCGTACAGTAATAAATGTTAGCAGAGAAATGATGACAATGCTTGCAACGCTTGTTAGAATAGAAGCAAGCATGATTGGTGTCTCATAGCATTTGTACTTTGATTTATCAAAGGCTTTAACGTCGATGTTTATTTCATTTTCCTCAAATTCACACTTATTTATAATACCTCCATTGTTGCGTTTCTGAAAAGCAATCACCCATTCTATAGTGTCTACATTTGCACAGGTACATTTTAGTGGATTGTCTGCTATATCGATATTGGTGACGTGCGTTGTTAGTAAATGATCGAGTCGTGTCCTGGAGCCTGCGTCCAGTGTGTATATCATATTCCCGGAGAGATCTAAAACCGTTAGAGTTTTAAACTGCGTTGTGTGAAATGTAACTGATGTGAGGATATTGCCACTGAGGTCAAGAACTTTCAGTTGTGTGTTTCGCACAAACATAATGGCTGGTATATAAGATAACCCATTCTCTGCTAGCGACAGATGTTCCAACAGTGGGAAGCTCTGAAACAATTCTGAGAATTCTGGAGTGGTTGCCATCAACGATAGTCTATTCGAGCCCAGAAATAACCTTCTCATTGTATGAACCCCGTCCAATGCGGTGGGTGACAAGTATTCCATCTGGTTATACGAAAGATCGAGCTCTTGGAGTTTGATGTTTTCTGGCCATTTAACAGTTCCGTTCACTTTGTTAATGTGATTTCTTGCCAAACTGATCACCATCCAGGCCAGGTTGCATTCTGAAAGGTCAACAGTAGTCCCATCTATAATTATTCTCTGAAGCATACCGTTTGCATAGAAGTGCTCAAAGCCGATATAATATGAAAATGTTGAATCCGAATGTGAATTGCAAACATTATTGGAATCTAAATTAGTATAGTCCACATAAATCTCACCAATAAATATATAGCTTATATCAACAGTTTTTATATTATTAAACAATGCTATATATATGTCACTATCTGTACTGTCTATATCTACATTTGCAATAATACAATGCGATATATTTAAACTTTCTAGTTGAACTCTCTTATTGAACGCGTGTATATTCCATATCATAATACTAGTGCCCGACAAACTTAAATGCTTAATGCCTTTATCGCATAGAATGTCATAAAATATGATGTCAAATTCAATTGGGTTGTGCAAAGCTGTCTGAACATTATCTAGCAGCAGTGTATCTAACGCAGGTAATACTTGATGATCAGTTAACACATTCTTCAGACTGTCAACTTGTAAAGTGATACAGTCAGCCAAATTAAGAGTTTGAAGATTAGTTAATCCATAGAAAGCTTCGCGATGAATTTTTCCTAAATATGCTGAATGTAACCCAAGTGACAATAGTTTTCTCAGTGGCTGAAATACGTGTGGTTCAAAATAGTCCACGTCTGCTGGTTTCGATACCTCACTCAAAAATGTTATATCCAGCAATTCAACAACCGTCCAGCTACTGTCATTGAACGTTTGCAGTGTTAATTTTATTGCAGAACAATCCAGTATATACACATTTGTAATGCCATTAGGCAAACGGTCTGGTATTGTATGCAGACAGGTAATAGTGTTGCCTTCCACATTAGGTTCCTGGTTAGAAGCTGAGATGATGTGTTTCAAAGTGCAACTGGTTAGTATTAGTACATATACTGTGTAGATCATCTTCGGGATCAAGCTATGCTGAAAATATACAATGTACGTTTTTGTTATTTTAAAAACTATTGCTATAAACAGTCAACACCCGACGGATATGTAGTCCAGTGGTAACACGCTGGACTGGTAATCCAGGGATAGCAGGTTCGATCCCCCGTCTGACCCTAATAAAATTAACAGTCTTTCAAATGGGACGTTAAACCGAGGTCTCGTGTCGGTGCTTTACATCGTGCACATAAAAGAACCAGAGGAGACTCTGGAATGGGTCTCTGTCTGTATCATTGCACTATCCTCCAAAAATCTAAAATGACTAATCTCCTCAGGAGGCGTCGCTCATATGGGTAACCGGTAGCGACGATAAATAAACGTAAAACACACACACAGTCAACACCCAAATAAATGCATTTATTAACATATTATTAGCTAAGTGGAAGAGTTGCCATAGCATTCCATTCGAATGATCCACACACGGAAGTATATAACCTGTCATGATTTCGCAGTACTAAATGACAGACGGATCCGTAATCCAGTGGTAACATGCTGGACTGGTAATCCAGGGATCGCAGGTTCGAATCCCCGTCTGACCCTAATAAAATTAACAAGTCTTTCAGATGAGACATTAAACCGAGGTATAATGTCGATTCTGTACAACGGTGCACGTAAAAGAATCAGAGGAGACTCTGGAATGGGTCTCTGTCTGTATCATTACACTATCCTCCAAAATCTAAAATGATTAATCACTTCAGGAGGTGAAACGTAAAACACACACAGTAATAGATGTATGGATAACTATATGTATTGTATATCGTAATAAATATAATCATTTCCGTGTCTAACCTTAAATGTATATGATTTAATTATTTAAAAAGTTCTTATTACCCTGTAATCACAATTTCAAGGTATGTATTCCTTTGTTCATAATATAATTTAATGTGCCCCATTATCCGATCGATATCTTATATTATGTGTAACAGGAAGAAAATTTAATCTTTCTTTTGGAACAGTTTAACTTAGAGTTTACTAGAGGGGTAATTTTCATGTAATGGATTGGTCCGTCAATTTGATCCAATCACATATAATATTAAGTCTTACCTGAACTACACAACACACACAGTCTATGTGCAATGGACTAGACTTGCGATCGTTTAATGCAACTATGTTTAAACTTTATTTATTTCACAACGATTGCGAAGCAAGTCTAAAAACAAATTATATTAATCACTCTCGTTGGCGCGGATGAAAGCGTAAATGTTGTAATTCGTGTGGGAGAAAACCGGAGTATCCGGAGAAAACACACCTGTCCGATCTGGCGACCACCATACCATCTCACATTCTTCCCGGTTCGAGACCTCATTCCTGGTGGAATCCATCGCCATGAAGGAGAGTGAAGAGGCAATGTGGAATTTAAATACCTTGCCTAAGGGCACAATCGTAACGGCTCCAGTGGGACTCGACCTCCGGACCATTCGCACCTGAGGCGAACGCGCATCCACTACGCTATCACGACTTCCACGATACACGATTGACCATACTGTATATAATAATAGACACACAGATAGACAGAAAACAGACATTTTATTTCAAATCCATTAGGCTATAAAGCCCATGAGGTCAACATGCGCACAATACGAACATTGAAAAAACATTTTGTAGTGAAAATCTTCAAAACCAAGTTCATACAAAGGAAGAGAAGGCCCTGTAGTATGATACCGAAAAACATTTGATTTTTAAAATAGTTCCGGAAATATTACTTTTCGTTTTACTTTAATAAAGAAAAATTTAGTGAAATAGTATTTTTAATTTCTTAAAGTCCGCCTCCCTCCGTGGTCGAGTGGTTAAGGTCGCTGACTTGTATACCACTGTAACTTATCGTCACTGATGGTCACGGGTTCGAGCCCCGCTCAGGCCGTGTCTCGTATATATGAAAAAGTTGGCAGTTTCTTACGGAGGTTGGTGCACCCACGTACTGGTTAACCGCTGGAGCCTGCCCAGGAAAGGTGTTGTTAGCTAAACTGCCCGTCGGCGTTATAGCCCAAAATGGTGCTGATGCAGGCGTAAAACCCGAAATATATATATATATACTGAGTCAAAAATGAAACGATACCAAACTAAAAATGACGTAAAACGGATAAAACCATAGAAAGGTTTAATATATTATTACGTATCAGTACCGGGTATCTTATTGCAACGTCAACCAACCATAACCACAGATAAATAAACACCCGATAATCCTGGAACGCCGAATTTCCGATTTGCACGTGCTCCTCAACAAAGACAACTTCCTACACATGTACAAATCGGAAAACCGGTTTATTGTACTGGTATTGCATTATCATCGAGGAAAACACCTTACATACCCATTGTTACCTCTAACAAAATGCCTAGGCTAAACCGCAATCAGAGAATGCATGCCATTGGCATGATTGGTGGCGGTTTACGTCAGCGTGACGTCGCAAATCGACTCGGGGGTTACGCGTATCACGATAACACGTCTAATTCGACGTTATCGAACACATGGATCGGTGGACGACCGTCCAAGATCTGGTCGACCACGTGTGACGACGCGTGAACAGGACCGTCACATTCGGACGTCACATTTACGTGACCGGTTCCTACCTGCTACGCACACAGCTGCCGTTACTCCTGGGATGACCAACAATCGCATCAGTGCACAAACAGTCAGGAACCGGCTCGGTGAACGTGGCATTCGTGCCTATCGGCCATACGTTGGACCCATCCTGACACGACGTCACCGTGACGTACGGCGGGAATGGACGACGGAACGTGCTCGCTGGACTCGGTTACAGTGGAATTCGGTGATGTTTAGCGATGAATCGCGGTTCTGTTTGCGTCGAGCGGATGGCAGAGAGCGGGTATATCGCAGACGCGGTGAACGTTATGCCGACGCATGTGTATGTCAGGTCGATCTGTTCGGGGGCGGAAGCGTTATGGCATGGGGCGGTATCACCTTCGGCAGTCGCACTGAACTGTTAGTGGTGGACGGGAACCTAAGCGCCCAGCGGTACTGTGATGAGATCCTTGCGCCAGTTGTTGTGCCGTTCTTTAACGCCAACAGAAACGTCACACTGTTCCAACAGGACAACGCCAGGTGTCATCTTGCTCGGATTTCCACCACATTATTGGAGCAGAACAATATTGAAACGCTGCCGTGGCCTGCTTTGTCACCAGACTTGTCACCCATAGGAACATTTGTGGGATACGTTAGACCGCCGCGTCAGATGACGTCAGCCGGTAACGTTAAACCAACTGAGGGATGTTTTGCGTCAGGAGTGGACAAATATTGACCAGCAAGAGATTCAGACACTCTTCCGTTCGATGCGACGGCGGTGCATTGCAGTGAGAGACGCAAATGGTGCCCATACTCGGTATTGACGTCTGTGTGAAAACTCCATTAGACCCCTGTCCGACGAATTACGTCATCACGCAGCAGACAGTTTCGGAGGCTCATTATGCTTTATGTGCTCCTCTTTCAAACATGTTGGAATATCATCTTATGAATTTTTCAAAGAATGTTCTTAATAAATGTTGAAATTATAGACACACCAGGTATCGTTTATTTTTTGACTCAGTATATATTAAATTTTGTCTTGCAAGAATGGCATGTATAATACAATGGATATGCATATATGCGTGTGTGTTGTGTGTATTACGTTTATTTATCGTCGCTACCGGTTGCCCATATAAGCACCGCCTCCTGAAAAGATTAGTCATTTCAGATTTTTGGAGGATAGAGCAATGATACAGACAGAGACCCATTCCAGAGTATCCTCTGGTTCTTTTACGTGCAATGTGTACAGCACCGACACGAGACCTCGGTTTAATGTCTGCGATCCCTGGATTACCAGTCCAGCGTGTTACCACTGGACTATAGAGCCGTCCATTGCATATATACCTTACCCGCATGTATATATGTATATATATATGATATATCTTTATTTCGTATTAAACCATTTCTAGCCCATGAACAAAGCATCAGTACAAAACATTACAAAGTGAAACATGCATGGTAAGATGGTGACGAACAGTAATCTCAACGACCAATTATGGGAGAGACATACATTCTTATAAACAAAACAAACAAAATAAACAAGAATTGAATATTAATCTTTGAAATCAATATTAACTATTAAGATCTGATTAAATATTGACAAATGATCGACGACGTTCAAATGCTTTAAAAACGTATACAGATAATTTCCGAATTACATACACAAAACATTAATTACATACAAGCTGCTGAAATAAATGTGTTGAAGATATAGTACCATGTTGTTTTATATTAATTAATAATATCCGTATAGTCGTCAATCTTTACATATATACATCAAATCATATTCCAATATATTGTTTAAAGATAACATCTGGCCCCAAGGTTATAAAACTTTTTTCCAATCTCAAAACTCAGTCTCAAGAGTCTGACTGGTTCAGCTGACAGGAACACTCAGAATCAACCAATCAGATCATTTGAGTTTGAGATATGAGAACAGTTTTATAACCTCGGGGCCTGTTCACATAAAATATGAGCTTTAGATTATGGTACACGCACTTACTTGATTCAACTATGAACGGTAAAAACCAAACGTATGTCCTGGTCGTAGTTCACGAAAACTTACGAAGGCTTTGGCGGAGATTAATTAGTCTCAGATTAATGTTGCCAAACAATTCAATAAACGTATAAATACCGCACGATAATGACAACATTATCGGAAATAGTACAAGCATTATGTTAATAATTGTGCAAAAAATGGGGAAAGCATGAACATTGGCACGAATAATCCTTGGACATATACAATATTCAAACAAAAGAGAACTCCTCAATATCTTACAATATGGCCGCAGTGTCGGCCATTTTAAAAATGGCCGCCATATTAATATTTTATATCATATTTCTTACATTATATTTTCTTTTATGAGAATTTGTTGATTTCATTCTGCTTCTTATAGTCTTAAAGTGTCATAGCAAAGTCAGGATGGACATATCTAGTGAATAAAGTAGCTTTATTTGCCAAATATGTGTAATGTTCGTTACTATAGCTCTGTGGTAACATACAAAAGTAGTAAATATCCAAATCAACATAAATTCTGATTTTAGCGACCAACATTGTTTAATGATAAAAATTAAAACCATGTTATACTAATGTATTTATCTAATTTACATGACAGGACCGCCACAAATATAAATAACTTCAACAACAAATGTAATTTCCGTGACAAAGAACAATATTATACACTGAATGGTTATTCATGAATAAAAATTATGCACATTGAAACTCACGATTGTTATTGCTTCATGAACATTTTCTATAACACACAAATGAGTATTTGCTTACAGTAATGAAACACTTATTTGTACATGAATGTATAATTTAACCATGTTATTGTATATATTTTCCAGATATATGTTATCAAATTATGTAATGATATAACTTTCTAACTGTATATGGATTACAAGCCATCTGGTTAAATGTACACCAATTAATTGATAAAACTACCATTCCTTCTGTCTACATTGAAATCATTTATGGTCAACTTCTAGTGGCGGTTATTATAGAATTGAAAATCAGAGAACACCTTCAATCGCTAATTATCATCTTCCATTACAAATTCCACACTCAGAATTCATCCACGATCACAATCGCCACCACATTGATATAAGTCAGTGCATGTGAGGTCTGCCTTTCTACATTTGCATCTACCCCGGCAGCCTAAATCTATTTTGCAGGAACATTTTATGAGCTCCTTGCATATAGCTGCGGCTCTTGACACACTTGTCCAGAAGGGCTGCCACTTATTTCCAACTTTTCTCCATCTCCAATTTGCTGGTGACGGTAGTTCTTGCATTTCCTCAAGCGACTGTCCCCAACAGAACCCTGCCTGATACATCACATGCTTAATATGTGCTCTCAGTGCTGCAGATATTGATCTATAAGTCTATTGATCTTCCTTTTCTCGTAAACAGTTCCTTCCTTGTGTTGTTTACACTCTCTGATGAAGTTATCCTGTCATGCAAGAGACATACAAACCTTTCAATCACAGGCATAACTTCATTCAATGTATCGACATTAGGATTTTCAATCATCGCAATAAATGAGTGAGTCACATCATCATAAACCATCCAAATATCAAATGCAGTTTCTTGTCTTTAATAATAAACTTGGAGGTTTGGTCACATCCTGTCATGGCATGAAACAAAGGGCAATGCCCTCGATTTTCTATTACCCGGGTGTTGCACAATTGCGTGTACCGGATAAAACCGTGTATCCTTCCCAGTACCAACCAAACCCATACTTGATCTAAGGTATTTGGGAATTTGTTATACATGCCGACAGCAATTACTAAAACATCGGAGTCGACAGATCTTATCAGTACATGTATATGCCCCTGCGTTGCTACATTGTCAACATGCAACATCATACGGGTGTCGGCCTCTTCATAGTTCCTGAAATCAATTTCAGGCAAATCTTATTCGATATCACTTTGCGTCTTTTTGTAGACACTATCTGCTTATGTTCAATTTCTGTAACCTTTTCTGCAAGATAACTGAACAGTTCTTCCTTATTTTGAACATATTTCAAGAACTATTGCCATTGTCCAAGTATTCTTGTATCTGGAAGCACCTTTCTTCTTATTCCTGTATCTATATCTTCTCTTACTGCTTGCTTCAAACTTTCCTTAATGTACTCATCCCAAACTATTGATATCTATCCTTTCCACATGTTCAAGCTGATGTTCAATGTACGGTTTATAGATACTTTCAGCGTATTCTTTAAACGTCACACACCCTGTTGTCTTTAACATATTAACTGTCACTGCTCCATCCAGAACCAGTGCATCTACCTCAGGTTTCTTTGTTTTCGTCACGTCTGGTAAACAACTCAGCAACTTGGATTTACTTGACCCACCCTTCATTTTTCCAAACTGTGATAGTGATGGTGGAAAATCATGGGCGAAAATCTCCACCTCCAAATTACCATCTCTGACCTGGCATGAAATATATAGCTGCCCAAACAGTGATACATTCTGTTTCATTGAGGGCAACTCCTTCTTTTCTTTTGAAATTTGTCTTTGGAAATTGTCTACTAAATAATGGGAATTTGTTCCGTTTGATCGGGTCACTCAATGACAATATGTTTATCGCTCTATATTACGGACAGTTTCAATAACGTTTTCATCAGCTATATCTCGCGAATCAAACCTGATAAAATCTTCAGATGTTTCAAGAAATGGATTACCTAGCTTTTAAATTGTGTCCTGTAAGTCAGTTACTTGCTTTTTGAATTGCTTCTGGATACTTTCACTTTGCTCATTGTGCTTACGATTTGGACCCTTTCTCTGCTCAGTCGTGATGTTATCAACCTCAGAATCGACCGCCTGGACCACTCGTGCTATTTCGGGACCGCTTACCATCCATCCTAACAGTTGTGATGGGTTTTCTAGCAGACCAACAGTTCCACGATCACCTTTAACAAACTTGTTGTTCTGCTCGTGTGCTTGATCAATAGGGATTGCAGAAACTGCGTGTAATGACTTATTTACAACAAACTTTCCATTTGCAAACTCTTTTGCGACATCTGTATTCCTACTTTCTAACAATTTCATGTCCCTTGTGTGGACAGATGCCCATCCGGCATAGTTTGGGAGGTCCAATGCGAATAACCACACCATGAGGCACACAAGGGACTCTTGGTAACCCTTACAGTCTCCCTCCCTCAAAGTCCCTATTAGTCAGCATAGTTCAAACGTCAGCGTAATCGACCACTACTGAGATTGAGGAGAATCTGATTCCCTCCGATTTCTCCATTCTTCAAAGCTCTGGTCAGTGTCACTTGTAGCTTCTAATACAGGGTCCTGAACTTCAGCAGCATATCCTTTCGCTGTACTTTCCATGTCAAACGTGCCGCATTCTTGAAGCTTACCCTTTTCATCATGTTCGCCTTCCCCACAGAAGAAGCACATTCCAAACTCAGACCTGGCTACATGCTGTGAACTATATCTTGTTACTTTAGGAGTAGATGTTGATGGTTCATCCAAATTAGCTGATTCTGAAGATTTTTCCATAACATAGGTGATCTGTGGTATTTATCGTATTTGGTTCTACACACCTTATGCCATTTTGCACCATTAATTGCACACAAACTTGCTATAGATTCTTGTTCATGTTCTAAAGTCTCAATATGCTTAGGCAAAGAAATATCATGGAGTTCATAATAGCTTCTGTTATCTGATTCAAACTGTTTATAACTACTTTCATAAGTCGTCCGTGATCTGGGGTTTTGTAATACATATTTAGTTTGTTCTTAACATATCACACATATATACTAATCAATCTTACTCTGCACTGGCTCAGACATTATACCCAGTCTATCATTTCAATGTTCAGTGTGTTAGTACAATCGTCAAAATAAGAAACTCTTATGAGTAAAATGCATAGCTCTGGCTGTGGTGCCCGGGTTGACTATTTTGTGTGATTTTGTACAGGTTTGATCTTAAGTTCGAAATAACTCAGCATATATTTGGATCAGGATCCAGGTATAACATTTCAAATACAAGATCTGAGTATGTTTCACAGACATGTTCACTTATTTATAATTAGTTTCAGAAATATTTTGTATTTGTAATAAGATATATGTTAATAAGTGTATCATATCTTCTATATCACTTTGGAAACAAATGAATAAAAAGCATAATCTCACATAAAATCATGTTGTGTTAAGGACAATCTTGCTTCACAGTTTTGTTTTACAAAAATCCACCATTGTGTATGTTGTGGCACTTATTTGGGATTACACAACTATAAACTATACCATAGGCACAACAATAGACACAGCTATAGACACAACAATAAACTATAAACACAACTATTGACACAACAATACACACAACTATAAACCAAACTACAAACACAAAGACAACAACTATAGTCACATATATAAACAAAACTATAGACACAACTATAAACACAAATATAGACACAACTATAAACACAACTATTCACACAACTATAGACACAACCATAGACACAACTATTGACACATATATAAACACAAAAATAGACAAAACTATAAACACAACTATAGACACAACTATGAACACAACTATAGACACAACTATAGACACAACCATAGACACAAATATAGACACAACTATAAACACATCTATAAATACAACAATAGACAAAACTATAAACAAAACAATAGACACAACTATAAACACAACTATAGACACAACTTTAGGCACAACTATTTACACTACTATTGACATAACTATAAACACAACTATAGACACAACTATAAACAAAACTATAGACACAAATATAGACTCAGCTATAGACACAACTATAAACACAACTATAGACACAACTATAGACACAACTATAGACACAACTATAGACACAACTATAAACACAACTATGAACAAAATAATAGACACAACTATAGACACAACTATAGACACAACTATAGACACAACTATAGACACAAAAATAGACACAACTATAGACACAACTATAGATACAACTATTGACACAACTATAGACACAACTATAGACACAACTATAGACACAACTATAGACACAACTATAAACACAACTATAAACACAACTATAGACACAACTATAGACACAACTATAGACACAACTATATACACAACTATATACACAACTATAGACACAACTATAGACACAAATATAGAAACAGCTATAGACACAACTATAGAAACAACTATAGAGACAACTATACACACAACTATAAACAAAACTATAGAGACAACTATAGAGACAACTATAAACACAACTATAGAGACAACTATAGAGACAACTATAAACACAACTATAGAGACAACTATAGAGACAACTATAAACACAACTATAGAGACAACTATAGAGACAACTATAAACACAACTATAGAGACAACTATAGATACAACTATAGACACAACTATAGAGGCAACAATAGAGACAACTATAGACACAACTATAAACACAACTATAGACACAACTATAGACACAACTATAGAGACAACTATACACACAACTATAAACACAACTATAGAGACAACTATAAACACAACTATAGAGACAACTATAGAGACAACTATAGACACAACTATAGAGACAACTATAGAGACAACTATAGACACAACTATAAACACAACTATAGACACAACTATAACACAACTATAAACAACATAGACACAACTATAGACACAACTATAGAGACAACTATACACACAACTATAAACACAACTATAGAGACAACTATAGAGACAACTATAAACACAACTATAAACAAAACTATAGACACAACTATAAACACAACTATAGAGAAAACAATAGAGACAACTATAGACACAACTATAGACACAACTATAAACACAACTATAAACACAACTATAGAGACAACTATAGACACAACTATAAACACAACTATAGACACAACTATAGACACAACTATAGAGACAACTATACACACAACTATAAACACAACTATAGAGACAACTATAAACACAACTATTAACACAACTATAGAGACAACTATAGAGACAACTATAGAGACAACTATAAACACAACTATAGAATCAACTATAGACAAAACTATAAACACAACTATGAACACAACTATAAACACAACTATAGAGACAACTATGAACACAACTATGAACACAACTATAAACACAACTATAAACACAACTATGAACACAACTATAAACACAACTATAGAGACAACTATAAACACAACTATAAACACAACTATGAACACAACTATAAACACAACTATAGAGACAACTATAAACACAACTATAAACACAACTATAAACACAACTATAAACACAACTATAAACACAACTATAAACACAACTATGAACACAACTATAAACACAACTATAGATACAACTATAAACACAACTATAAACACAACTATAGACACAACTATAGAGACAACTATAGACACAACTATAAACACAACTATAAACACAACTATAGACACAACTATAGACACAACTATAAACACAACTATAGAGACAGCTATAGACACAACTATAAACACAACTATAAACACAACTATAGACACAACTATAGACACAACTATAAACACAACTATAGACACAACTATAGAGACAACTATAGAGACAACTATAAACACAACTATAGAGACAACTATAGAGACAACTATAGACACAACTATAGAGACAACTATAGACAGAACTATAAACACAACTATAAACACAACTATAAACACAACTATAAACACAACTATAAACACAACTATAAACACAACTATAGACACAACTATAAACACAACTATAAACACAACTATAGACACAACTATAGAGACAACTATAAACACAACTATAAACACAACTATAAACACAACTATAAACACAACTATAAACACAACTATAGACACAACTATAGAACAAATATAGACACAACTATAAACACAACTATAAACACAACTTTAGACACAACTATAGACACAACTATTGACACAACTATAAACACAACTATAGACACAA
>CM026391.1:28370582-28430262 GCA_014843695.1 Archivesica marissinica | reverse complement strand
CAAAACTATAGACACAACTATAGACACAACTATAGACACAACTATAGACACAACTATAAACACAACAATAGACATAACTATAGACACAACTATAGACACAACTATAGACACAACTATAAACACAACTATAGACACAACTATAGAGACAACTATAAACACAACTATAAACACAACTATAGAGACAACTATAAACACAACTATAAACACAACTATAGAGACAACTATAAACACAACTATAGACACAACTATATTGACACAACTATAAACACAACTATATACACAGCTATATACACAGCTATAGACACAACTATAGACACAACTATAGACACAACTATAGAGACAACTATAAACACAACTATAAACACAACTATAGACACAACTATGGACACAACTATATAGACAACTATACACACAACTATAGAGACAACTATAGAGACAACTATAAACACAACTATAGACACAACTATAGACACAGCTATAGAGACAACTATAGACACAACTATAAACACAACTATAGACACAACGATATACACAACTATAAACAAAACTATAGAGACAACTATAGACACAACTATAAACACAACTATAGACACAACTATAGACACAACTATAGAGACATCTATAAACACAACTATAGACACAACTATAGACACAACTATAGAGACAATTATAAACACAACTATAAACACAACTATAGACACAACTATAAGCACAACTTTAAACACAACTATAGACACAACTATGTAGACAACTATAAACACAACAATAAACACAACTATAGAGACAACTATGAACACAACTATAAACACAACTATAGACACAACTATAAACACAACTATAAACACAACTATAGACACAATTATAGACACAACTATAAACACAACTATAGACACAACTATAGACACAACTATAGACACAACTATAGAGACAACTATAAACACAACTATAGACATAACTATAAACACAACTATAGACACAACTATAGACACAACTATAGAGACAACTATAGAGACAAATATAGAGACAACTATAAACACAACTATAGACACAACTATAGAGACAAATATAGAGACAACTATAAACACAACTATAGACACAACTATAAACACAACTATAGAGACAACTATAAACACAACTATAGACATAACTATAAACACAACTATAGACATAACTATAGACACAACTATAAACACAACTATAGACACAACTATAGACACAATTATAGACACAACTATAAACACAACTATAGAGACAACTATAAACACAACTATAGACACAACTATAAACACAACTATAGAGACAACTATAAACACAACTATAGACACAACTATAGACACAACTATAGAGACAACTATAAACACAACCATAAACACAACTATAGACACAAATATAGAGACAACTATAAACACAACTAAAGAGACAACTATAAACACAACTATAGACACAACTATAGACACAACTATAAACACAACAATAGACACAACTATAGACACAACTATAGAGACAATTATAAACACAACTATAAACACAACTATAGAGACAACTATAGACACAACTATAAACACAACTATAAACACAACTATAGAGACAACTATAGAGACAACTATAGAAACAACAATAGAGACAACTATAAACACAACTATAGAGACAACTATAAACACAACTATAAACACAACTATAGAGACAACTATACAGACAACTATAAACACAACTATAAACAAAACTATAGAGACAACTATAAACACAACAATAGAGACAACTATAGACACAATTATAGACACAACTATAGAGACAACTATAAACACAACTATAAACACAACTATAGAGACAACTATAAACACAACTATAGAGACAACTATAGACACAACTATTGAGACAACTATAAACACAACTATAAACACAACTATAGAGACAACTATAAACACAACTATAGAGACAACTATAAATACAACTTTAAACACAACTATAGAGACAACTATAGAGACAACTATAGAGACAACTATAAACACAACTATAAACACAACTATAGAGACAACTATAGACACAACTATAGACACAACTATAGAGACAACTATAAACACAACTATAACCACAACTATAGAGACAACTATAAACACAAATATAGACACAACTATAGACACAACTATATAGACAACTATAAACACAACTATAGAGACAACTATAAACACAACTATAAACACAACTATAAACACAACTATAGAGACAACTATAGAGACAACTATAAACACAACTATAAACACAACTATAGAGACAACTATAAACACAACTATAAACACAACTATAGAGACAACTATAAACACAACTATAAACACAACTATAGACACAACTATAAACACAACTATAGAGACAACTATAGAGACAACTATAAACACAACTATAAACAAAACTATAGAGACAACTATAAACACAACTATAGAGACAACTATAGACACAACTATAGACACAACTATAGAGACAACTATAAACACAAATATAAACAAAACTATAAACACAACTATAAACACAACTATAAACACAACTATAAACACAACTATAAACACAACTATAAACACAACTATAAACAAAACTATAGACACAACTATAAACACAACTATAGACACAACTATAAACACAACTATAAACAAAACTATAAACACAACTATAGAAACAACTATTGACACAACTATAGACACAACTATAGACACAACTATAGACACAACTATAGACACAACTATAGACACAACTATAGACACAGCCATAGACATAACTATAGATACAACTATAGAAACAAATATAGACACAACTATAGACACAACTATATACACAACTATAGACACAACTATAGACACTACTATTGACATAACTATAAACACAACTATAGACACAACTATAAACACAACTATAAACAAATCAATAGACACTACTATGGACACAACTATAGACACAACTATAGACACAACTATAGACACAACTATAGACAAAACTATAGACACAACTATAGACACAACTATAGACACAACTATAGATACAACTATAGACACAACTATGGACACAACTATTTGCACAACCATAGACACAGCTGTAGACACAACTATAGACACAACTATAGACACATATATAGACACAACTATAGACACAACTATAGAGACAACTATAAACACAACTATAAAAACAACTATAGAGACAACTATAGAGACAACTATAAACACAACTATAGAGACAACTATGAACACATCTATAAACACAACTATAGAGACAACTATAGAGACAACTATAGACACAACTATAGACACAACAATAAACACACATATAGAGACAACTATAGAGACAACTATAGAGACAACTATAGAGACAACTATAACCACAACTATAGAGACAGCTATAGAGACAACTATAGACACAACTATAGACACAACTATAAACACAAATATAGACACAACTATAGAGACAAATATTAACACAATTATAAACACAACTATAGAGACAACTATAGAGACAACTATAAACACAACTATAGAGACAACTATAAACACAACTATTGACACAACTATAAACACAACTATAGACACAACTATAGACACAACTATAAATACAACTATAGAAACAACTATAGACACAACTATAGACACAGCTATAGACACAACTATATACACAACTATAAACAAAACTATAAACACAACTATAGAAACAACTATAGACACAACTATAGACACAACTATAGACACAACTATAGACACAACTATAGACACAACTATTGTCACAACTATAGACACAACTATAGACACAACTATAGACACACCATAGACATAACTATATATACAACTATAGAAACAACTATAGACACAGCTATAGACACAACTATATACCCAACTATAGACACAACTATAGACACTACTATTGACATAACTATAAACACAACTATAGACACAACTATAAACTCAACTATAGACACAACTATAGACACAGCTATAGACACAACTATAAACACAACTATAGACACAACTATAGACACAACTATAGATACAACTATGAACAAAACTATAGACACAAGTATAGACACAACTATAGACACAACTATAGACACAACCATAGCCACAACTATAGACACAACTATAGACACAACTATAGATACAACTATAGACACAACTATATACACAACTATAGACACAACTATAGACACAACTATAGACACAACTATAGACACAACTATAAAAACAACTATAAACAAATCAATATACACAACTATGGACACAACTATAGACACAACTATAGACACAACTATAGACACAACTATAGACACAACTATAGACACAACTATAGACACAACTATAGATACAACTATAGACACAACTATAGACACAACTATATGAACAACCATAGACACAGCTATAGACACAACTATAGACACAACTATAGACACATATATAGACACAACTATAGACACAACTATAGAGACAACTATAAACACAACTATAAACACAACTATAGAGACAACTATAGAGACAACTATAAACACAACTATAGAGACAACTATAAACACAACTATAAACACAACTATAGAGACAACTATAGAGACAACTATAGACACAACTATAGACACAACTATAAACACAACTATAGAGACAACTATAGAGACAACTATAAACACAACTATAGAGACAACTATAAACACAACTATAGACACAACTATAGACACAACTATAGAGACAACTATAAACACAACTATAGAGACAACTATAGAGACAACTATAGACACAACTATAGACACAACTATAAACACAACTATAAACACAACTATAAACAAAACTATAGACACAACTATAGACACAATTATAGACACAACTATAGACACAACTATAACTATAGACACAGCTATAGACACAACTATAGACACAACCATAGATACAACTATAGACACAACTATAGACACAACTATAGAAACAACTATAGACACAGCTATAGACACAACTATAGACACAACTATAGACACAGCTATAGACACAACTATAGACACAATTATAGACACAACTATAGACATAACTATAACCATAGACACAGCTATAGACACAACTATAGACACAACCATAGACACAACTATAGACACAACTATTGACACAGCTATAGACACAACTATATCCACAACTATCGATACAACTATAGACACAACTATAGAGACAACTATAAACTATAAACACAAATATAGACACAACTATAAACTATAAACACAACTATAAACACAACTATAGACACAACTATAGACACAACTATAGACACAACTATAGACACAACTATAGACACAACTATAGACACAACTATAGATACAACTATAGACACAACTATGGACACAACTATATGCACAACCATAGACACAGCTGTAGACACAACTATAGACACAACTATAGACACATATATAGACACAACTATAGACACAACTATAGAGACAACTATAAACACAACTATAAACACAACTATAGAGACAACTATAGAGACAACTATAAACACAACTATAGAGACAACTATGAACACATCTATAAACAAACTATAGAGACAACTATAGAGACAACTATAGACACAACTATAGACACAACAATAAACACAAATATAGAGACAACTATAGAGACAACTATAGAGACAACTATAGAGACAACTATTAACACAACTATAAACACAACTATAGAGACAACTATAGAGACAACTATAAACACAACTATAGAGACAACTATAAACACAACTATAGACACAACTATAAACACAACTATAGAGACAACTATAGAGACAACTATAAACACAACTATAGAGACAACTATAAACACAACTATAGACACAACTATAGACACAACTATAGAGACAACTATAAACACAACTATAGAGACAACTATAGAGACAACTATAGACACCACTATAGACACAACTATAAACACAACTATAAAAACAACTATAAACAAAACTATAGACAGAACTATAGACAACATTATAGACACAACTATAGACACAACTATAACTATAGAGACAGCTATAGAGACAACTATAGACACAACTATAGACACAACTATAAACAAAAATATAGACACAACTATAGAGACAACTATTAACACAATTATAAACACAACTATAGAGACAACTATAAACACAACTATAGACACAACTATAAACACAACTATAGAGACAACTATAGAGACAACAATAAACACAACTATAGAGACAACTATAAACACAACTATAGACACAACTATAGACACAACTATAGAGACAACTATAAACACAACTATAGAGACAACTATAGAGACAACTATAGACACCACTATAGACACAACTATAAACACAACTATAAAAACAACTATAAACAAAACTATAGACACAACTATAGACACAATTATAGACACATCTATAGACATAACTATAACTGTAGACACAGCTATAGACACAACTATAGACACAACCATAGATACAACTATAGACACAACTATAGACACAACTATAGAAACAACTATAGACACAGCTATAGACACAACTATAGACACAACTATAGACACAGCTATAGACACAACTATAGACACAATTATAGACACAACTATAGACATAACTATAACCATAGACACAGCTATAGACACAACTATAGACACAACCATAGACACAACTATAGACACAACTATTGACACAGTATAGACACAACTATATCCACAACTATCGATACAACTATAGACACAACTATAGAGACAACTATAAACTATAAACACAAATATAGACACAACTATAAACTATAAACACAACTATAAACACAACTATAGACACAACTATAGACACAACTATAGACACAACTATAGACACAACTATAGACACAACTATAGACACAACTATAGATACAACTATAGACACAACTATGGACACAACTATATGCACAACCATAGACACAGCTGTAGACACAACTATAGACACAACTATAGACACATATATAGACACAACTATAGACACAACTATAGAGACAACTATAAACACAACTATAAACACAACTATAGAGACAACTATAGAGACAACTATAAACACAACTATAGAGACAACTATGAACACATCTATAAACATAACTATAGAGACAACTATAGAGACAACTATAGACACAACTATAGACACAACAATAAACACAAATATAGAGACAACTATAGAGACAACTATAGAGACAACTATAGAGACAACTATTAACACAACTATAAACACAACTATAGAGACAACTATAGAGACAACTATAAACACAACTATAGAGACAACTATAACACAACTATAGACACAACTATAAACACAACTATAGAGACAACTATAGAGACAACTATAAACACAACTATAGAGACAACTATAAACACAACTATAGACACAACTATAGACACAACTATAGAGACAACTATAAACACAACTATAGAGACAACTATAGAGACAACTATAGACACCACTATAGACACAACTATAAACACAACTATAAAAACAACTATAAACAAAACTATAGACAGAACTATAGACACAATTATAGACACAACTATAGACACAACTATAACTATAGACACAGCTATAGACACAACTATAGACACAACCATATATACAACTATAGAAACAACTATAGACACAACTATAGAAACAACTATAGACACAGCTATTGACACAACTATAGACACAACTACAGACACATCTATAGACACAACTATAGACACAATTATAGACACAACTATAAACACAACTATATACACAGCTATATACACAGCTATAGACACAACTATAGACACAACTATAGACACAACTATAGAGACAACTATAAACACAACTATAAACACAACTATAGACACAACTATGGACACAACTATATAGACAACTATACACACAACTATAGAGACAACTATAAACACAACTATAGACACAACTATAGACACAGCTATAGAGACAACTATAGACACAACTATAAAAACAACTATAGACACAACTATAGACACAACTATAAACAAAACTATAGAGACAACTATAGACACAACTATAAACACAACTATAGACACAACTATAGACACAACTATAGAGACAACTATAAACACAACTATAGACACAACTATAGACACAACTATAGAGACAATTATAAACACAACTATAAACACAACTATAGACACAACTATAAACACAACTTTAAACACAACTATAGACACAACTATGTAGAAAACTATGTAGAAAACTATAAACACAACTATAGAGACAACTATAAACACAACTATAAACACAACTATAGACACAACTATAAACACAACTATAAACACAACTATAGACACAACTATAGACACAACTATAAACACAACTATAGACACAACTATAGACACAACTATAGAGACAACTATAAACACAACTATAGACACAACTATAGACACAACTATAGACACAACTATAAACACAACTATAGAGACAACTATAAACACAACTATAAACACAACTATAGACACAACTATAGAGACAACTATAAACACAACTATAGACACAACTATAGACACAACTATAGACACAACTATAAACACAACTATAGACACAACTATAGACACAACTATAAACACAACTATAAACACAACTATAAACACAACTATAGACACAACTATAGACACAACTATAGACACAACTATAGACACAACTATAGACACAACTATAGACACAACTATAGACACAACTATAGACACAACTATAGACACAACTATAAACACAACTATAGAGACAACTATAGAGACAACTATAGACACAACTATAGACACAACTATAAACACAACTATAGACACAACTATAGAGACAACTATAAACACAACTATAAACACAACTATAGAGACAACTATAAACACAACTATAAACACAACTATAGAGACAACTATACACACAACTATAAACACAACTATAAACACAACTATAGAGACAACTATAAACACAACTATAGAGACAACTATAGACACAATTATAGACACAACTATAGAGACAACTATAAACACAACTATAAACAACTATAGAGACAACTATAAACACAACTATAGAGACAACTATAGACACAACTATTGAGACAACTATAAACACAACTATAAACACAACTATAGAGACAACTATAGAGACAACTATAAACACAACTATAAACACAACTATAGAGACAACTATAGACACAACTATAGACACAACTATAGAGACAACTATAAACACAACTATAACCACAACTATACAGACAACTATAAACACAAATATAGACACAACTATAGACACAACTATATAGACAACTATAAACACAACTATAGAGACAACTATAAACACAACTATAAACACAACTATAAACACAACTATAGAGACAACTATAGAGACAACTATAAACACAACTATAAACACAACTATAGAGACAACTATAAACACAACTATAAACACAACTATAGACACAACTATAGACACAACTATAGAGAAAACTATAAACACAACTATAAACACAACTATAGACACAACTATAGACACAACTATAGAGACAACTATAAACACAACTATAAACACAACTATAGACACAACTATAGACACAACTATAGATACAACTATAGACACAACTATAAACACAACTATAAACACAACTATAGAGACAACTATAAACACAACTATAAACACAACTATAGACACAACTATAAACACAACTATAGAGACAACTATAGAGACAACTATAAACACAACTATAAACACAACTATAGAGACAACTATAGACACAACTATAGACACAACTATAGAGACAACTATAAACACAACTATAAACACAACTATAAACACAACTATAAACACAACTATAAACACAACTATAAACACAACTATAGAGACAACTATAAACACAACTATAAACACAACTATAAACACAACTATAAACACAACTATAAACACAACTATAAACACAACTATAGACACAACTATAAACACAACTATAGAGACAGCTATAGACACAACTATAAACACAACTATAAACACAACTATAAACACAACTATAAACACAACTATAAACACAACTATAGACACAACTATAAACACAACTATAAACACAACTATAAACACAACTATAAACAAAACTATAAACACAACTCTAGAAACAACTATTGACACAACAATAGACACAACTATAGACACAACTATAGACACAACTATAGACACAACTATTGTCACAACTATAGACACAACTATAGACACAACTATAGACACAGCCATAGACATAACTATAGATACAACTATAGAAACAAATATAGACACAGCTATAGACACAACTATATACCCAACTATAGACACAACTATAGACACTACTATTGACATAACTATAAACACAACTATAGACACAACTATAAACACAACTATAAACAAATCAATAGACACTACTATGGACACAACTATAGACACAACTATAGACACAACTATAGACACAACTATAGACAAAACTATAGACACAACTATAGACACAACTATAGACACAACTATAGATACAACTATAGACACAACTATGGACACAACTATTTGCACAACCATAGACACAGCTGTAGACACAACTATAGACACAACTATAGACACATATATAGACACAACTATAGAGACAACTATAGAGACAACTATAAACACAACTATAGAGACAACTATGAACACATCTATAAACACAACTATAGAGACAACTATAGAGACAACTATAGACACAACTATAGACACAACAATAAACACACATATAGAGACAACTATAGAGACAACTATAGAGACAACTATAGAGACAACTATAACCACAACTATAGAGACAGCTATAGAGACAACTATAGACACAACTATAGACACAACTATAAACACAAATATAGACACAACTATAGAGACAAATATTAACACAATTATAAACACAACTATAGAGACAACTATAGAGACAACTATAAACACAACTATAGAGACAACTATAAACACAACTATTGACACAACTATAAACACAACTATAGACACAACTATAAACACAACTATAAACAAATCAATAGACACTACTATGGACACAACTATAGACACAACTATAGACACAACTATAGACACAACTATAGACAAAACTATAGACACAACTATAGACACATCTATAGACACAACTATAGATACAACTATAGACACAACTATGGACACAACTATTTGCACAACCATAGACACAGCTGTAGACACAACTATAGACACAACTATAGACACATATATAGACACAACTATAGAGACAACTATAGAGACAACTATAAACACAACTATAGAGACAACTATGAACACATCTATAAACACAACTATAGAGACAACTATAGAGACAACTATAGACACAACTATAGACACAACAATAAACACACATATAGAGACAACTATAGAGACAACTATAGAGACAACTATAGAGACAACTATAACCACAACTATAGAGACAGCTATAGAGACAACTATAGACACAACTATAGACACAACTATAAACACAAATATAGACACAACTATAGAGACAAATATTAACACAATTATAAACACAACTATAGAGACAACTATAGAGACAACTATAAACACAACGATAGAGACAACTATAAACACAACTATTGACACAACTATAAACACAACTATAGACACAACTATAGACACAACTATAAATACAACAATAGAAACAACTATAGACACAACTATAGACACAGCTATAGACACAACTATATACACAACTATAAACAAAACTATAAACACAACTCTAGAAACAACTATTGACACAACAATAGACACAACTATAGACACAACTATAGACACAACTATAGACACAACTATTGTCACAACTATAGAAACAATTATAGACACAACTATAGACATAACTATAACCATAGACACAGCTATAGACACAACTATAGACACAACCATAGACACAACAATAGACACAACTATTGACACAGCTATAGACACAACTATATCCACAACTATCGATACAACTATAGACACAACTATAGAGACAACTATAAACTATAAACACAAATATAGACACAACTATAAACTATAAACACAACTATAAACACAATTATAGACACTACTATAAACACAACTATAGACAAAACTATAAACACAACTATAGACACAACAATAGTCACAACTATAGACACACATATAGACACAGCAATAGACACAACTATAAACACAACAATGAACACAACTATATACACAACTATAGACACAACTATAGACACAACTATAGACACAACTATAGACACAACTATAGACACAACTATAGATACAACTATAGACACAACTATGGACACAACTATATGCACAACCATAGACACAGCTGTAGACACAACTATAGACACAACTATAGACACATATATAGACACAACTATAGACACAACTATAGAGACAACTAAGAACACAACTATAAACACAACTATAGAGACAACTATAGAGACAACTATAAACACAACTATAGAGACAACTATGAACACATCTATAAACAAAACTATAGAGACAACTATAGAGACAACTATAGACACAACTATAGACACAACAATAAACACAAATATAGAGACAACTATAGAGACAACTATAGAGACAACTATAGAGACAACTATAACCACAACTATAGAGACAGCTATAGAGACAACTATTAACACAATTATAAACACAACTATAGAGACAACTATAGAGACAACTATAAACACAACTATAGACACAACTATAGAGACAACTATAGAGACAACTATAAACACAACTATAGAGACAACTATAAACACAACTATAGACACAACTATAGACACAACTATAGAGACAACTATAAAAACAACTATAGAGACAACTATAGAGACAACAATAGACACAACTATAGACACAACTATAAACACAACTATAGAGACAACTATGGAGACAACTATAAACACAACTATAGACACAACTATAGAGACAACTATAGAGACAACTATAAACACAACTATAGAGACAACTATAAACACAACTATAGACACAACTATAGACACAACTATAGAGACAACTATAAACACAACAATAGAGACAACTATAGAGACAACTATAGACACAACTATAGACACAACTATAAACACAACTATAAACACAACTATAAACAAAACTATAGACACAACTATAGACACAATTATAGACACAACTATAGACACAACTATAACTATAGACACAGCTATAGACACAACTATATACACAACCATAGATACAACTATAGACACAACTATAGACACAACTATAGAAACAACTATAGACACAGCTATAGACACAACTATAGACACAAATATAGACACAGCTATAGACACAACTATAGATACAACTATAGACACAACTATGGACACAACTATATGCACAACCATATACACAGCTGTAGACACAACTATTGACACAACTATAGACACATATATAGACACAACTATAGACACAACTATAGAGACAACTATAAACACAACTATAAACACAACTATAGAGACAACTATAGAGACAACTATAAACACAACTATAGATACAACTATGAACACATCTATAAACATAACTATAGAGACAACTATAGAGACAACTATAGACACAACTATAGACAAAACAATAAACACAAATATAGAGACAACTATAGAGACAACAATAGAGACAACTATAGAGACAACTATAAACACAACTATAGACACAACTATAAACACAACTATAGAGACAACTATAAACACAACTATAGAGACAACTATAGAGACAACTATAGACACAACTATAGACACAACTATAAACACAACTATAAACACAACTATAAACAAAACTATAGACACAACTATAGACACAATTATAGACACAACTATAGACACAACTATAACTATAGACACAGCTATAGACACAACTATAGACACAACCATAGATACAACTATAGACACAACTATAGACACAGCTATAGAAACAATTATAGACACAGCTATAGACACAAATATAGACACAAATATAGACACAGCTATAGACACACCTATAGACACAATTATAGACACAACTATATCCACAACTATCAACACAACTATAGACACAACTATAGAGACAACTATAAACTATAAACACAAATATAGACACAACTATAAACTATAAACACAACTATAACCACAACTATAGAGACAACTATAAACACAACTATAAACACAACTATAGAGACAACTATAGAGACAACTATAAACACAACTATAGAGACAACTATGAACACATCTATAAACATAACTATAGAGACAACTATAGAGACAACTATAGACACAACTATAGACACAACAATAAACACAAATATAGAGAAAACTATAGAGACAACTATAGAGACAACTATAGAGACAACTATAACCACAACTATAGAGACAGCTATAGAGACAACTATAGACACAACTATAGACACAACTATAAACACAAATATAGACACAACTATAGAGACAACTATTAACACAATTATAAACACAACTATAGAGACAACTATAGAGACAACTATAAACACAACTATAGAGACAACTATAAACACAACTATAGACACAACTATAAACACAACTATAGAGACAACTATAGAGACAACTATAAACACAACTATAGAGACAACTATAAACACAACTATAGACACAACTATAGACACAACTATAGAGACAACTATAAACACAACTATAGAGACAACTATAGAGACAACTATAGACACCACTATAGACACAACTATAAACACAACTATAAAAACAACTATAAACAAATCAATAGACACAACTATTGACACAACCATAGATACAGCTATAGAAACAACTATAGACACAACTATAGAAACAACTATAGACACAGCTATAGACACAACTATAGACACAACTATAGACACATCTATAGACACAACTATAGACACAATTATAGACACAACTATAGACATAACTATAACCATAGACACAGCTAAAGACACAACTATAGACACAACCATAGACACAACTATAGACACAACTATTGACACAGCTATAGACACAACTATATCCACAACTATCGATACAACTATAGACACAACTATAGAGACAACTATAAACTATAAACACAAATATAGACACAACTATAAACTATAAATACAACTATAAACACAACTATAGACACTACTATAAACACAACTATAGACAAAACTATAAACACAACTATAGACACAACAATAGTCACAACTATAGACACACATATAGACACAGCAATAGACACAACTATAAACACAACAATGAACACAACTATATACACAACTATAGACACAACTATAGACACAACTATAGACACAACTATAGACACAACTATAGACACAACTATAGATACAACTATAGACACAACTATGGACACAACTATATGCACAACCATAGACACAGCTGTAGACACAACTATAGACACAACTATAGACACATATATAGACACAACTATAGACACAACTATAGAGACAACTATAAACACAACTATAAACACAACTATAGAGACAACTATAGAGACAACTATAAACACAACTATAGAGACAACTATGAACACATCTATAAACATAACTATAGAGACAACGATAGAGACAACTATAGACACAACTATAGACACAACAATAAACACAAATATAGAGACAACTATAGAGACAACTATAGAGACAACTATAGAGACAACTATAACAACAACTATAGAGACAGCTATAGAGACAACTATAGACACAACCATAGACACAACTATAAACACAAATATAGACACAACTATAGAGACAACTATTAACACAATTATAAACACAACTATAGAGACAACTATAGAGACAACTATAAACACAACTATAGACACAACTATAGAGACAACTATAAACACAACTATAGACACAACTATAGAGACAACTATAAACACAACTATAGAGACAACTATAGACACAACTATAGACACAACTATAGAGACAACTATAAACACAACTATAAACACAACTATAGAGACAACTATAGACACAACTATAGACACAACTATAGAGACAACTATAAACACAACTATAGACACAACTATAGACACAACTATAGACACAACTATAGACACAACTATAAACACAACTATAGACACAACTATAGACACAACTATAAACACAACTATAGACACAACTATAGACACAACTATAAACACAACTATAGACACAACTATAGACACAACTATAGACACAACTATAAACACAACTATAAACACAACTATAGACACAACTATAGACACAACTATAAACACAACTATAAACACAACTATAGACACAACTATAAACACAACTATAGACACAACTATAGACACAACTATAACACAACTATGACAACTATGAACACAACTATAGACACAACTATAGACACAACTATAGACACAACTATAGACACAACTATAGACACAACTATAGACACAACTATAGAACAACTATAGACACAACTATAGACAAAACTATGCACAACTATAGACACAACTATAGACACAACTATAGACACAACTATAGACACATATATAGACACAACTATAGACACAACTATAGAGACAACTATAAACACAACTATAAACACAACTATAGAGACAACTATAGAGACAACTATAAACACAACTATAGAGACAACTATGAACACATCTATAAACATAACTATAGAGACAACGATAGAGACAACTATAGACACAACTATAGACACAACAATAAACACAAATATAGAGACAACTATAGAGACAACTATAGAGACAACTATAGAGACAACTATAACCACAACTATAGAGACAGCTATAGAGACAACTATAGACACAACTATAGACACAACTATAAACACAAATATAGACACAACTATAGAGACAACTATTAACACAATTATAAACACAACTATAGAGACAACTATAGAGACAACTATAGAGACAACTATAAACACAACTATAGACACAACTATAAACACAACTATAGACACAACTATAGACACAACTATAGACACAACTATAAACACAACTATAGAGACAACAATAGAGACAACTATAGACACAACTATAGACACAACTATAAACACAACTATAAACACAACTATAAACAAAACTATAGACACAACTATAGACACAACTATAGACACAACTATAGACACAACTATAACTATAGACACAACTATAGACACAACTATAGACACAACTATAGATACAACTATAGACACAACTATAGACACAGCTATAGAAACAACTATAGACACAGCTATAGACACAACTATAGACACAACTATAGACACAGCTATAGACACAACTATAGACACAACTATAGACACAACTATATACACAACTATAGACACAACTATAGACACAACTATAGAGACAACTATAAACTATAAACACAACTATAGACACAACTATAAACTATAAACACAACTATAAACACAACTATAGAGACAACTATAGAGACAACTATAAACACAACTATAGAGACAACTATGAACACATCTATAAACACAACTATAGAGACAACTATAGAGACAACTATAGACACAACTATAGACACAACTATAAACACAAATATAGAGACAACTATAGAGACAACTATAGAGACAACTATAGAGACAACTATAACCACAACTATAGAGACAGCTATAGAGACAACTATAGACACAACTATAGACACAACTATAAACACAAATATAGACACAACTATAGAGACAACTATAGAGACAACTATAGACACAACTATAGACACAACTATAGAGACAACTATAAACACAACTATAGACACACTATAAACACAACTAATAAGACAACAATAACAACTATAGAGACAACTATAACCTATAGAACTATAAACACAACTATAACACAACTATAAACACAACTATAGAGACAACTATAACACAAATATAAACACAACTATAGAGACAACTATAGAGACAACTATAAACACAACTATAAACAAACTATAGAGACAACTATAAACACAACTATAGAGACAACTATCGACAAAATAGACACAACTATAGAGACAACTATAAACACAAATATAAACAAAACTATAAACACAACTATAAACACAACTATAAACACAACTATAAACACAACTATAAACACAACTATAAACACAACCATAAACACAACTATAAACAAAACTATAGACACAACTATAAACACAACTATAGACACAACTATAGACACAACTATAAATACAACAATAGACATAACTATAGACACAACTATAGACACAGCTATAGACACAACTATAAACACAACTATAAACAAAACTATAAACACAACTCTAGAAACAACTATTGACACAACAATAGACACAACTATAGACACAACTATAGACACAACTATAGACACAACTATTGTCACAACTATAGATACAACTATAGACACAACTATAGACACAGCCATAGACATAACTATAGATACAACTATAGAAACAACAATAGACACAGCTATTGACACAACTATATACCCAACTATAGACACAACTATAGACACAACTATAAACTATAAACACAAATATAGACACAACTATAAACTATAAACACATCTATAAACAAAACAATAGACAAAACTATAAACAAAACAATGGACACAACTATAAACACAACTATAGATACAACTTTAGGCACAACTATTTACACTACTATTGACATAACTATAAACACAACAATAGACACAACTATAAACACATCAATAGACACAACTATAGACACAGCTATAGACACAACTATAAACACAACTATAGACACAACTATAGACACAACTATAGACACAACTATGAACAAAACTATAGACACAACTATAGACACAACTATAGATACAACTATAGACACAACTATGGACACAACTATATGCACAACCATAGACACAGCTGTAGACACAACGATAGACACAACTATAGACACATATATAGACACAACTATAGACACAACTATAGAGACAACTATAAACACAACTATAGAGACAACTATAAACACAATTATAAACACAACTATAGAGACAACTATAGAGACAACTATAAACACAACTATAGAGACAACTATAAACACAACTATAGACACAACTATAAACAAAACTATTGAGACAACTATAGAGCCAACTATAAACACAACTATAGAGACAACTATTAACACAACTATAGACACAACTATAGACACAACTATAGAGACAACTATAAACACAACTATAGAGACAACTATAGAGACAACTATAGACACAACCATAGACACAACTATAAACACAACTATAAACACAACTATTAACAAAACTATAGACACAACTATAGACACAATTATAGACACAACTATAGACACAACTTTAACTATAGACACAGCTATAGACACAACTATAGACACAACCATAGATACAACTATAGACACAACTATAGACACAACTATAGAAACAACTATAGACACAGCTATAGACACAACTATAGACACAACAATAGACACAGCTATATACACAACTATAGACACAATTATAAACACAACTATAGACACAACTATAGACACAACTATAAACTATAAACACAAATATAGACACAACTATAAACTATAAACACAACTATAAACACAACTATAGACACAACTATAAACACAACTATAGACACAACTATAGACACAACTATTGACACAGCTATAGACACAACTATATCCACAACTATAGACACAAATATAGACACAACTATAAACTATAAACACAACTATAAACACAACTATAGACACAACTATAAACACAACTATAGACACAACTATAAACACAACTATAGACACAACAATAGTCACAATTATAGACACACATATAGACACAGCAATAGACACAACTATAAACACAACAATGAACACAACTATATACACAACTATAGACACAACTATAAACACAACTATAAACACAACTATAAACACAACTATAAACACAACTATGAACACAATAATAGACACAATTATAGACACAACTATAAACACAACTATAAACACAACTATAAACACAACTATAAACACAACTATAAACACAACAATAGACATAACTATAGACACAACTATAAACACAACTATAAACGCAACTATAGACACAACTATAAACACAACTATAGACACAAAAATAGTCACAACGGTAGACACAAATATAGACACAGCAATAGACACAACTATAGACACAACTATAAACACAACAATAAACGCAACTATAAACACAACTATGACCACACCTATAACCACAACCATAAACACAACTATGAACAGTTAAGCAGAACTATGAACATGGTATTACATACGGGGGCTTATTGTGGGAGCGTCATGTTAAACAATTGCACACGGTGCTTTCCTTTGCCTGTTGCAATTACTGCTTGCTAATTCCAAGACTGAATCACAGAGTAAAGGCCAGCTTGGTTTCAGCATATAGTGTTTGTCGATATCTCTTACAAGCTTAGCTCTCGTATATCTTTCAAATATGTCACGTACATGGTCAGGCATTACTGCTTGATTTACTTCCTCCAAGAATATTAAAATGATGGGCTTCCTTCGTTCAAATGCTTCTTCAACTTCCATACGACACCAGTGACTTTCACAGAACGAGGTCGAAACGGCAAAAACGGAAACACACGAATCCCTGATATTATTCATCATTTCTTCAATAATTGATCTGCCAGGTCTAAAGTGTTTATCATCAATGCAAACGATGTCACCTTCAAGCTTAACCCTCTCTCTGAGATGTTGTTCAAGATTTGGATATATCACGTCCAGTACAACATCTCCGTCCAGGCTACTGTATGAGAGCATCGCTATGAAAGATTCGGAGATACGTCTACCTTTGTAGTCCTTTATAAATGTCTGTACTGCGTCTTTAGCTTGATGTTTTTTGTAGATCCGTACAGTAATAAATGTTAGCAGAGAAATGATGACAATGCTTGCAACGCTTGTTAGAATAGAAGCAAGCATGATTGGTGTCTCATAGCATTTGTACTTTGATTTATCAAAGGCTTTAACGTCGATGTTTATTTCATTTTCCTCAAATTCACACTTATTTATAATACCTCCATTGTTGCGTTTCTGAAAAGCAATCACCCATTCTATAGTGTCTACATTTGCACAGGTACATTTTAGTGGATTGTCTGCTATATCGATATTGGTGACGTGCGTTGTTAGTAAATGATCGAGTCGTGTCCTGGAGCCTGCGTCCAGTGTGTATATCATATTCCCGGAGAGATCTAAAACCGTTAGAGTTTTAAACTGCGTTGTGTGAAATGTAACTGATGTGAGGATATTGCCACTGAGGTCAAGAACTTTCAGTTGTGGGTTTCGCACAAACATAATGGCTGGTATATAAGATAACCCATTCTCTGCTAGCGACAGATGTTCCAACAGTGGGAAGCTCTGAAAATTCTGGAGTGGTTGCCATCAACGATAGTCTATTCGAGCCCAGAAATAACCTTCTCATTGTATGAACCCCGTCCAATGAGCTGGGTGACAAGTATTCCATCTGGTTATACGAAAGATCGAGCTCTTGGAGTTTGATGTTTTCTGGCCATTTAACAGTTCCGTTCACTTTGTTAATGTGATTTCTTGCCAAACTGATCACCATCCAGGCCAGGTTGCATTCTGAAAGGTCAACAGTAGTCCCATCTATAATTATTCTCTGAAGCATACCGTTTGCATAGAAGTGCTCAAAGCCGATATAATATGAAAATGTTGAATCCGAATGTGAATTGCAAACATTATTGGAATCTAAATTAGTATAGTCCACATAAATCTCACCAATAAATATATAGCTTATATCAACAGTTTTTATATTATTAAACAATGCTATATATATGTCACTATCTGTACTGTCTATATCTACATTTGCAATAATACAATGCGATATATTTAAACTTTCTAGTTGAACTCTCTTATTGAACGCGTGTATATTCCATATCATAATACTAGTGCCCGACAAACTTAAATGCTTAATGCCTTTATCGCATAGAATGTCATAAAATATGATGTCAAATTCAATTGGGTTGTGCAAAGCTGTCTGAACATTATCTAGCAGCAGTGTATCTAACGCAGGTAATACTTGATGATCAGTTAACACATTCTTCAGACTGTCAACTTGTAAAGTGATACAGTCAGCCAAATTAAGAGTTTGAAGATTAGTTAATCCATAGAAAGCTTCGCGATGAATTTTTCCTAAATATGCTGAATGTAACCCAAGTGTCAATAGTTTTCTCAGTGGCTGAAATACGTGTGGTTCAAAATAGTCCACGTCTGCTGGTTTCGATACCTCACTCAAAAATGTTATATCCAGCAATTCAACAACCGTCCAGCTACTGTCATTGAACGTTTGCAGTGTTAATTTTATTGCAGAACAATCCAGTATATACACATTTGTAATGCCATTAGGCAAACGGTCTGGTATTGTATGCAGACAGGTAATAGTGTTGCCTTCCACATTAGGTTCCTGGTTAGAAGCTGAGATGATGTGTTTCAAAGTGCAACTGGTTAGTATTAGTACATATACTGTGTAGATCATCTTCGGGATCAAGCTATGCTGAAAATATACAATGTACGTTTTTGTTATTTTAAAAACTATTGCTATAAACAGTCAACACCCGACGGATATGTAGTCCAGTGGTAACACGCTGGACTGGTAATCCAGGGATAGCAGGTTCGATCCCCCGTCTGACCCTAATAAAATTAACAGTCTTTCAAATGGGACGTTAAACCGAGGTCTCGTGTCGGTGCTTTACATCGTGCACATAAAAGAACCAGAGGAGACTCTGGAATGGGTCTCTGTCTGTATCATTGCACTATCCTCCAAAAATCTAAAATGACTAATCTCCTCAGGAGGCGTCGCTCATATGGGTAACCGGTAGCGACGATAAATAAACGTAAAACACACACACAGTCAACACCCAAATAAATGCATTTATTAACATATTATTAGCTAAGTGGAAGAGTTGCCATAGCATTCCATTCGAATGATCCACACACGGAAGTATATAACCTGTCATGATTTCGCAGTACTAAATGACAGACGGATCCGTAATCCAGTGGTAACATGCTGGACTGGTAATCCAGGGATCGCAGGTTCGAATCCCCGTCTGACCCTAATAAAATTAACAAGTCTTTCAGATGAGACATTAAACCGAGGTATAATGTCGATTCTGTACAACGGTGCACGTAAAAGAATCAGAGGAGACTCTGGAATGGGTCTCTGTCTGTATCATTACACTATCCTCCAAAATCTAAAATGATTAATCACTTCAGGAGGTGAAACGTAAAACACACACAGTAATAGATGTATGGATAACTATATGTATTGTATATCGTAATAAATATAATCATTTCCGTGTCTAACCTTAAATGTATATGATTTAATTATTTAAAAAGTTCTTATTACCCTGTAATCACAATTTCAAGGTATGTATTCCTTTGTTCATAATATAATTTAATGTGCCCCATTATCCGATCGATATCTTATATTATGTGTAACAGGAAGAAAATTTAATCTTTCTTTTGGAACAGTTTAACTTAGAGTTTACTAGAGGGGTAATTTTCATGTAATGGATTGGTCCGTCAATTTGATCCAATCACATATAATATTAAGTCTTACCTGAACTACACAACACACACAGTCTATGTGCAATGGACTAGACTTGCGATCGTTTAATGCAACTATGTTTAAACTTTATTTATTTCACAACGATTGCGAAGCAAGTCTAAAAACAAATTATATTAATCACTCTCGTTGGCGCGGATGAAAGCGTAAATGTTGTAATTCGTGTGGGAGAAAACCGGAGTATCCGGAGAAAACACACCTGTCCGATCTGGCGACCACCATACCATCTCACATTCTTCCCGGTTCGAGACCTCATTCCTGGTGGAATCCATCGCCATGAAGGAGAGTGAAGAGGCAATGTGGAATTTAAATACCTTGCCTAAGGGCACAATCGTAACGGCTCCAGTGGGACTCGACCTCCGGACCATTCGCACCTGAGGCGAACGCGCATCCACTACGCTATCACGACTTCCACGATACACGATTGACCATACTGTATATAATAATAGACACACAGATAGACAGAAAACAGACATTTTATTTCAAATCCATTAGGCTATAAAGCCCATGAGGTCAACATGCGCACAATACGAACATTGAAAAAACATTTTGTAGTGAAAATCTTCAAAACCAAGTTCATACAAAGGAAGAGAAGGCCCTGTAGTATGATACCGAAAAACATTTGATTTTTAAAATAGTTCCGGAAATATTACTTTTCGTTTTACTTTAATAAAGAAAAATTTAGTGAAATAGTATTTTTAATTTCTTAAAGTCCGCCTCCCTCCGTGGTCGAGTGGTTAAGGTCGCTGACTTGTATACCACTGTAACTTATCGTCACTGATGGTCACGGGTTCGAGCCCCGCTCAGGCCGTGTCTCGTATATATGAAAAAGTTGGCAGTTTCTTACGGAGGTTGGTGCACCCACGTACTGGTTAACCGCTGGAGCCTGCCCAGGAAAGGTGTTGTTAGCTAAACTGCCCGTCGGCGTTATAGCCCAAAATGGTGCTGATGCAGGCGTAAAACCCGAAATATATATATATATACTGAGTCAAAAATGAAACGATACCAAACTAAAAATGACGTAAAACGGATAAAACCATAGAAAGGTTTAATATATTATTACGTATCAGTACCGGGTATCTTATTGCAACGTCAACCAACCATAACCACAGATAAATAAACACCCGATAATCCTGGAACGCCGAATTTCCGATTTGCACGTGCTCCTCAACAAAGACAACTTCCTACACATGTACAAATCGGAAAACCGGTTTATTGTACTGGTATTGCATTATCATCGAGGAAAACACCTTACATACCCATTGTTACCTCTAACAAAATGCCTAGGCTAAACCGCAATCAGAGAATGCATGCCATTGGCATGATTGGCGGCGGTTTACGTCAGCGTGACGTCGCAAATCGACTCGGGGGTTACGCGGATCACGATAACACGTCTAATTCGACGTTATCGAACACATGGATCGGTGGACGACCGTCCAAGATCTGGTCGACCACGTGTGACGACGCGTGAACAGGACCGTCACATTCGGACGTCACATTTACGTGACCGGTTCCTACCTGCTACGCACACAGCTGCCGTTACTCCTGGGATGACCAACAATCGCATCAGTGCACAAACAGTCAGGAACCGGCTCGGTGAACGTGGCATTCGTGCCTATCGGCCATACGTTGGACCCATCCTGACACGACGTCACCGTGACGTACGGCGGGAATGGACGACGGAACGTGCTCGCTGGACTCGGTTACAGTGGAATTCGGTGATGTTTAGCGATGAATCGCGGTTCTGTTTGCGTCGAGCGGATGGCAGAGAGCGGGTATATCGCAGACGCGGTGAACGTTACGCCGACGCATGTGTATGTCAGGTCGATCTGTTCGGGGGCGGAAGCGTTATGGCATGGGGCGGTATCACCTTCGGCAGTCGCACTGAACTGTTAGTGGTGGACGGGAACCTAAGCGCCCAGCGGTACTGTGATGAGATCCTTGCGCCAGTTGTTGTGCCGTTCTTTAACGCCAACAGAAACGTCACACTGTTCCAACAGGACAACGCCAGGTGTCATCTTGCTCGGATTTCCACCACATTATTGGAGCAGAACAATATTGAAACGCTGCCGTGGCCTGCTTTGTCACCAGACTTGTCACCCATAGGAACATTTGTGGGATACGTTAGACCGCCGCGTCAGACGACGTCAGCCGGTAACGTTAAACCAACTGAGGGATGTTTTGCGTCAGGAGTGGACAAATATTGACCAGCAAGAGATTCAGACACTCTTCCGTTCGATGCGACGGCGGTGCATTGCAGTGAGAGACGCAAATGGTGCCCATACTCGGTATTGACGTCTGTGTGAAAACTCCATTAGACCCCTGTCCGACGAATTACGTCATCACGCAGCAGACAGTTTCGGAGGCTCATTATGCTTTATGTGCTCCTCTTTCAAACATGTTGGAATATCATCTTATGAATTTTTCAAAGAATGTTCTTAATAAATGTTGAAATTATAGACACACCAGGTATCGTTTATTTTTTGACTCAGTATATATTAAATTTTGTCAAGAATGGCATGTATAATACAATGGATATGCATATATGCGTGTGTGTTGTGTGTATTACGTTTATTTATCGTCGCTACCGGTTGCCCATATAAGCACCGCCTCCTGAAAAGATTAGTCATTTCAGATTTTTGGAGGATAGAGCAATGATACAGACAGAGACCCATTCCAGAGTATCCTCTGGTTCTTTTACGTGCAATGTGTACAGCACCGACACGAGACCTCGGTTTAATGTCTGCGATCCCTGGATTACCAGTCCAGCGTGTTACCACTGGACTATAGAGCCGTCCATTGCATATATACCTTACCCGCATGTATATATGTATATATATATGATATATCTTTATTTCGTATTAAACCATTTCTAGCCCATGAACAAAGCATCAGTACAAAACATTACAAAGTGAAACATGCATGGTAAGATGGTGACGAACAGTAATCTCAACGACCAATTATGGGAGAGACATACATTCTTATAAACAAAACAAACAAAATAAACAAGAATTGAATATTAATCTTTGAAATCAATATTAACTATTAAGATCTGATTAAATATTGACAAATGATCGACGACGTTCAAATGCTTTAAAAACGTATACAGATAATTTCCGAATTACATACACAAAACATTAATTACATACAAGCTGCTGAAATAAATGTGTTGAAGATATAGTACCATGTTGTTTTATATTAATTAATAATATCCGTATAGTCGTCAATCTTTACATATATACATCAAATCATATTCCAATATATTGTTTAAAGATAACATCTGGCCCCAAGGTTATAAAACTTTTTTCCAATCTCAAAACTCAGTCTCAAGAGTCTGATTGGTTCAGCTGACAGGAACACTCAGAATCAACCAATCAGATCATTTGAGTTTGAGATATGAGAACAGTTTTATAACCTCGGGGCCTGTTCACATAAAATATGAGCTTTAGATTATGGTACACGCACTTACTTGATTCAACTATGAACGGTAAAAACCAAACGTATGTCCTGGTCGTAGTTCACGAAAACTTACGAAGGCTTTGGCGGAGATTAATTAGTCTCAGATGAATGTTGCCAAACAATTCAATAAACGTATAAATACCGCACGATAATGACAACATTATCGGAAATAGTACAAGCATTATGTTAATAATTGTGCAACAAATGGGAAAAGCATGAACATTGGCACGAATACTCCTTGGACATATACAATATTCAAACAAAAGAGAACTACTCAATATCTTACAATATGACCGCCGTATCGGCCATTTTTAAAATGGCCATATTAATAATTATTTTATGTCATATTTCTTACATTATATTTTCTTTTATGAGAATTTGTTGATTTCATTCTGCTTCTTATAGTCTTAAAGTGTCATAGCAAAGTCAGGATGGACATATCTAGTGAATAAAGCAGCTTTATTTGCCAAATATGTGTAATGTACGTTACTATAGCTCTGTGGTAACATACAAAAGTAGTAAATATCCAAATCAACATAAATTCTGATCTTAGCGACCAACATTGTTTAATGATAAACATTAAAACCATGTTATACTAATGTATTTATCTAATTTACATGACAGGACCACCACACATATAAGTAATTTCAACAACAAATGTAATTTACGTGACAAAGAACAATATTATACACTGAATGGCTATTCATGAATAAAAATTATGCACATTGAAACTCACGATTGTTATTGCTTCATGAACATTTTCTATAACACACAAATGAGTATTTGCTTACAGTAATGAAACACTTATTTGTACATGAATGTATAATTTAACCATGTTATTGTATATATTTTCCAGATATATGTTATCAAATTATGTAATGATATAACTTTCTAACTGTATATGGATTACAAGCCATCTGGTTAAATGTACACCAATTAATTGATTAATTGATAAAACTGTACTGTTCCTTCTTTCTACATTGAAATCTGTTATGGTCTACTTCTAGTGACTGTTATTATAGAATTGAAAATCAGAGAACACCTTCAATCGCTAATTATCTTCTTCCATTACAAAGTCCACACTCAGAATTCATCCACGATCACAATCGCCACTACATTGATATAAGTCAGTGCATGTGAGGTCTGCCTTTCTGCATTTGCATCTAACCGGGAGCCTAAATCTAGTTTGCAGGAACATTTTATGAGCTCCTTGCATATAGCTGCGGCTCTTTGCAAACTTGTCCAGAAGAGCTGCCACTTATTTCCAACTTTTCTCCATCTCCAGTTTGCTGGTGACGGTAGTTCTTGCATTTACTCAAGCGAATGTCCCCCAACAGAACCCGGCCTGATACATCACATGATTAACATGTTCTCTCAGTGCTGCAGATATTGGGGGAATGAAGTCTATTGATCTTCCTTATCTCGTAAACAGTTCCTTCCTTGTGTTGTTTACACTCTTTGATGAAGTTGTCCTGTCAAACAAGAGACATACAAACCTTTCAATCACAGGCATAACTTCATTCAATGTATCGACATTAGGATTTTCAATCATCGCAATAAATGAGTGAGTCACATCATCATAAACCATCCAAGTATCAAATGCAGTTGATTGCCTTTAATAATAAACTTGGAGGTTTGGTCACATCCTGTCATGGCATCAAACAAAGGGCAATGCCCTCGATTTTCTATTACCCGGGTGTTGCACAATTGCGTGTACCGGATAAAACCGTGTATCCTTCCCAGTACCAACCAAACCCATAATTGATCTAATGTATTGATCTAATTTGTTATACATGCCGACAGCAATTACTAAAACATCGGAGTCGACAGATCTTATCAGTACACGTGTATGCCCCTGCGTTGCTACATTGTCAACATGCAACATCATACGGGTGTCGGCCTCTTCATAGTTCCTGAAATCAATTTCAGGCAAATCTTATTCGATATCACTTTGCGTCTTTTTGTAGACACTATCTGCTTATGTTCAATTTCTGTAACCTTTTCTGCAAGATAACTGAACAGTTCTTCCTTATTTTGAACATATTTCAAGAACTATTGCCATTGTCCAAGTATTCTTGTATCTGGAAGCACCTTTCTTCTTATTCCTGTATCTCGATCTTCTCTTACTGCTTGCTTCAAACGTTCCTTAATGTATTCGTCCCAAACTATTGATATCTATCCTTTCCACATGTTCAAGCTGATGTTCAATGTACGGTTTATAGATAATTTCAGCGTAGTCTTTAAATGTCACACACCCTGTTGTCTTTAACATATTAACTGTCTCTGCTCCATCCAGAACCAGTGCATCTACCTCAGGTTTCTCTATTTTCGTCACGTCTGGTAAACAACTCAGCAACTTGAATTTACTTGACCCACCCTTCATTTTTCCAAACTGTGATAGTGATGGTGGAATATCATGGGCGAAAATCTCCATCTCCAAATTATCATCTCTGACCTGGCATGAAATATATAGCTGCCCAAACAGTGATATATTCTGTTTCATTGAGGGCAACTCCTTCTTTTCTTTTGAAATTTGTCTTTGGAAATTGTCTACTAAATAATGGGAATTTGTTCCGTTTGATTGGGTCACACAATGACAATATGTTTTCTCCCATCCTCTGTTGGACAAATGTCATATGCTGTTCTTGACCTACTCGCTCTATATTACGGACAGTTTCAATAACGTTTTCATCAGCTATATCTCGCGAACCAAACCTGATAACATCTTCAGATGTTTCAAGAAATGGATTACCTAGCTTTTAAATTGTGTCCTGTAAGTCAGTTACTTGCTTTTTGAATTGCTTCTGGATACTTTCACTTTGCTCATTGTGCTTACGATTTGGACCCTTTCTCTGCTCAGTCGTGATGTTATCAACCTCAGCCTCGACCGCCTGGACCACTCGTGCTATTTCTGGACCGCTTACCATCCATCGTAACAGTTGTGGTGGGTTTTCTAGCAGACCAACAGTTCCACGATCACCTTTAACAAACTTGTTGTTCTGCTCATGTGCTTGATCAATAGGGATTGCAGAAACTGCGTGTAATGACTTATTTACAACAAACTTTCCATTTGCAAACTCTTTTGCGACATCTGTATTCCTACTTTCTAACAATTTCATGTCCCTCGTGTGGAAAGATGCCCATCCGGCATAGTTTGGGAGGTCCAATGCGAATAACCACCCGATGAGGCACACAAGGGACTCTTGGTAACCCATAAAGTCTCCCTCCCTCAAAGTCCCTATAAGTCAGCATAGTTCAAACGTCAGCGTAATCGACCAATACTGAGATTGAGGAGAATCTGATTCCCTCCGATTTCTTCATTCTTCAAAGCTCTGGTCAGTGTCACTTGTAGCTTCTAATACAGGGTCCTGACCTTCAGCAGCATATCCTTTCGCTGTACTTTCCATGTCAAACGTGCCGCATTCTTGAAGCTTACCCATTTCATCATGTTCGCCTTCCCCACAGAAGAAGCACATTCCAAACTCAGACCTGGCTACATGCTGTGAACTATATCTTGTTACTTTAGGAGTAGATGTTGATGGTTCATCCAAATTAGCTGATTCTGAAGATCTTTTCCATAACATAGGTGATCTGTGGTATTTATCGTATTTGGTTCTACACACCTTATGCCATTTTGCACCATTAATTGCACACAAACTTGCTATAGATTCTTGTTCATGTTCTAAAGTCTCAATATGCTTAGGCAAAGAAATATCATGGAGTTCATAATAGCTTCTTTTATCTGATTCAAACTGTTTATAACTACTTTCATAAGTCGTCCGTGATCTGGGGTTTTGTAATACATATTTAGTTTGTTCTTAACATATCACACATATATACTAATCAATCTTACTCTGCACTGGCTCAGACATTATACCCAGTCTATCATTTCAATGTTCAGTGTGTTAGTACAATCGTCAAAATAAGAAACTCTTATGAGTAAAATGCATAGCTCTGGCTGTGGTGCCCCGGGTTGACTATTTTGTGTGATTTTGTACAGGTTTGATCTTAAGTTCGAAATAACTCAGCATATATTTGGATCAGGATCCAGGTATAACATTTCAAATACAAGATATGAGTATGTTTCACAGACATGTTCACTTATTAATAATTAGTTTCAGAAATATTTTGTATTTGTAATAAGATATATGTTAATAAGCGTATCATATCTTCTATATCACTTTGGAAACAAATGAATAAAAAGCATAATCTCACATCAAATCATGTTCTGTTTAGGACAATCTTGCTTCACAGCGGCCATTTTGTTTTACAAAAATCCACCATTGTGTATGTTGTGGCACTTATTTGGGATTACACAACTATAAACTATACAATAGGCACACCAATAGACACAGCTATAGACACAACAATAAACGATAAACACAACTATTGACACAACAATACACACAACTATAAACAAAACTACAAACACAAAGAGACACACCTATAGTCAAATATATAAACATAACTATAGACACAACAATAAACACAAATATAGACATAACTATAAACACAACTATTGACACAACTATAGACACAACCATAGACACAACTATTGACTCATATATAAACACAAAAATAGACAACAATATAAACACAACTATAGACACCACTATAGACACAACCATAGACACACATATAGACACAACTATAAACGCATCTATAAACACCAATAGACAAAATTATAAACACAACTATAGACACAACTTTAGGCACAACTATTTACACTACTATTGACATAACTATAAACACAACTATAGACACAACTATAAACACAACTATAGACACAACTATAGACACAACTATAGACACAGCTATAAACACAACTATTGACACAGCTATAGAAACAGCTATAGACACAACTATGAACACAACTATAGACACAACTATAGACACAACCATAGACACAACTATTGACACATATATAAACAAAAAAATAGACAAAACTATAAACACAACTATAGACAAAACTATGAACACAACTATAGACACCACTATAGACACAATCATAGACACAAATATAGACACAACAATAAACACAAATATAGACATAACTATAAACACAACTATTGACACAACTATAGACACAACCATAGACACAACTATTGACACATATATAAACACAAAAATAGACAACACTATAAACACAACTATAGACAAAACTATGAACACAACTATATACACCACTATAGACACAACCATAGACACACATATAGACACAACTATAAACACATTTATAAACACCAATAGACAAAGCTATAAACACAACTATAGACACAACTTTAGGAACAACTATTTACACTACTATTGACATAACTATAAACACAACTATAGACACAACTATAAACACAACTATAGACACAATTATAGACACAACTATAGACACAGCTATAAACACAACTATAGACACAGCTATAGACACAGCTATAGACGCAACTATGAACACAACTATAGACACAACTATAGACACAGCTATAGACACAGCTATAGATGCAACTATGAACACAACTATAGACACAACTATAGACACAACCATAGACACACCTATTGACACATATATAAACACAACTATAGACAGAACTATTAACACAACTATAGACACAACGATAGACACAACTATAGACACAACTATAGACACAACTATAAACAAAACTATAGACACAAACATAGACACAGCTATTGACACAACTATAAACACAACTATAGACACAACTATAGACACAACTATAGACACAACTATAAACAAAACTATAGACACAACTATAGACACAACTATAGAAACAACTATAGACACAACTATAGACACAACTATAGAAATAACTATAGACACAACAATAGACACAACTATGGACACAACTATTGACACAACTATATACACAGCTATGCACACAACTATTGACACAACTATAAACAAAACTATTGACACAACTATAGACACAACTATAAACAAAACTATAAACACAACTATAGACACAACAATAGACACAACTATAGACACAACTATAAACAAAACAATAGACACAACTATAGACACAACTATAGACACAACTATAGACACAACTATAAACACAACTATAAACACAACTATAGACAAAACTATAGACACACCTATAGACACAACAATAGACACAACTATATACACAACTATAGACACAGCTATCGACACAACTATAGACACAGCTATAGACACAACTATTGACACAACTATAGAGACAACTATTAACACAACTATAGAGACAACTATAGAGACAACAATAGAGACAACTATAAACACAACTATAGACAAAACTATAACACAACTATAGACACAACTTTAGGCACAACTATATACACTACTATTGACATAACTATAAACACAACTATAGACACAACTATAAACACAACTATAGACACAACTATAGACACAGCTATTGACACAACTATAAACACAACTATAGACACAACTATATACACAAATATAGACACAACTATTGACACAACTATAGACACAACTATAGACACAACAATAGACACAACTATTGACACAACTATTGACACAACTATAGACACAACTATTGACAAAACTATTAACAACACAATAGACACAACTATAGACACAACTATAGACACAACTAAAGACACAACTATGGACACAACTATTGACACAACTATATACACAGCTATGCACACAACTATATATGCACACAACTATAGACACACCTATAAACAAAACTATAAACACAACAATATACACAACTATAGACAAAACCATGTACACAGCAATAGACACAACTATTAACACAACAATAGACACAACTATAAACACACCTATAAACACACCTATAGACACAACTATAAACACAACTATAAACACAACTATAGACACAACTATAGACACAACTATAGACATAACTATAGACACAACTATAGACACAACTATAAACAAAACTATAGACACAACTATAGACACAACTATAGAAACAACTATAGACACAACAATAGACACAACTATAGAAATAACTATAGACACAACAATAGACACAACTATGGACACAACTATAGACACAGCTATTGACACAACTATAAACACAACTATAGACACAACTATAGACACAACTATAGACACAACTATAGACACAACTATAAACAAAACTATGGACACAACTATAGACACAACTATAGACACAACTATAGACGCAACTATAGACACAACTATAAACACAACTATATACACAAATATAGACACAACTATTGACACAACTATAAACACAACTATTGACATAACTATAGACACAACTATAGAGACAAGAATAAACACAACTATAGACACAACTATAGACACAACAATAAACACAACTATAGACACAAAAATAGAGACAACTATAAACACAACTATAGACACAACTATTGACACAACAATAGACACAACTATAGACACAACTATATACACATCTATAGACACAACTATAAACACAATTATAAACACAACTATAGAAACAACTATAGACACAACTATGGAGACAACTATATACACAACTATTAACACAACAATAAACACAACTATAGACACAACAATATACACAACTATAGACAAAACAATAGACACAACTATAGACACTACAACTATAGAAACAACTATCGACACTACAACTATAGAAACAACTTTAAACACAACTATTGACACAACTATAAACATAACGATAAACACAACTATGACCACAACTATAACCACAACAATAGACACAACTATCAACAGTTAAGCAGAACTTTGAACATGGTATTACACACTGGGTCGTATTGTGGGAGAGTCATGTTAAACAATTGCACACGGTGCTTTCCTTTTCCTGTTGCAATTACTGCTTGCTAATTCCAAGACTGAATCACAGAGTAAAGGCCAGCTTGGTTTCAGCATATAGTGTTTGTCGATATCTCTTACAAGCTTAGCTCTCGTATATCTTTCAAATATGTCACGTACATGGTCAGGCATTACTGCTTGATTTACTTCCTCCAAGAATATTAAAATGATGGGCTTCCTTCGTTCAAATGCTTCTTCAACTTCCATACGACACCAGTGACTTTCACAGAACGAGTTCGAAACAGCAAAAACGGAAACACAGGAATCCCTGATATTATTCATCATTTCTTCAATAATTGTTCTGCCAGGTCTAAAGTGTTTATCATCAATGCAAACGATGTCACCTTCAAGCTTAACCCTCTCTCTGAGATGTTGTTCAAGATTTGGATATATCGCGTTCAGTACAACATCTCCGTCCAGGCTACTGTATGAGAGCATCGCTATGAAAGATTCGGAGATACGTCTACCTTTGTAGTCCTTTATAAATGTCTTTACTGCGTCTTTAGCTTGATGTTTTTTGTAGATCCATACAGTAATAAATGTTAGCAGAGAAATGATGGCAATGCTTGCAACGCTTGTTAGAATAGAAGCAATCATGATTGTTGTCTCATAGCATTTGTACTTTGATTTATCAAAGGCTGTAACGTCGATGTTTATTTCATTTCCCTCAAATTCACACTTATTTATAATACCTCCATTGTTGCGTTTCTGAAAAGCAATCACCCATTCTATAGTGTCTACATTTGCACATGTACATTTTAGTGGATTGTCTGCTATATCGATATTGGTGCCGTGCGTAGTTAGTAAATGATCGAGTCGTGTCCTGGAGCCTGCGTCCAGTGTGTATATCATATTCCCGGAGATATCTAAAACCGTTAGAGTTTTAAACTGCGTTGTGTGAAATGTAACTGATGTGAGGATATTGCCTCTGAGGTCAAGAACTTTCAGTTGTGGGTTTCGCACAAACATATTGGCTGGTATATAAGATAACCCATTCTCTGCTAGCGACAGATGTTCCAACAGTGGGAAGCTCTGAAACAATTCTGAGAATTCTGGAGTGGTTGCCATCAACGATAGTCTATTCGAGCCCAGAAATAACCTTCTCATTGTATGAACCCCGTCCAATGCGGTGGGTGACAAGTATTCCATCTGGTTATACGAAAGATCGAGCTCTTGGAGTTTGATGTTTTCTGGCCATTTAATAGTTCCGTTTATTTTGTTAATGTGATTTCTTGCCATACTAATCACCTTCCAGGCCAGGTTGCATTCTGAAAGGTCAACAGTAGTCCCATCTATAATTATTCTCTGATAAATACCGTTTGCATAGAAGTGCTCCAAGACGATAAAATATGAAACTTTAGAATCCAAATGTGAATTGCAAACATTATTGGAATCTAAATTAGTATATTCCAGATAAAGCTTACCAATAAATATATAGCTTATATCAAGAGTTTTTATATTATTTAACAATGTTATATATATGTCACTATCTGTAATGTCTATATCTCCATATGTAATAATACTTTGCGATATATTGAAACTTTCTAGTTGAACTCTCTTATTGAACGCGTGTATATTCCGTATCATAATACTAGTGCCCGACAAACTTAAATGCTTGATGCCTTTATCGCATAGAATGTCATAAAATAGGGTGTCAAATTCAATTGGGTTTCGCAAAGCTGTCTGAACATTATCTAGCAGCAGTGTATCTAACGCAGGTAATACTTGATGATCAGTTAACACTTTCTTCAGACTGTCAACTCGTAAAGTGATACAGTCAGCCAAATTAAGAGTTTGAAGATTAGTTAATCCATAGAAAGCTTCGCCATTAATTGTTCGAATATATGCTGAATGTAACCCAAGAGTCAATAGTGTTCTCAGTGGCTGAAATACGTGTGGTTCAAAATAGTCCACGTCTGCTGGTTTCGATACCTCACTCAAAAATGTTATATCCAGCAATTCAACAACCGTCCAGCTACTGTCATTGAACGTTTGCGGCGTTAATGTTATTGCAGAACAATCCAGTATATACACATTTGTAATGCCATTAGGCAAACGGTCTGGTATTGTATGTAGAATGGTAATAGTGTTGCCTTCCACATTAGGTTCCTGGTTAGAAACTGAGATGATGTGTTTCAAAATGCAACTGGTTAGTATTAGTACATAGACTATGTAGATCATCTTCGGGATCAAGCTATGCTGAAAATATACAATGTGTTTTTGTTATTTTAAAAACTATTGCTATAAACAGTCAACATCCGATGGTCAGTGGTAACACGCTGGACTGGTAATCCAGGGATCGCAGGTTCGATCCCCCGTCTGACCCTAATAAAATTAACAGTCTTTCAGATGGGACGTTAAACCGAGGTCTCTAGTCGGTGCTTTACACCGTGCAGGTAAAAGAACCAGAGGAGACTCTGGAATGGGTCTCTGTCTGTATCATTGCACTATCCTCCAAAAATCTAAAATGACTAATCTCTTCAGGAGGCGTCGCTCATATGCGTAACCGGTAGCGACGATAAATAAACGTAAAACACACACACAGTCAACACCCAAATAAATGCATTTATTAACATATTATTAGCTAAGTGGAAGAGTTGCCATAGCATTCCATTCGAATGATCCACACACGGAAGTATATAACCTGTCATGATTTCGCAGTAATAAATGACACACGGATATGTAGTCCAGTGTTAACATGCTGGACTGGTAATCCAGGGATCGCAGATTCGATCCCCCGTCTGACCCTAATAAAATTAACAGTCTTTCAGATGAGACATTAAACCGAGGTCTAATGTCGATTCTGTACAACGTGCACGTAAAAGAATCAGAGGAGATTCTGGAATGGGTCTCTGTCTGTATCATTACACTATCCTCGAAAATCTAAAATGATTAATCACTTCAGGAGGTGTCGCTCATATGGGCAACCGGTAGCGACGATAAATAAACGTAAATCACACACAGTACTAAATGTATGGGTAACTATATGCTTTGTATTTCGTAATAAATATAATCATTTCCGAAACAATCAATTTAAAAATAAAAGCAATTGTCACTAGCAGAAGATGGAACAAAATTTACCTTCTTATAAAGACTGTCCAAACATAAATGTATATGATTTAATTATTAAAATTCTTATTACTTTGTATTCCCAATTTCAAGTCATGCATTCATTTGTTCATAATATAATTTAATGTACCCCATCATCCAGCCGATATGTGTAACAGGTAGAGAATTTAATGTACCCCATCATCCGATCGATATCTTATATTATGTGTAACAGGAAGAGAATTTAATCTTTCTTTTGGAACAGTTTAACTTAGAGTTTACTAAAGGGGTAATTTTCATGTAATGGATTGGTCCGTCAATTTTATCCAATCGCATATAATATTAAGTCTTACCTGAACTATACAACACACACCGTATATTTGCAATGGACTAGACTTGCGATCGTTTATTGTAACTATGTTTAAACTTTATTTATTTCACAACAATTGCAAAGCAAGCTTAAAAACAAATTATATTAATCACTCTCGTTGGCGCGGATGAAAGCGTAAATGTTGTAATTCGTGTGGGAGAAAACCGGAGTATCCGTGGAAAACACACCTGTCCGATCAGGCGACCACCATACCATCTCACATACTTCCCGGTTCGAGACCTCATTCCTGATGGAATCAATCGCCATGTAGGAGAGTGAAGAGGCAATGTGGAATTTGAATACCTTGCCTAAGGGCACAATCGTAACGGCTCCAGCGGGACTCGACCTCCGGACCATTCGCACCTGAAGCGAACGCGTATCCACTACGCTATCACGACTTCCAGGATACACGATTGAACATACTATATATAATAATAGACACACAGATAGACAGAAAACAGACATTTTATATCAAATACATTAGGCTATAAAGCCCATGTGGTCAACATGCCCACAATACAAGATACGGACATTGAAACAACATTTTGTTGTGAAAATCTTCAAAACAAAGTTCATACATAGGAAGAGAAGGCCCTGTAGTATGATACCGAAAAACATTTGATTTTTAAAATAGTTCCGGAAATATTACTTTTCGTTTTACTTTAATAATTTTGTCTTGCAAGAATGGCATGCATAATACAATGGATATGCATATATGCGTGTGTGTTGTGTGTATTACGTTTTTTTATCGTCGCTACCGGTTGCCCATATAAGCGACGCCTCCTGAAGAGATTAGTCATTTCAGATTTCTGGAGGATAGTGCAATGATACAGATAGAGACCCATTCCAGAGTATCCTCTGGTTCTTTTACGTGCAAGGTGTACAGCACCGACACGAGACCTCGGTTTAATGTCTGCGATCCCTGGATTACCAGTCCAGCGTGTTACCACTGGACAAGAGATTCGTCCATTGCATATACACCTTACCGCATGTATATATATATATATATATATGTATATATATATGATATATCTTTATTTCGTAATAAACCATTTCTAGCCCATGAACAAAGCATCAGTACAAAACATTACAAAGTGAAACATGCATGGTAAGATGGTGACGAACACTAATCTCAACGACCAATTATGGGAGAGACATACATTCTTATAAACAAAACAAACAAACAAACAAGAATTGAATATTAATCGTTGAAATCAATATTAACTATTAAGATCTGATTAAATATTGACAAATGATCGACGACGTTCAAATGCTTTAAAAACGTATACAGATAATTTCCGAATTACATACACAAAACATTAATTACATACAAGCTGCTGAAATAAATGTGTTGAAGAAATAGTACCATGTTGTTTTATATTAATTAATACTATCAGTATAGTCGTCATTCTTTACATATATACATCAAATTATATTCCAATATATTGTTTAAAGTTAACATCTGGCCCCAAGGATATAACACTTTTCTCCAATCTCAAAACTCAGTCTCAAGCGTCTGATTGGTTCAGCTGACAGGAACATTCATAATCAACCAATCAGATCATTTGGGATATGAGAACAGTTTTATGACCTCCTCGGGGCCTGTTCACATTCATATATACAATTTCTATAATTTTCTCATTTATGAGAATAAGACAATATCTGGTGGACACACGTGCATATACATTAGGTTTACGTGGTGATAAATATATATTATTTTATGGCATCCAACACCCACTAGGACAACATTCCATAATACATTAAACTGAGACATTTGCATATTCCGTGAACTTACTTCGTTAATAATCGATTTCCGAAGTAAAATATGAGCTTTAGATTATGGTACACGTACTTACTTGATTCAACTATGAACGGTAAAAACCTAACGTATGTCCTGGTCGTAGTTCACGAAAACTTACGAAGGCTTTGGCGGAGATTAATTAGTCTCAGATTAATGTTTCCAAACAATTCAATAAACGTATAAATACCGCACGATAATGACAACATTATCGGAAATAGTACAAGCATTATGTTAATAATTGTGCAAAAAATGGGGAAAGCATGAACATTAGCATGAATACTCCTTGGATATATACAATATTCAAACAAAAGAGAACTACTCAATATCTTACAAAATGACCGACGTATCGGCCATTTTAAAAATGGCCGCCATATTAATAATTATTTTATGTCATATTTCTTAGTAAATATCCAAATCAAAATAAATTCTGATCTTAGCGAGCAACATTGTTTAATGATAAAAATTAAAACCATGTTATACTAATGTATTTATCTAATTTACATGACAGGACCGCCACACATATAAGTAACTTCAACAACAAATGTAATTTACGTGACAAAGAACAATATTATACACTGAATGGTTATTCATGAATAAAAATTATGCACATTGAAACTCACGATTGTTATTGCTTCATGAACATTTTCTATAACACACAAATGAGTATTTGCTTACAGTAATGAAAAACTTATTTGTACATGAATGTATAATGTAACCATGTTATTGTATATATTATCCAGATATATGTTATCAAATTATGTAATGATATAACTTTCTAACTGTATATGGATTACAAGCCATCTGGTTAAATGTACACCAATTAATCGATAAAACTACCATTCCTTCTGTCTACATTGAAATCTTTTATGGTCAACTTCTAGTGGCTGTTATTATAGAATTGAAAATCAGAGAACACCTTCAATCGCTAATTATCATCTTCCATTACAAAGACTACACTCAGAATTCATCCACGATCACAATCGCCACCACATTGATATAAGTCAGTGCATGGGAGGTCTGCCTTTCTGCATTTACATCTACCCCGGCAGCCTAAATCTATTTTGCAGGAACATTTTGTGAGCTCCTTGCATATAGCTGCGGCTCTTGGCAAACTTGCCCAGAAGGGCTGCCACTTATTTCCAACTTTTCACCATCTCTAGTTTGCTGGTGACGGTAGTTCTTGCATTTCCTCAAGCGACTGTCCCCAAAAGAACCCTGCCTGATACATCACATGCTTAACATGTTCTCTCAGTGCTGTAGATATTGATCTATAAGTCTATTGATCATCCTTTTCTCGTAAACAGTTCCTTCCGTGTGCTGTTTACACTCTCTGATGAAGTTGTTCTGTCATACAAGAGACATACAAACCTTTCAATCACAGGCATAACTTCATTCAATGTATCGACATTAGGATTTTCAATCATCGCAATAAATGAGTGAGTCACATCATCATAAACCATCCAAGTATCAAATGCAGTTTCTTGCCTTTAATAATAAACTTGGAGGTTTGGTCACATCCTGTCATGGCATCAAACAAAGGGCAATGCCCTCGATTTTCTATTACCCAGGTGTTGCACAATTGCGTGTACCGGATAAAACCGTGTATCCTTCCCAGTACCAACCAAACCCATACTTGATCTAAGGTATTTGGGAATTTGTTATACATGCCGACAGCAATTACTAAAACATTGGAGTCGACAGATCTTATCAGTACACGTTTATGCCCCTGCTTTGCTACATTGTCAACATGCAACATCATACGGGTGTCGGCCTCTTCATAGTTCCTCAAATCAATTTCAGGCAAATCTTATTCGATATCACTTGGTGTCTTTTTGTAGACACTATCTGCTTATTTTCAATTTCTGTAACCTTTTCTGCAAGATAACTGAACAGTTCTTCCTTATCTTGAACATTGTTCAAGAACTCTTGCCATTGTCCAGGTATTCTTGTATCTGGAAAGCACCTTTCTTCTTATTCCTGTATCTCGATCATCTCTTACTGCTTGCTTCAAACTTTCCTTAATGTATTCGACCCAAACTATTGATATATATCCTTTCCACATGTTCAAGCTGATGTTCAATGTACGGTTTATAGATACTTTCAGCGTAGTCTTTAAACGTCACACACCCTGTTGTCTTTAACATATTAACTGTCACTGCTCCATCCAGAACCAGTGCATCTACCTCAGGTTTCTCTGTTTTCGTCACGTCTGGTAAACAACTCAGCAACTTGGATTTACTTGACCCACCCTTCATTTTTCCAAACTGTGATAGTGATGGTGGAAAATCATGGGCGAAAATCTCCATCTCCAAATTACCATCTCTGACCTGGCATGAAATATATAGCTGCCCAAACAGTGATACATTCTGTTTCATTGAGGGCAACTCCTTCTTTTCTTTTGAAATTTGTCTTTGGAAATTGTCTACTAAATAATGGGAATTTGTTCCGTTTGATTGGGTCACTCAATGACAATATGTTTGCTCCCATCCTCTGTTGGACAAATGTCATATGCTGCTCTTGACCTACTCGCTCTATATTACGGACAGTTTCAATAACGTTTGCATCAGCTATATCTCGCGAACCACCAAAACTGATAAAATCTTCAGATGTTTCAAGAAATGGATTACCTAGCTTTTAAATTGTGTCCTGTAAGTCAGTTACTTGCTTTTTGAATTCATTCTGGATACTTTCACTTTGCTCATTGTGCTTACGATTTGGACCCTTTCTCTGCTTAGTCGTGATGTTATCAACCTCAGCCTCGACCGTCTGGACCACTCGTGCTATTTCTGGACCGCTTACCATCCATCGTAACAGTTGTGATGGGTTTTCTAGCAGACCAACAGTTCCACGATCACCTTTAACAAACTTGTTGTTCTGCTCGTGTGCTTGATCAATAGGGATTGCAGAAACTGCGTGTAATGACTTATTTACAACAAACTTTCCATTTGCAAACTCTTTTGCGACATCTGTATTCCTACTTCCTATCAATTTCATGTCCCTTGTGTGGATAGATGCCCATCCGCCATAGTTTGGGAGGTCCAATGTGAATAACCACCCCATGAGGCACACAAGGGACTCTTGTTAACCCTTAAAGTCTCCATCCCTCAAAGTCCTTATATATGTCAGCATAGTTCAAACGTCAGCGTAATCGACCAGTACTGAGATTGAGGAGAATCTGATTCCCTCCGATTTCTCCATTCTTCAAAGCTCTGGTCAGTGTCACTTGTAGCTTCTTATACAGGGTCCTGAACTTCAGCAGCATATCCTTTCGCTGTACTTTCCATGTCAAACATGCCGCATTCTTGAAGCTTACCCTTTTCATCATATTCGCCTTCCCCACAGAAGAAGCACATTCCAAACTCAGACCTGGCTACATGCTGTGAACTATATATTGTTACTTTAGGAGTAGATGTTGATGGTTCATCCAAATTAGCTGATTCTGAAGATCTTTTCCATAACATAGGTGATCTGTGGTATTTATCGTATTTGGTTCTACACACCTTATGCCATTTTGCACCATTAATTGCACACAAACTTGCTATAGATTCTTGTTCATGTTCTAACGTCTCAATATGCTTAGGCAAAGAAATATCACGGAGTTCATAATAACTTCTGTTATCTGATTCAAACTGTTTATAACTACTTTCATAAGTCGTCCGTGAGCTGGGGTTTTGTAATACATATTTAGTTTGTTCTTAACATATCACACATAAATACTAATCAATCTTACTCTGCACTGGCTCAGACATTATACCCAGTCTATCATTTCAATGTTCAGTGTGTTAGTACAATCTTCAAAATAAGAAACTCTTATGAGTAAAATGCATAGCTCTGGCTGTGGTGCCCGGGTTGACTATTTTGTGTGATTTTGTACAGGTTTGGTCTTAAGTTCGAAATAACACAGCATATATTTGGATCAGGATCCAGGTATAACATTTCAAATACAAGATCTGAGTATGTTTCACAGACATGTTCACTTATTAATAATTAGTTTCAGAAATATTTTGTATTTGTAATAAGATATATGTTAATAAGTGTATCATATCTTCTATATCAAATAGAGAACACCACTTTGGAAACAAATGAATAAAAAGCATAATCTCACATAAAATCATGTTCTGTTAAGGACAATCTTGCTTCACAGCGGCCATTTTGTTTTACAAAAATCCACCATTGTGTATGTTGTGGCACTTATTTGGGATTACACAACTATAAACTATACCATAGGCACAACAATAGACACAGCTATAGACACAACAATAAACAATAAACACAACTATTGACACAACAATACACACAACTATAAACCCAACTATAAACACAAAGACAACAACTATAGTCACATATATAAACACAACTATAGACACAACTATAAACACAAATATAAACACAACTATAAACACAACTATTGACACAACTATAGACACAACCATAGACATAACTATTGACACATATATAAACACAAAAATAGACAAAACTATAAACACAACTATAGACACAACTATGAACACAACTATAGACACCACTATGGACACAACCATAGACACAAATATAGACACAACTATAAACACATCTATAAACAACAATAGACAAAACTATAAACAAAACAATAGACACAACTATAAACACAACTATAGAAACAACTTTAGGCACAACTATTTACACTACTATTGACAAAACTATAAACACAACTATAGACACAACTATAGACACAGCTATAGACACAACCATAGACACAAATATAGACACAACTATAGACACAACTATAGACAAAACTATAAACAAAACTACAGACACAACTATAGACACAACTATAGACACAACTATAGACACAACTATAAACACAACTATGAACAAAACTATTGACAAAACCATAGACACAACTATGAACAAAACTATAAACACAGCTATAGACACAACTATAGACACAACTATAGAGACAACTATGAACACAACTATAGACACCACCATAGACACAAATATAGACACAACTATAAACACATCTATAAACAACAATAGACAAAACTCTAAACAAAACAATAGACACAACTATAAACACAACTATAAAAACAACTTTAGGCACAACTATTTACACTACTATTGACAAAACTATAAACACAACTATAGACACAACTATAGACACAGCTATAGACACAACCATAGACACAAATATAGACACAACTATAGACACAACTATAGACACAACTATAAACAAAACTATAGACACAACTATAGACACAACTATAGAGACAACTATGAACACAACTATAGACACCACCATAGACACAAATATAGACACAACTATAAACACATCTATAAACAACAATAGACAAAACTATAAACAAAACAATAGACACAACTATAAACACAACTATAGAAACAACTTTAGGCACAACTATTTACACTACTATTGACAAAACTATAAACACAACTATAGACACAACTATAGACACAGTTATAGACACAACAATAGACACAAATATAGACACAACTATAGACACAACTATAGACACAACTATAAACAAAACTACAGACACAACTATAGACACAACTATAGACACAACTATAGACACAACTATTGACACAACTATAGACACAACTATTGATACAACTATAGACAAAACTATATGCACAACTATAGAAACAGCTATAGACACAACTATAGACACAACTATAGACACAACTATAGACAAAACTATAAACACAACTATGAACAAAACTATTGACACAACCATAGACACAACTATAAACAAAACTATAAACACAACTATAGACACAACTATAGACACAACTATAGACACAACTATAGACACAACTATAGACACAACTATAAACACAACTATAGAGACAACTATAAACACAACTATAAACACAACTATAGACACAACTATAGAGACAACTATGAACACAAATATAGAGACAACTATAAGCACAACTATAAACACAACTATAGAGACAACTATAAACACAACTATGGAGACAACTATAAACACAACTATAGACACAACTATAGAGACAACTATAAACACAACTATAGAGACAACTATAGAGACAACAATAGACACACCTATAGACACAACTATAAACACAACTATAGACACAACTATAGAGACAACTATAAACACAACTATAGAGACAACTATTAACACAACTATATACACAATTATAGACACAACTATAGACACAACTATAAACACAACTATAGACACAACTATAGACACAACTATAGACAAAACTATAGACACAACTATAGACACAACTATAGACACAACTATAGACACAACTATAAACACAACTATAGACACAACTATCAACACAACAATAGACACAACTATAGACACAACTATAGACACAACTATTGATACAACTATAGACAAAACTATATGCACAACTATAGACACAGCTATAGACACAACTATAGACACAACTATAGACACAACTATTGATACAACTATAGACAAAACTATATGCACAACTATAGACACAGCTATAGACACAACTATAGACACAACTATAGACACAACTATAGACACAACTATAAACACAACTATGAACAAAACTATTGACAAAACCATAGACACAACTATAAACAAAACTATAAACACAACAATAGACACAACTATAGACACAACTATAGAGACAACTATAAACACAACTATAAACACAACTATAGACACAACTATAGAGACAACTATGAACACAAATATAGAGACAACTATAAGCACAACTATAAACACAACTATAGAGACAACTATAAACACAACTATAGAGACAACTATAAACACAACTATAGACACAACTATAGAGACAACTATAAACACAACTATAGAGACAAATATAGAGACAACAATAGACACAACTATAGACACAACTATAAACACAACTATAGACACAACTGTAGAGACAACTATAAGCACAACTATAGAGACAACTATAAACACAACTATATACACAATTATAGACACAACTATAGACACAACTATAAACACAACTATAGACACAACTATAGACACAACTATAGACACAACAATAGACACAACTATAGACACAGCTATAGACACAACTATAAAAACAACTATAGACACAACTATAGACACAGCTATAGACACAACTATAAACAAAACTATAAACACAACTATAAACACAACTATAGACACAACTATAGAGACAACTATGAACACAAATATAGAGACAACTACAAGCACAACTATAAACACAACTATAGAGACAACTATAAACACAACTATAGACACAACTATAGAGACAACTATAAACACAACTATAGAGACAAATATAGAGACAACAATAGACACAACTATAGACACAACTATAAACACAACTATAGACACAACTATAGACACATCTATTGATACAACTATTGACACAACTATTGACACAACAATAAAAACAACTATAAAAAAAACTATTGACACAACCATAGAAACAACTATAAACAAAACTATAAACACAACTATAGACACAACTATAGACACAGCTATAGACACAACTATAAACAAAACTATAAACACAACTATAAACACAACTATAGACACAACTATAGAGACAACTATGAACACAAATATAGAGACAACTATAAGCACAACTATAAATACAACTATAGAGACAACTATAAACACAACTATAGAGACAACTATAAACACAACTATAGACACAACTATAGAGACAACTATAAACACAACTATAGAGACAACTATAAACACAACTATATACACAATTATAGACACAACTATAGATACAACTATAAACACAACTATAGACACAACTATAGACACAACTATTGATACAACTATAGACAAAACTATATGCACAACAATAGACACAGCAATAGACACAACTATAGACACAACTATTGACACAACTATAGACACAACTATAAACACAACTATAAACAAAACTATTGACACAACCATAGACAAAACTATATGCACAACAATAGACACAGCTATAGACACAACTATAGACATAACTATTGACACAACTATAGACACAACTATAGACACAACTATTGATACAACTATAGACAAAACTATATGCACAACAATAGACACAGCTATAGACACAACTATAGACACAACTATTGACACAACTATTGACACAACTATAAACACAACTATAAACAAAACTATTGACACAACCATAGACACAACTATAAACAAAACTATAAACACAACTATAGACACAACTATAAGCACAACTATAAACACAACTATAGAGACAACTATAAACACAACTATAGACACAACTATAAACACAACTATAGACACAAATATAGAGACAACTATAAACACAACTATAGAGACAAATATAGAGACAACAATAGACACAACTATAGACACAACTATAAACAAAACTATAGACAAAACTATAGAGACATCTATAGACACAACTATAGACACAACTATAGACACAACTATAGACACATCTATTGATACAACTATAGACAAAACTATATGCACAACAATAGACACAGCTATAGACACAACTATAGACACAACTATTGACACAACTATAGACACAACTATAAACACAACTATAAAAAAAACTATTGACACAACCATAGACACAACTATAAACAAAACTATAAACACAACTATAGACACAACAATAGACACAACTATAGACACAACTATAGACACAACTATAGACACAACTATAAACATAACTATAGAGACAACTATAAACACAACTATAAACACAACTATAGACACAACTATAGAGACAACTATGAACACAAATATAGAGACAACTATTAGCACAACTATAAATACAACTATAGAGACAACTATAAACACAACTATAGAGACAACTATAAACACAACTATAGACACAACTATAGAGACAACAATAGACACAAATATAGAGACAACTATAAGCACAACTATAAATACAACTATAGAGACAACTATAAACACAACTATAGAGACAACTATAAACACAACTATAGACACAACTATAGAGACAACAATAGACACAACTATAGACACAACTATAAACACAACTATAGACACAACTATAGAGACAACTATAAACACAACTATAGAGAAAACTATAAACACAACTATATACACAATTATAGACACAACTATAGACACAACTATAAACACAACTATAGACACAACTATAGACACAACTATAGACAAAACTATAGAAACAACTATAGACACAACTATAGAAACAACTATAGACACAACTATAGACACAACTATAGACACAACTATAGACACAACTATAGACACAACTATAAACACAACTATAGACACAACTATAGACACAACTATAGACACAACTATAGACACAACTATAGACACAACTATAAACACAACTATAAACACAACTATAGACACAACTATAGACACAACTATAAACACAACTATAAACACATAGACACAACTATAGACACAACTATAAACACAACTATAGACACAACTATAAACACAACTATAGACACAACTATAGAGACAACTATAAACACAACTATAGAGACAATATGAGACACAATAGACACAACTATAGACACAACTATAAACACAACTATAGACACAACTATAGACACAACTATAAACACAACTATAGAGACAACTATAAACACAACTATATACACAATTATAGACACAACTATAGACACAACTATAAACACAACTATAGACACAACTATAGACACAACTATAGACAAACTATAGACACAACTATAGACACAACTATAGACACAACTATAGACACAACTATAGACACAACTATAAACAAAACTATAGACACAACTATAGACACAACTATAGACACAACTATAAACACAACTATAAACACAACTATAGACACAACTATAGACACAACTATAGACACAACTATAGACACAACTATAGACACAACTATAGACACAACTATAAACACAACTATAGAGACAACTATAAACACAACTATAGACACAACTATAGACACAACTATAGAACAACTATAGACACAACTATAGACACAACTATAGAGACAACTATAAACACAACTATAGAGACAACTATAGACACAACTATAGACACAACTATAGAGACAACTATAAACACAACTATAGACACAACTATAGAGACAACTATAAACACAACTATAGAGACAACTATAAACACAACTATAGACACAACTATAGACACAACTATAGACACAACTATAAACACAACTATAGACACAACTATAGACACAACTATAGACACAACTATAGACACAACTATAGACACAACTATATACACAACTATAGACACAACTAAAACTATAGACACAACTATAGACACAACTATAGACACAACTATAGACACAACTATAGACACAACTATAGACACAACTATAAACACAACTATAGACACAACTATAGACACAACTATAGACACAACTATAGACAAAATATAAACACAACTATAAACACAACTATAGACACAACTATAGAGACAACTATGAACACAAATATAGAGACAACTATAAACACAACTATAGAGACAACTATAAACACAACTATAAACACAACTATAAACACAACTATAAACACAACAATAGACACAACTATAGAGACAACTATAAACACAACTATAGAGACAACTATAGAGACAACAATAGACACAACTATAGACACAACTATAAACACAACTATAGACACAACTATAAAGACAACTATAAACACAACTATAGAGACAACTAGAAACACAACTATATACACAATTATAGACACAACAATAGACACAACTATAAACACAACTATAGACACAACTATAGACACAACTATAGACACAGCTATAGACACAACTATAAACACAACTATAGACACAACTATAGACACAGCTATAGACACAACTATAAACAAAACTATAAACACAACTCTAGAAACAACGATAGACACAAATATAGACACAACTATAGACACAACTATAGACACAGCTATAGACACAACTATAGACACAACTCTAGAGACAACTATAGACACAACTATAGACACAACTATAGACACAACTATTGACACAACTATAGACACAACTATCGACACAACTATAGACACAGCTATAGGCACAACTATAGACACAACTATAGACACCTATTAACACAGCTATAGACACAACTATATACACAACTATAGACACAACAATAGAAACAACTATAAACTATAAACACAACTATTGACACAACTATAAACAATAGACACAACTATAAACACAACTATAAACACAACAATAAACACAACTATAAACACAACAATAAACACAACTATAAACTAAACTATAAACACAACTATAAACAAAACAATAGACACAACTATAGACACAACTATAAACACAACTGTAAACGCAACTATAAACACAAATATAGAGACAACTATAAACACAACTATAGAGACAACTATAGAGACAACAATAGACACAACTATAGACACAACTATAAACACAACTATAAACACAACTATAGACACAACTATAGAAACAACTATAAACACAACTATAGAGACAACTATAAACACAACTATAGACACAACTATAAACACCACTATTGACACAACTATAGACACAACTATAGACACAGCCATAGACACAACTATAAACACAACTATAAACACAACTCTAGAAACAACTATAGACACAACTATAGACACAACTATAGACACAACTATAGACACAGCTATAGACACATCTATAGACACAACTATAGACACAACTATAGACACAACTATAGACACAACAATAGACACAACTATAGACACAACTATAGACACAGCTATAGAAACAACTATAGATACAACTATAGACACAAATATAGACACAACTATAGACACAACCATAAACACAACTATAAACACAACTATAAACACAACAATAAACACAACTATAAACACAACAATAGACACAACTATGGACACACCTATTGACACAACTATTGACACAGCTATAGACACAACTATATACACAACTATAGATACAACTATAAACGCAACTATAAACACAAATATAGAGACAACTATAAACACAACTATAGAGACAACTATAAACACAACTATAGAGACAACTATAAACACAACTATATACACAATTTTAGACACAACTATAGACACAACTATAAACACAACTATAGACACAACAATAGACACAACTATAGACAAAACTATAGACACAACTATAGACACAACTATATACACAACTATAAACACAACTATAAAAAAAACTATTGACACAACCATAGACACAACTATAAACAAAACTATAAACACAACTATAGACACAACTATATACACAACTATAGACACAACTATAGACACAACTATAGACACAACTATAAACACAACTATAGAGACAACTATAAACACAACTATAAACACAACTATAGACACAACTATAGAGACAACTATGAACACAAATATAGAGACAACTATAAGCACAACTATAAATACAACTATAGAGACAACTATAAACACAACTATAGAGACAACTATAAACACAACAATAGACACAACTATAGAGACAACTATAAACACAACTATAGAGACAACTATAGAGACAACAATAGACACAACTATAGACACAACTATAAACACAACTATAGACACAACTATAAAGACAACTATAAACACAACTATAGAGACAACTAGAAACACAACTATATACACAATTATAGACACAACAATAGACACAACTATAAACACAACTATAGACACAACTATAGACACAACTATAGACACAGCTATAGACACAACTATAAACACAACTATAGACACAACTATAGACACAGCTATAGACACAACTATAAACAAAACTATAAACACAACTCTAGAAACAACGATAGACACAAATATAGACACAACTATAGACACAACTATAGACACAGCTATAGACACAACTATAGACACAACTCTAGAGACAACTATAGACACAACTATAGACACAACTATAGACACAACTATTGACACAACTATAGACACAACTATCGACACAACTATAGACACAGCTATAGGCACAACTATAGACACAACTATAGACACCTATTAACACAGCTATAGACACAACTATATACACAACTATAGACACAACAATAGAAACAACTATAAACTATAAACACAACTATTGACACAACTATAAACTATAGACACAACTATAAACACAACTATAAACACAACAATAAACACAACTATAAACACAACAATAAACACAACTATAAACTAAACTATAAACACAACTATAAACAAAACAATAGACACAACTATAGACACAACTATAAACACAACTGTAAACGCAACTATAAACACAAATATAGAGACAACTATAAACACAACTATAGAGACAACTATAGAGACAACAATAGACACAACTATAGACACAACTATAAACACAACTATAAACACAACTATAGACACAACTATAGAAACAACTATAAACACAACTATAGAGACAACTATAAACACAACTATAGACACAACTATAAACACCACTATTGACACAACTATAGACACAACTATAGACACAGCCATAGACACAACTATAAACACAACTATAAACACAACTCTAGAAACAACTATAGACACAACTATATACACAACTATAGACACAACTATAGACACAGCTATAGACACATCTATAGACACAACTATAGACACAACTATAGACACAACTATATACACAACAATAGACACAACTATAGACACAACTATAGACACAGCTATAGAAACAACTATAGATACAACTATAGACACAAATATAGACACAACTATAGACACAACCATAAACACAACTATAAACACAACTATAAACACAACAATAACACAACTATAAACACAACAATAGACACAACTATGGACACACCTATTGACACAACTATTGACACAGCTATAGACACAACTATATACACAACTATAGATACAACTATAAACGCAACTATAAACACAAATATAGAGACAACTATAAACACAACTATAGAGACAACTATAGAGACAACAATAGACACAACTATAGACACAACTATAAACTATACACACAACTATAAACACAACTATAGACACAACTATGAACACAACTATAGACACAACTATAAACACAACTATAAACACAACAATAAACACAACTATAGATACAACTATAAACACAACTATAAACAAAACTATAAACACAACTATAAACACAACAATAAACACAACTATAAACAAAACAATTGACACAACTATAGACACAACTATAAACACAACTATAAACGCAACTATAAACACAAATATAGAGACAACTATAAACACAACTATAGAGACAACTATAGAGACAACAATAGACACAACTATAGACACAACTATAGACACAGCTATAGACACAACTATAAACACAACTATAAACAAAACTATAAACACAACTATAAACACAACTATAAACACATCTATAAACACAACTATAAACAAAACTATAAACACAACTCTTGAAACAACTATAGACACAACTATGGACACAACTATAGACACAACTATAGACACAGCTATAGACACAACTATAGACACAACTATAGACACAACTATAGACACAACAATAGACACAACTATAGACACAACTATAGACACAGCTATAGAAACAACTATAGATACAACTATAGACACAACTATAGACACAGCTATAGACACAACTATGTACACAACTATAGACACAAATATAGACACAACTATAGAGACAACTATAAACTATAAACACAACTATAGACACAACTATAAACTATAAACACAACTATAAACACAACTATAGACACAACTATAAACACAACTATAGACACAACTATAAACACAACTATAGACACAACTATAGACACAACTGTAAACACAACTATAAACACAACTATAAACACAACTATAGACACAACTATAGACACAACTATAAACACAACTATAAACACAACTATAAACACAACAATAGACACAACTATAGACACAACTATAAACACAACTATAAACGCAACTATAAACACAACTATAGACACAACAATAGTCACAACTATAGACACACATATAGACACAGCAATAGACACAACAATGAACACAACTATATACACAACTATAGATACAACTATAAACACAACTATAAACACAACTATGAACACAATAATAGACACAATTATAGACACAACTATAAACACAACTATTAAAACAACTATAAACACAACAATAGACATAACTATAGACACAACTATAAACACAACTATAGACACAACAATAGTCACAACGATAGACACACCTATAAACACAACAATAAACGCAACTATAAACACAACTATGACCACAACTATAACCACAACCATAAACACAACTATGAACAGTTAAGCAGAACTATGAACATGGTATTACATACGGGGGCTTATTGTGGGAGCGTCATGTTAAACAATTGCACACGGTGCTTTCCTTTGCCTGTTGCAATTACTGCTTGCTAATTCCAAGACTGAATCACAGAGTAAAGGCCAGCTTGGTTTCAGCATATAGTGTTTGTCGATATCTCTTACAAGCTTAGCTCTCGTATATCTTTCAAATATGTCACGTACATGGTCAGGCATTACTGCTAGATTTACTTCCTCCAAGAATATTAAAATGATGGGCTTCCTTCGTTCAAATGCTTCTTCAACTTCCATACGACACCAGTGACTTTCACAGAACGAGTTCGAAACGGCAAAAACGGAAACACACGAATCCTTGATATTATTCATCATTTCTTCAATAATTGGTCTGCCAGGTGTAAAGTGTTTATCATCAATGCAAACGATGTCACCTTCAAGCTTAACCCTCTCTCTGAGATGTTGTTCAATATTTGGATATATCACGTTCAGTTCAACATCTCCGTCCAGGCTACTGTATGAGAGCATAGCTATGAAAGATTCGGAGATACGTCTACCTTTGTAGTCCTTTATAAATGTCTGTACTGCGTCTTTAGCTTGATGTTTTTTGTAGATCCGTACAGTAATAAATGTTAGCAGAGAAATGATGACAATGCTTGCAACGCTTGTTAGAATAGAAGCAATCATGACTGGTGTCTCATAGCATTTGTACTTTGATTTATCAAAGGCTTTAACGTCGATGTTTATTTCATTTTCCTCAAATTCACACTTATTTATAATACCTCCATTGTTGCGTTTCTGAAAAGCAATCACCCATTCTATAGTGTCTACATTTGCACAGGTACATGTTAGTGGATTGTCTGCTATATCGATATTGGTGCCGTGCGTTGTTAGTAAATGATCGAGTCGTGTCCTGGAGCCTGCGTCCAGTGTGTATATCATATTCCCGGAGAGATCTAAAACCGTTAGAGTTTTAAACTGCGTTGTGTGAAATGTAACTGATGTGAGGATATTGCCTCTGAGGTCAAGAACTTTCAGTTGTAGGTTTCGCACAAACATATTGGCTGGTATATAAGATAACCCATTCTCTGCTAGCGACAGATGTTCCAACAGTGGGAAGCTCTGAAACAATTCTGAGAATTATGGAGTGGTTGCCATCAACGATAGTCTATTCGAGCCCAGAAATAACCTTCTCATTGTATGAACCCCGTCAAATGCGTTGGGTGACAAGTATTCCATCTGGTTATATGAAAGATTGAGCTCTTGGAGTTTGATGTTTTCTGGCCATTTAATAGTTCCGTTCATTTTGTTAATGTGATTTCTTGCCAAACTGATCACCATCCAGGCCAGGTTGCATTCAGAAAGGTCAACAGTAGTCCCATCTATAATTATTCTCTGATACATACCGTTTGCATAGAAGTGCTCAAAGCCGATATAATATGAAAATGTTGAATCCGAATGTGAATTGCAAACATTATTGGAATCTAAATTAGTATAGTCCACATAAATCTTACCAATAAATATATAGCTTATATCAACAGTTTTTATATTATTAAACAAAGCTATATATATGTCACTATCTGTACTGTCTTTATCTACATTTGCAATAATACAATGCGATATATTTAAACTTTCTAGTTGAACTCTCTTATTGAACGCGAACTTAAATGCTTAATGCCTTTATCGCATAGAATGTCATAAAATATGATGTCAAATTCAATTGGGTTTCGCAAAGCTGTCTGAACATTATCTAGCAGCAGTGTATCTAACGCAGGTAATACTTGATGATCAGTTAACACATTCTTCAGACTGTCAACTCGTAAAGTGATACAGTCAGCCAAATTAAGAGTTTGAAGATTAGTTAATCCATAGAAAGCTTTCGCCATTAATTGTTCGAATATATGCTGAATGTAACCCAAGAGTCAATAGTTTACTCAGTGGCTGAAATACGTGTGGTTCAAAATAGTCCACGTCTGCTGGTTTCGATACCTCACTCAAAAATGTTATATCCAGCAATTCAACAACCGTCCAGCTACTGTCATTGAACGTTTGCGGCGTTAATGTTATTGCAGAACAATCCAGTATATACACATTTGTAATGCCATTAGGCAATCGGTCTGGTATTGTATGCGGAATGGTAATAGTGTTGCCTTCCACATTAGGTTCCTGGTTAGAAACTGAGATGATGTGTTTCAACGTGCAACTGGTTAGTATTAGTACATAGACTATGTAGATCATCTTCGGGATCAAGCTATACTGAACATATACAATGTACGTTTTTGTTATTTTAAAAACTATTGCTATAAACAGTCAACACCCGACGGATATGTAGTCCAGTGGTAACACGCTGGACTGGTAATCCAGGGATCGCAGGTTCGATCCCCCGTCTGACCCTAATAAAATTAACAGTCTTTCAGATGGGACATTAAACCGAGGTCTCGTGCCGGTGCTTTACACAGTGCACGTAAAAGAACCAGAGGAGACTCTGGAATGGGTCTCTGTCTGTATCATTTCACTATCCTCCAAAAATCTAAAATGACTAATCTCCCCAGGAGGCGTCGCTCATATGGGTAACCGGTAGCGACGATAAATAAATGTAAAACACACACACAGTCAACACCCAAATAAATGCATTTATTAACATATTATTAGCTAAGTGGAAGAGTTGCCATAGCATTCCATTCGAATGATCCACACACGGGAGTATATAACCTGTCATGATTTCGCAGTACTAAATGACAGACGGATCCGTAATCCAGTGGTAACATGCTGGACTGGTAATCCAGGGATCGCAGGTTCGATTCCCCGTCTGACCCTAATAAAATTAACAAGTCTTTCAGATGAGACATTAAACCGAGGTCTAATGTCGATTCTGTACAACGGTGCACGTAAAAGAATCAGAGGAGATTCTGGAATGGGTCTCGGTCTGTATCATTACACTATCCTCGAAAATCTAAAATGATTAATCACTTCAGGAGGTGTCGCTCATATGGGCAACCGGTAGCGACGATAAATAAACGTAAAACACACACAGTACTAAATGTATGGTTAACTACTCTCTAGAGCAAACACCATCCGGATACATCGAGATTGGTTGTTGTAGAGAGGTTGTTGTTCTAGGGAGGTTCAACTTTTTGAAGTCTGGAAATGCGCGAATAGTCAGTTTATAGTCGGTGGCTCATACTGATTTGAATATAGAGTATACAGAATGAGGTCATATGTACAATTGTACTTTCGGTAAATAATCAAAAACATTCTAAAACTGACTTAAAGCATTGAAAATTCAACTTCTTTTTAATACATAGAACTATACAGTATACATATATCAGTCTGAAACTAAACACAGATTTTATGTTTGCTTAAAAAAGTCAATGATTTTACTCTGAGGTCCAGCTGAGGACACAATGTGTTAAAATCCCCCAGATTATGCAAATCTAGACAATTGTGTACATTTAAACGATTTATGTTTTCAATAGATCAAAGTCAAAACATCTGATAAATTACGCATTTCAATTGTATAAAAAACAAACAACATAAAACATAGATCTGTCGCATCACGGCAATTATCACTTCCACGCTAAATTTCATAAAAGAAGCTCCATAAATAGCGCTAATATGTAAGTTTGTTTTCAAAATATGGTCGGCCTTTTTATATGGCTTCCGAATAACCTGGTTCCCATCGGTAATTTGTATATATATATATATATTCAAACACATAACTGTTAGGAAACCAGACTTATACATAGTGTGATTCTATTGTTAGCTATTTTTAGAATTGGGAAATACAGGTACAAGATATTTTGGGATTATTGTCTGTTCTTGGGAGGTTTTATGCATCGATGGGTGGGAAATTGACTGTCGTTGTGCGTTGTAGAGAAGTGTCGTTCGTGAGAGGTGAAATTACATTAAAATCCAACGGGAGGGAATAAAAGTGACGTTATAAAGAGGGTGTCGCTCCTGGGAGGTGACGTTTGAGGAGGTGGGACTGTATATGTTTTGTATTTCGTAATAAATATAATCATTTCCGAAACAATCAATTTAAAAATAAAAGCTATTGTCACTAGCAGAAGATGGAACAAATTTACCTTCTTATAAAGACTGTCCAACCATAAATGTATATGATTTAATTATTAAAATTCTTATTACTTTGTATTCCCAATTTCAAGTCATGCATTCATTTGTTCATAATATAATTTAATGTACCAGCCGATATGTTTAACAGGAAGAGAATTTAATGTTTCTTTTGGAACAGTTTAACTTAGAGTTTACTAGAGGGGTAATTTTCATG
>CM026391.1:28316871-28369582 GCA_014843695.1 Archivesica marissinica | reverse complement strand
TAGAGACAACTATAGACACAACTATAGACTCAACTATAAACACAACTATAAACACAAATATAGAGACAACTATAGACACAACTATAAACACAACTATAGACACAACTATAGATACAACTATAGAGACAACTATACACACAACTATAAACACAACTATAGAGACAACTATAAGCACAACTATTAACACAACTATAGAGACAACTATAGAGACAACTATAGAGTCAACTATAAACACAACTATAGACACAACTATAGACACAACTATAGAGACAACTATAGACACAACTATAAACACAACTATCGAGACAACTATAGACACAACTATAAACACAACTATAGACACAACTATCGACACAACTATAGAGACAACTATAAAAAAACACATATAGACACAACTATAGACACCAATATAGACACACTATAAAACAACTATAAACACAACTATAAACACAACTATAGACACAACTATAGACACAATATAGACACAACTATAGACACAACTATAAACAAGACAACTATAGACACAACTATAAGAACAACTATATATACAACTATAGACACAACTATAGACACAACTATAGACACAACTATAGACACAACTATAGACACAACTATAGACACACTAAAACACAACTATAAACACAACTATAGACACAACTATAGACACAACTATAAACACAACTATATACACAACTATAAACACAACTATAGACACAACTATAGACACAACTATAGACACAACTATAGAGACAACTATAAACACAACTATAAACACAACTATAGACACAACTATAGACACAACTATAGAGACAACTATACACACAACTATAGAGACAACTATAAACACAACTATAGACACAACTATAGACACAACTATAGACACAACTATAGACACAACTATAAACACAACTATAGACACAACTATAGACACAACTATAAACACAACTATAGACACAACTATAGACACAACTATAAACACAACTATAAACACAACTATAGACACAACTATAGAGACAACTATAAACACAACTATAAACACAACTATAGACACAACTATAGAGACAACTATAAACACAACTATAAACACAACTATAGACACAACTATAAACACAACTATAAACACAACTATAGACACAACTATTAGAAAACTATAAGACAACTATAAACACAACTATAGACACAACTATAAACACAACTATAAACACAACTATAGACACAACTATAAACACAACTATAAACACAACTATAGACACAACTATAGACACAACTATAAACACAACTATAAACACAACTATAGACACAACTATAGACACAACTATAAACACAACTATAGACACAACTATAGACACAACTATAAACACAACTATAAACACAACTATAGAGACAACTATAAACACAACTATAAACACAACTATAGACACAACTATAGAGACAACTATAAACACAACTATAGACACAACTATAGAGACAACTATAGACACAACTATAAACACAACTATAAACACAACTATAGAGACAACTATAGACACAACTATAGACACAACTATAGACACAACTATAAACACAACTATAGAGACAACTATAAACACAACTATAAACACAACTATAGAGACAACTATACAGACAACTATAAACACAACTATAAACAAAACTATAGAGACAACTATAAACACAACTATAGAGACAACTATAGACACAACTATAGACACAACTATAGAGACAACTATAAACACAACTATAAACACAACTATAGAGACAACTATAAACACAACTATAGAGACAACTATAGACACAACTATAGAGACAACTATAAACACAACTATAAACACAACTATAGAGACAACTATAAACACAACTATAGAGACAACTATAAACACAACTATAAACACAACTATAGAGACAACTATAGAGACAACTATAGAGACAACTATAAACACAACTATAAACACAACTATAGAGACAACTATAGACACAACTATAGACACAACTATAGAGACAACTATAAACACAACTATAAACACAACTATAGAGACAACTATAAACACAACTATAGACACAACTATAGACACAACTATAAAGACAACTATAAACACAACTATAGACACAACTATAAACACAACTATAAACACAACTATAAACACAACTATAGAGACAACTATAGAGACAACTATAAACACAACTATAAACACAACTATAGAGACAACTATAAACACAACTATAAACACAACTATAGACACAACTATAGACACAACTATAGACACAACTATAGACACAACTATAAACACAACTATAAACACAACTATAGACACAACTATAGAGACAACTATAAACACAACTATAAACACAACTATAGACACAACTATAAACACAACTATAGACACAACTATAGACACAACTATAAACACAACTATAAACACAACTATAGAGACAACTATAAACACAACTATAAACACAACTATAGACACAACTATAAACACAACTATAGACACAACTATAGAGACAACTATAAACACAACTATAAACACAACTATAGAGACAACTATAGACACAACTATAGACACAACTATAGAGACAACTATAAACACAACTATAAACACAACTATAAACACAACTATAAACACAACTATAAACACAACTATAAACACAACTATAGAGACAACTATAGACACAACTATAGACACAACTATAGACACAACTATAAACACAACTATAAACACAACTATAGACACAACTATAGACACAACTATAAACACAACTATAGACACAACTATAGACACAACTATAAACACAACTATAGACACAACTATAAACACAACTATAAACACAACTATAAACACAACTATAAACACAACTATAGACACAACTATAAACACAACTATAGACACAACTATAGAGACAACTATAAACACAACTATAAACACAACTATAGAGACAACTATAAACACAACTATAGAGACAACTATAGACACAACTATAAACACAACTATAGACACAACTATAAACACAACTATAGACACAACTATAGACACAACTATAAACACAACTATAGACACAACTATAGACACAACTATAGACACAACTATAAACACAACTATAAACACAACTATAGACACAACTATAAACACAACTATAGACACAACTATAAACACAACTATAAACACAACTATAGACACAACTATAGACACAACTATAGACACAACTATGAAACTATAGACACAATATAGACACAACTATAGACACAACATAGACACAACTATAGATCAAACTATAGAAACAACTATTAGACACAACTATAGAACAACTATAACCCAACTATAGACACAACTATAGACACAACTATAGACACAACTATAAACACAACTATAGAACAACTATAACACAACTATAAAACAAATCAAAGACACAACTATAGACACAACTATAGACACAACTATAGACACAACTATAGACACAACTATAGAACAAAACTATAGACACAACTATAGGACAAACTATAGACACAACTATAGACACAACTATAGACACAACTATAGACACAATATTTGCACAACTATAGACACAACTATAGACACAACTATAGACACAACTATAGACACAAATATAGACACAACTATAGAGACAACTATAGAGACAACTATAAACACAACTATAGAGACAACTATGAACACAACTATAAACACAACTATAGAGACAACTATAGAGACAACTATAGACACAACTATAGACACAACAATAAACACAAATATAGAGACAACTATAGAGACAACTATAGAGACAACTATAGACACAATATAGAGACAACTATAACCACAACTATAGAGACAGCTATAGAGACAACTATAGACACAACTATAGACACAACTATAAACACAACTATAGACACAACTATAGAGACAACTATTAACACAACTATAAACACAACTATAGACACAACTATAGACACAACTATAAACACAACTATAGAGACAACTATAAACACAACTATTGACACAACTATAAACACAACTATAGACACAACTATAAACACAACTATAAACAAATCAATAGACACTACTATGGACACAACTATAGACACAACTATAGACACAACTATAGACACAACTATAGACAAAACTATAGACACAACTATAGACACAACTATAGACACAACTATAGATACAACTATAGACACAACTATGGACACAACTATTTGCACAACCATAGACACAGCTGTAGACACAACTATAGACACAACTATAGACACAATATAGACACAACTATAGAGACAACTATAGAGACAACTATAAACACAACTTATAGACAAACTATGAACACATCTATAAACACAACTATAGAGACAACTATAGAGACAACTATAGACACAACTATAGACACAACAATAAACACACATATAGAGACAACTATAGAGACAACTATAGAGACAACTATAGAGACAACTATAACCACAACTATAGAGACAGCTATAGAGACAACTATAGACACAACTATAGACACAACTATAAACACAAATATAGACACAACTATAGAGACAAATATTAACACAATTATAAACACAACTATAGAGACAACTATAGAGACAACTATAAACACAACGATAGAGACAACTATAAACACAACTATTGACACAACTATAAACACAACTATAGACACAACTATAGACACAACTATAAATACAACAATAGAAACAACTATAGACACAACTATAGACACAGCTATAGACACAACTATATACACAACTATAAACAAAACTATAAACACAACTCTAGAAACAACTATTGACACAACAATAGACACAACTATAGACACAACTATAGACACAACTATAGACACAACTATTGTCACAACTATAGAAACAATTATAGACACAACTATAGACATAACTATAACCATAGACACAGCTATAGACACAACTATAGACACAACCATAGACACAACAATAGACACAACTATTGACACAGCTATAGACACAACTATATCCACAACTATCGATACAACTATAGACACAACTATAGAGACAACTATAAACTATAAACACAAATATAGACACAACTATAAACTATAAACACAACTATAAACACAACTATAGACACTACTATAAACACAACTATAGACAAAACTATAAACACAACTATAGACACAACAATAGTCACAACTATAGACACACATATAGACACAGCAATAGACACAACTATAAACACAACAATGAACACAACTATATACACAACTATAGACACAACTATAGACACAACTATAGACACAACTATAGACACAACTATAGACACAACTATAGATACAACTATAGACACAACTATGGACACAACTATATGCACAACCATAGACACAGCTGTAGACACAACTATAGACACAACTATAGACACATATATAGACACAACTATAGACACAACTATAGAGACAACTAAGAACACAACTATAAACACAACTATAGAGACAACTATAGAGACAACTATAAACACAACTATAGAGACAACTATGAACACATCTATAAACAAAACTATAGAGACAACTATAGAGACAACTATAGACACAACTATAGACACAACAATAAACACAAATATAGAGACAACTATAGAGACAACTATAGAGACAACTATAGAGACAACTATAACCACAACTATAGAGACAGCTATAGAGACAACTATTAACACAATTATAAACACAACTATAGAGACAACTATAGAGACAACTATAAACACAACTATAGACACAACTATAGAGACAACTATAGAGACAACTATAAACACAACTATAGAGACAACTATAAACACAACTATAGACACAACTATAGACACAACTATAGAGACAACTATAAAAACAACTATAGAGACAACTATAGAGACAACAATAGACACAACTATAGACACAACTATAAACACAACTATAGAGACAACTATGGAGACAACTATAAACACAACTATAGACACAACTATAGAGACAACTATAGAGACAACTATAAACACAACTATAGAGACAACTATAAACACAACTATAGACACAACTATAGACACAACTATAGAGACAACTATAAACACAACAATAGAGACAACTATAGAGACAACTATAGACACAACTATAGACACAACTATAAACACAACTATAAACACAACTATAAACAAAACTATAGACACAACTATAGACACAATTATAGACACAACTATAGACACAACTATAACTATAGACACAGCTATAGACACAACTATATACACAACCATAGATACAACTATAGACACAACTATAGACACAACTATAGAAACAACTATAGACACAGCTATAGACACAACTATAGACACAAATATAGACACAGCTATAGACACAACTATAGATACAACTATAGACACAACTATGGACACAACTATATGCACAACCATATACACAGCTGTAGACACAACTATTGACACAACTATAGACACATATATAGACACAACTATAGACACAACTATAGAGACAACTATAAACACAACTATAAACACAACTATAGAGACAACTATAGAGACAACTATAAACACAACTATAGATACAACTATGAACACATCTATAAACATAACTATAGAGACAACTATAGAGACAACTATAGACACAACTATAGACAAAACAATAAACACAAATATAGAGACAACTATAGAGACAACAATAGAGACAACTATAGAGACAACTATAAACACAACTATAGACACAACTATAAACACAACTATAGAGACAACTATAAACACAACTATAGAGACAACTATAGAGACAACTATAGACACAACTATAGACACAACTATAAACACAACTATAAACACAACTATAAACAAAACTATAGACACAACTATAGACACAATTATAGACACAACTATAGACACAACTATAACTATAGACACAGCTATAGACACAACTATAGACACAACCATAGATACAACTATAGACACAACTATAGACACAGCTATAGAAACAATTATAGACACAGCTATAGACACAAATATAGACACAAATATAGACACAGCTATAGACACACCTATAGACACAATTATAGACACAACTATATCCACAACTATCAACACAACTATAGACACAACTATAGAGACAACTATAAACTATAAACACAAATATAGACACAACTATAAACTATAAACACAACTATAACCACAACTATAGAGACAACTATAAACACAACTATAAACACAACTATAGAGACAACTATAGAGACAACTATAAACACAACTATAGAGACAACTATGAACACATCTATAAACATAACTATAGAGACAACTATAGAGACAACTATAGACACAACTATAGACACAACAATAAACACAAATATAGAGAAAACTATAGAGACAACTATAGAGACAACTATAGAGACAACTATAACCACAACTATAGAGACAGCTATAGAGACAACTATAGACACAACTATAGACACAACTATAAACACAAATATAGACACAACTATAGAGACAACTATTAACACAATTATAAACACAACTATAGAGACAACTATAGAGACAACTATAAACACAACTATAGAGACAACTATAAACACAACTATAGACACAACTATAAACACAACTATAGAGACAACTATAGAGACAACTATAAACACAACTATAGAGACAACTATAAACACAACTATAGACACAACTATAGACACAACTATAGAGACAACTATAAACACAACTATAGAGACAACTATAGAGACAACTATAGACACCACTATAGACACAACTATAAACACAACTATAAAAACAACTATAAACAAATCAATAGACACAACTATTGACACAACCATAGATACAGCTATAGAAACAACTATAGACACAACTATAGAAACAACTATAGACACAGCTATAGACACAACTATAGACACAACTATAGACACATCTATAGACACAACTATAGACACAATTATAGACACAACTATAGACATAACTATAACCATAGACACAGCTAAAGACACAACTATAGACACAACCATAGACACAACTATAGACACAACTATTGACACAGCTATAGACACAACTATATCCACAACTATCGATACAACTATAGACACAACTATAGAGACAACTATAAACTATAAACACAAATATAGACACAACTATAAACTATAAATACAACTATAAACACAACTATAGACACTACTATAAACACAACTATAGACAAAACTATAAACACAACTATAGACACAACAATAGTCACAACTATAGACACACATATAGACACAGCAATAGACACAACTATAAACACAACAATGAACACAACTATATACACAACTATAGACACAACTATAGACACAACTATAGACACAACTATAGACACAACTATAGACACAACTATAGATACAACTATAGACACAACTATGGACACAACTATATGCACAACCATAGACACAGCTGTAGACACAACTATAGACACAACTATAGACACATATATAGACACAACTATAGACACAACTATAGAGACAACTATAAACACAACTATAAACACAACTATAGAGACAACTATAGAGACAACTATAAACACAACTATAGAGACAACTATGAACACATCTATAAACATAACTATAGAGACAACGATAGAGACAACTATAGACACAACTATAGACACAACAATAAACACAAATATAGAGACAACTATAGAGACAACTATAGAGACAACTATAGAGACAACTATAACAACAACTATAGAGACAGCTATAGAGACAACTATAGACACAACCATAGACACAACTATAAACACAAATATAGACACAACTATAGAGACAACTATTAACACAATTATAAACACAACTATAGAGACAACTATAGAGACAACTATAAACACAACTATAGACACAACTATAGAGACAACTATAAACACAACTATAGACACAACTATAGAGACAACTATAAACACAACTATAGAGACAACTATAGACACAACTATAGACACAACTATAGAGACAACTATAAACACAACTATAAACACAACTATAGAGACAACTATAGACACAACTATAGACACAACTATAGAGACAACTATAAACACAACTATAGACACAACTATAGACACAACTATAGACACAACTATAGACACAACTATAAACACAACTATAGACACAACTATAGACACAACTATAAACACAACTATAGACACAACTATAGACACAACTATAAACACAACTATAGACACAACTATAGACACAACTATAGACACAACTATAAACACAACTATAAACACAACTATAGACACAACTATAGACACAACTATAAACACAACTATAAACACAACTATAGACACAACTATAAACACAACTATAGACACAACTATAGACACAACTATAACACAACTATGACAACTATGAACACAACTATAGACACAACTATAGACACAACTATAGACACAACTATAGACACAACTATAGACACAACTATAGACACAACTATAGAACAACTATAGACACAACTATAGACAAAACTATGCACAACTATAGACACAACTATAGACACAACTATAGACACAACTATAGACACATATATAGACACAACTATAGACACAACTATAGAGACAACTATAAACACAACTATAAACACAACTATAGAGACAACTATAGAGACAACTATAAACACAACTATAGAGACAACTATGAACACATCTATAAACATAACTATAGAGACAACGATAGAGACAACTATAGACACAACTATAGACACAACAATAAACACAAATATAGAGACAACTATAGAGACAACTATAGAGACAACTATAGAGACAACTATAACCACAACTATAGAGACAGCTATAGAGACAACTATAGACACAACTATAGACACAACTATAAACACAAATATAGACACAACTATAGAGACAACTATTAACACAATTATAAACACAACTATAGAGACAACTATAGAGACAACTATAGAGACAACTATAAACACAACTATAGACACAACTATAAACACAACTATAGACACAACTATAGACACAACTATAGACACAACTATAAACACAACTATAGAGACAACAATAGAGACAACTATAGACACAACTATAGACACAACTATAAACACAACTATAAACACAACTATAAACAAAACTATAGACACAACTATAGACACAACTATAGACACAACTATAGACACAACTATAACTATAGACACAACTATAGACACAACTATAGACACAACTATAGATACAACTATAGACACAACTATAGACACAGCTATAGAAACAACTATAGACACAGCTATAGACACAACTATAGACACAACTATAGACACAGCTATAGACACAACTATAGACACAACTATAGACACAACTATATACACAACTATAGACACAACTATAGACACAACTATAGAGACAACTATAAACTATAAACACAACTATAGACACAACTATAAACTATAAACACAACTATAAACACAACTATAGAGACAACTATAGAGACAACTATAAACACAACTATAGAGACAACTATGAACACATCTATAAACACAACTATAGAGACAACTATAGAGACAACTATAGACACAACTATAGACACAACTATAAACACAAATATAGAGACAACTATAGAGACAACTATAGAGACAACTATAGAGACAACTATAACCACAACTATAGAGACAGCTATAGAGACAACTATAGACACAACTATAGACACAACTATAAACACAAATATAGACACAACTATAGAGACAACTATAGAGACAACTATAGACACAACTATAGACACAACTATAGAGACAACTATAAACACAACTATAGACACACTATAAACACAACTAATAAGACAACAATAACAACTATAGAGACAACTATAACCTATAGAACTATAAACACAACTATAACACAACTATAAACACAACTATAGAGACAACTATAACACAAATATAAACACAACTATAGAGACAACTATAGAGACAACTATAAACACAACTATAAACAAACTATAGAGACAACTATAAACACAACTATAGAGACAACTATCGACAAAATAGACACAACTATAGAGACAACTATAAACACAAATATAAACAAAACTATAAACACAACTATAAACACAACTATAAACACAACTATAAACACAACTATAAACACAACTATAAACACAACCATAAACACAACTATAAACAAAACTATAGACACAACTATAAACACAACTATAGACACAACTATAGACACAACTATAAATACAACAATAGACATAACTATAGACACAACTATAGACACAGCTATAGACACAACTATAAACACAACTATAAACAAAACTATAAACACAACTCTAGAAACAACTATTGACACAACAATAGACACAACTATAGACACAACTATAGACACAACTATAGACACAACTATTGTCACAACTATAGATACAACTATAGACACAACTATAGACACAGCCATAGACATAACTATAGATACAACTATAGAAACAACAATAGACACAGCTATTGACACAACTATATACCCAACTATAGACACAACTATAGACACAACTATAAACTATAAACACAAATATAGACACAACTATAAACTATAAACACATCTATAAACAAAACAATAGACAAAACTATAAACAAAACAATGGACACAACTATAAACACAACTATAGATACAACTTTAGGCACAACTATTTACACTACTATTGACATAACTATAAACACAACAATAGACACAACTATAAACACATCAATAGACACAACTATAGACACAGCTATAGACACAACTATAAACACAACTATAGACACAACTATAGACACAACTATAGACACAACTATGAACAAAACTATAGACACAACTATAGACACAACTATAGATACAACTATAGACACAACTATGGACACAACTATATGCACAACCATAGACACAGCTGTAGACACAACGATAGACACAACTATAGACACATATATAGACACAACTATAGACACAACTATAGAGACAACTATAAACACAACTATAGAGACAACTATAAACACAATTATAAACACAACTATAGAGACAACTATAGAGACAACTATAAACACAACTATAGAGACAACTATAAACACAACTATAGACACAACTATAAACAAAACTATTGAGACAACTATAGAGCCAACTATAAACACAACTATAGAGACAACTATTAACACAACTATAGACACAACTATAGACACAACTATAGAGACAACTATAAACACAACTATAGAGACAACTATAGAGACAACTATAGACACAACCATAGACACAACTATAAACACAACTATAAACACAACTATTAACAAAACTATAGACACAACTATAGACACAATTATAGACACAACTATAGACACAACTTTAACTATAGACACAGCTATAGACACAACTATAGACACAACCATAGATACAACTATAGACACAACTATAGACACAACTATAGAAACAACTATAGACACAGCTATAGACACAACTATAGACACAACAATAGACACAGCTATATACACAACTATAGACACAATTATAAACACAACTATAGACACAACTATAGACACAACTATAAACTATAAACACAAATATAGACACAACTATAAACTATAAACACAACTATAAACACAACTATAGACACAACTATAAACACAACTATAGACACAACTATAGACACAACTATTGACACAGCTATAGACACAACTATATCCACAACTATAGACACAAATATAGACACAACTATAAACTATAAACACAACTATAAACACAACTATAGACACAACTATAAACACAACTATAGACACAACTATAAACACAACTATAGACACAACAATAGTCACAATTATAGACACACATATAGACACAGCAATAGACACAACTATAAACACAACAATGAACACAACTATATACACAACTATAGACACAACTATAAACACAACTATAAACACAACTATAAACACAACTATAAACACAACTATGAACACAATAATAGACACAATTATAGACACAACTATAAACACAACTATAAACACAACTATAAACACAACTATAAACACAACTATAAACACAACAATAGACATAACTATAGACACAACTATAAACACAACTATAAACGCAACTATAGACACAACTATAAACACAACTATAGACACAAAAATAGTCACAACGGTAGACACAAATATAGACACAGCAATAGACACAACTATAGACACAACTATAAACACAACAATAAACGCAACTATAAACACAACTATGACCACACCTATAACCACAACCATAAACACAACTATGAACAGTTAAGCAGAACTATGAACATGGTATTACATACGGGGGCTTATTGTGGGAGCGTCATGTTAAACAATTGCACACGGTGCTTTCCTTTGCCTGTTGCAATTACTGCTTGCTAATTCCAAGACTGAATCACAGAGTAAAGGCCAGCTTGGTTTCAGCATATAGTGTTTGTCGATATCTCTTACAAGCTTAGCTCTCGTATATCTTTCAAATATGTCACGTACATGGTCAGGCATTACTGCTTGATTTACTTCCTCCAAGAATATTAAAATGATGGGCTTCCTTCGTTCAAATGCTTCTTCAACTTCCATACGACACCAGTGACTTTCACAGAACGAGGTCGAAACGGCAAAAACGGAAACACACGAATCCCTGATATTATTCATCATTTCTTCAATAATTGATCTGCCAGGTCTAAAGTGTTTATCATCAATGCAAACGATGTCACCTTCAAGCTTAACCCTCTCTCTGAGATGTTGTTCAAGATTTGGATATATCACGTCCAGTACAACATCTCCGTCCAGGCTACTGTATGAGAGCATCGCTATGAAAGATTCGGAGATACGTCTACCTTTGTAGTCCTTTATAAATGTCTGTACTGCGTCTTTAGCTTGATGTTTTTTGTAGATCCGTACAGTAATAAATGTTAGCAGAGAAATGATGACAATGCTTGCAACGCTTGTTAGAATAGAAGCAAGCATGATTGGTGTCTCATAGCATTTGTACTTTGATTTATCAAAGGCTTTAACGTCGATGTTTATTTCATTTTCCTCAAATTCACACTTATTTATAATACCTCCATTGTTGCGTTTCTGAAAAGCAATCACCCATTCTATAGTGTCTACATTTGCACAGGTACATTTTAGTGGATTGTCTGCTATATCGATATTGGTGACGTGCGTTGTTAGTAAATGATCGAGTCGTGTCCTGGAGCCTGCGTCCAGTGTGTATATCATATTCCCGGAGAGATCTAAAACCGTTAGAGTTTTAAACTGCGTTGTGTGAAATGTAACTGATGTGAGGATATTGCCACTGAGGTCAAGAACTTTCAGTTGTGGGTTTCGCACAAACATAATGGCTGGTATATAAGATAACCCATTCTCTGCTAGCGACAGATGTTCCAACAGTGGGAAGCTCTGAAAATTCTGGAGTGGTTGCCATCAACGATAGTCTATTCGAGCCCAGAAATAACCTTCTCATTGTATGAACCCCGTCCAATGAGCTGGGTGACAAGTATTCCATCTGGTTATACGAAAGATCGAGCTCTTGGAGTTTGATGTTTTCTGGCCATTTAACAGTTCCGTTCACTTTGTTAATGTGATTTCTTGCCAAACTGATCACCATCCAGGCCAGGTTGCATTCTGAAAGGTCAACAGTAGTCCCATCTATAATTATTCTCTGAAGCATACCGTTTGCATAGAAGTGCTCAAAGCCGATATAATATGAAAATGTTGAATCCGAATGTGAATTGCAAACATTATTGGAATCTAAATTAGTATAGTCCACATAAATCTCACCAATAAATATATAGCTTATATCAACAGTTTTTATATTATTAAACAATGCTATATATATGTCACTATCTGTACTGTCTATATCTACATTTGCAATAATACAATGCGATATATTTAAACTTTCTAGTTGAACTCTCTTATTGAACGCGTGTATATTCCATATCATAATACTAGTGCCCGACAAACTTAAATGCTTAATGCCTTTATCGCATAGAATGTCATAAAATATGATGTCAAATTCAATTGGGTTGTGCAAAGCTGTCTGAACATTATCTAGCAGCAGTGTATCTAACGCAGGTAATACTTGATGATCAGTTAACACATTCTTCAGACTGTCAACTTGTAAAGTGATACAGTCAGCCAAATTAAGAGTTTGAAGATTAGTTAATCCATAGAAAGCTTCGCGATGAATTTTTCCTAAATATGCTGAATGTAACCCAAGTGTCAATAGTTTTCTCAGTGGCTGAAATACGTGTGGTTCAAAATAGTCCACGTCTGCTGGTTTCGATACCTCACTCAAAAATGTTATATCCAGCAATTCAACAACCGTCCAGCTACTGTCATTGAACGTTTGCAGTGTTAATTTTATTGCAGAACAATCCAGTATATACACATTTGTAATGCCATTAGGCAAACGGTCTGGTATTGTATGCAGACAGGTAATAGTGTTGCCTTCCACATTAGGTTCCTGGTTAGAAGCTGAGATGATGTGTTTCAAAGTGCAACTGGTTAGTATTAGTACATATACTGTGTAGATCATCTTCGGGATCAAGCTATGCTGAAAATATACAATGTACGTTTTTGTTATTTTAAAAACTATTGCTATAAACAGTCAACACCCGACGGATATGTAGTCCAGTGGTAACACGCTGGACTGGTAATCCAGGGATAGCAGGTTCGATCCCCCGTCTGACCCTAATAAAATTAACAGTCTTTCAAATGGGACGTTAAACCGAGGTCTCGTGTCGGTGCTTTACATCGTGCACATAAAAGAACCAGAGGAGACTCTGGAATGGGTCTCTGTCTGTATCATTGCACTATCCTCCAAAAATCTAAAATGACTAATCTCCTCAGGAGGCGTCGCTCATATGGGTAACCGGTAGCGACGATAAATAAACGTAAAACACACACACAGTCAACACCCAAATAAATGCATTTATTAACATATTATTAGCTAAGTGGAAGAGTTGCCATAGCATTCCATTCGAATGATCCACACACGGAAGTATATAACCTGTCATGATTTCGCAGTACTAAATGACAGACGGATCCGTAATCCAGTGGTAACATGCTGGACTGGTAATCCAGGGATCGCAGGTTCGAATCCCCGTCTGACCCTAATAAAATTAACAAGTCTTTCAGATGAGACATTAAACCGAGGTATAATGTCGATTCTGTACAACGGTGCACGTAAAAGAATCAGAGGAGACTCTGGAATGGGTCTCTGTCTGTATCATTACACTATCCTCCAAAATCTAAAATGATTAATCACTTCAGGAGGTGAAACGTAAAACACACACAGTAATAGATGTATGGATAACTATATGTATTGTATATCGTAATAAATATAATCATTTCCGTGTCTAACCTTAAATGTATATGATTTAATTATTTAAAAAGTTCTTATTACCCTGTAATCACAATTTCAAGGTATGTATTCCTTTGTTCATAATATAATTTAATGTGCCCCATTATCCGATCGATATCTTATATTATGTGTAACAGGAAGAAAATTTAATCTTTCTTTTGGAACAGTTTAACTTAGAGTTTACTAGAGGGGTAATTTTCATGTAATGGATTGGTCCGTCAATTTGATCCAATCACATATAATATTAAGTCTTACCTGAACTACACAACACACACAGTCTATGTGCAATGGACTAGACTTGCGATCGTTTAATGCAACTATGTTTAAACTTTATTTATTTCACAACGATTGCGAAGCAAGTCTAAAAACAAATTATATTAATCACTCTCGTTGGCGCGGATGAAAGCGTAAATGTTGTAATTCGTGTGGGAGAAAACCGGAGTATCCGGAGAAAACACACCTGTCCGATCTGGCGACCACCATACCATCTCACATTCTTCCCGGTTCGAGACCTCATTCCTGGTGGAATCCATCGCCATGAAGGAGAGTGAAGAGGCAATGTGGAATTTAAATACCTTGCCTAAGGGCACAATCGTAACGGCTCCAGTGGGACTCGACCTCCGGACCATTCGCACCTGAGGCGAACGCGCATCCACTACGCTATCACGACTTCCACGATACACGATTGACCATACTGTATATAATAATAGACACACAGATAGACAGAAAACAGACATTTTATTTCAAATCCATTAGGCTATAAAGCCCATGAGGTCAACATGCGCACAATACGAACATTGAAAAAACATTTTGTAGTGAAAATCTTCAAAACCAAGTTCATACAAAGGAAGAGAAGGCCCTGTAGTATGATACCGAAAAACATTTGATTTTTAAAATAGTTCCGGAAATATTACTTTTCGTTTTACTTTAATAAAGAAAAATTTAGTGAAATAGTATTTTTAATTTCTTAAAGTCCGCCTCCCTCCGTGGTCGAGTGGTTAAGGTCGCTGACTTGTATACCACTGTAACTTATCGTCACTGATGGTCACGGGTTCGAGCCCCGCTCAGGCCGTGTCTCGTATATATGAAAAAGTTGGCAGTTTCTTACGGAGGTTGGTGCACCCACGTACTGGTTAACCGCTGGAGCCTGCCCAGGAAAGGTGTTGTTAGCTAAACTGCCCGTCGGCGTTATAGCCCAAAATGGTGCTGATGCAGGCGTAAAACCCGAAATATATATATATATACTGAGTCAAAAATGAAACGATACCAAACTAAAAATGACGTAAAACGGATAAAACCATAGAAAGGTTTAATATATTATTACGTATCAGTACCGGGTATCTTATTGCAACGTCAACCAACCATAACCACAGATAAATAAACACCCGATAATCCTGGAACGCCGAATTTCCGATTTGCACGTGCTCCTCAACAAAGACAACTTCCTACACATGTACAAATCGGAAAACCGGTTTATTGTACTGGTATTGCATTATCATCGAGGAAAACACCTTACATACCCATTGTTACCTCTAACAAAATGCCTAGGCTAAACCGCAATCAGAGAATGCATGCCATTGGCATGATTGGCGGCGGTTTACGTCAGCGTGACGTCGCAAATCGACTCGGGGGTTACGCGGATCACGATAACACGTCTAATTCGACGTTATCGAACACATGGATCGGTGGACGACCGTCCAAGATCTGGTCGACCACGTGTGACGACGCGTGAACAGGACCGTCACATTCGGACGTCACATTTACGTGACCGGTTCCTACCTGCTACGCACACAGCTGCCGTTACTCCTGGGATGACCAACAATCGCATCAGTGCACAAACAGTCAGGAACCGGCTCGGTGAACGTGGCATTCGTGCCTATCGGCCATACGTTGGACCCATCCTGACACGACGTCACCGTGACGTACGGCGGGAATGGACGACGGAACGTGCTCGCTGGACTCGGTTACAGTGGAATTCGGTGATGTTTAGCGATGAATCGCGGTTCTGTTTGCGTCGAGCGGATGGCAGAGAGCGGGTATATCGCAGACGCGGTGAACGTTACGCCGACGCATGTGTATGTCAGGTCGATCTGTTCGGGGGCGGAAGCGTTATGGCATGGGGCGGTATCACCTTCGGCAGTCGCACTGAACTGTTAGTGGTGGACGGGAACCTAAGCGCCCAGCGGTACTGTGATGAGATCCTTGCGCCAGTTGTTGTGCCGTTCTTTAACGCCAACAGAAACGTCACACTGTTCCAACAGGACAACGCCAGGTGTCATCTTGCTCGGATTTCCACCACATTATTGGAGCAGAACAATATTGAAACGCTGCCGTGGCCTGCTTTGTCACCAGACTTGTCACCCATAGGAACATTTGTGGGATACGTTAGACCGCCGCGTCAGACGACGTCAGCCGGTAACGTTAAACCAACTGAGGGATGTTTTGCGTCAGGAGTGGACAAATATTGACCAGCAAGAGATTCAGACACTCTTCCGTTCGATGCGACGGCGGTGCATTGCAGTGAGAGACGCAAATGGTGCCCATACTCGGTATTGACGTCTGTGTGAAAACTCCATTAGACCCCTGTCCGACGAATTACGTCATCACGCAGCAGACAGTTTCGGAGGCTCATTATGCTTTATGTGCTCCTCTTTCAAACATGTTGGAATATCATCTTATGAATTTTTCAAAGAATGTTCTTAATAAATGTTGAAATTATAGACACACCAGGTATCGTTTATTTTTTGACTCAGTATATATTAAATTTTGTCAAGAATGGCATGTATAATACAATGGATATGCATATATGCGTGTGTGTTGTGTGTATTACGTTTATTTATCGTCGCTACCGGTTGCCCATATAAGCACCGCCTCCTGAAAAGATTAGTCATTTCAGATTTTTGGAGGATAGAGCAATGATACAGACAGAGACCCATTCCAGAGTATCCTCTGGTTCTTTTACGTGCAATGTGTACAGCACCGACACGAGACCTCGGTTTAATGTCTGCGATCCCTGGATTACCAGTCCAGCGTGTTACCACTGGACTATAGAGCCGTCCATTGCATATATACCTTACCCGCATGTATATATGTATATATATATGATATATCTTTATTTCGTATTAAACCATTTCTAGCCCATGAACAAAGCATCAGTACAAAACATTACAAAGTGAAACATGCATGGTAAGATGGTGACGAACAGTAATCTCAACGACCAATTATGGGAGAGACATACATTCTTATAAACAAAACAAACAAAATAAACAAGAATTGAATATTAATCTTTGAAATCAATATTAACTATTAAGATCTGATTAAATATTGACAAATGATCGACGACGTTCAAATGCTTTAAAAACGTATACAGATAATTTCCGAATTACATACACAAAACATTAATTACATACAAGCTGCTGAAATAAATGTGTTGAAGATATAGTACCATGTTGTTTTATATTAATTAATAATATCCGTATAGTCGTCAATCTTTACATATATACATCAAATCATATTCCAATATATTGTTTAAAGATAACATCTGGCCCCAAGGTTATAAAACTTTTTTCCAATCTCAAAACTCAGTCTCAAGAGTCTGATTGGTTCAGCTGACAGGAACACTCAGAATCAACCAATCAGATCATTTGAGTTTGAGATATGAGAACAGTTTTATAACCTCGGGGCCTGTTCACATAAAATATGAGCTTTAGATTATGGTACACGCACTTACTTGATTCAACTATGAACGGTAAAAACCAAACGTATGTCCTGGTCGTAGTTCACGAAAACTTACGAAGGCTTTGGCGGAGATTAATTAGTCTCAGATGAATGTTGCCAAACAATTCAATAAACGTATAAATACCGCACGATAATGACAACATTATCGGAAATAGTACAAGCATTATGTTAATAATTGTGCAACAAATGGGAAAAGCATGAACATTGGCACGAATACTCCTTGGACATATACAATATTCAAACAAAAGAGAACTACTCAATATCTTACAATATGACCGCCGTATCGGCCATTTTTAAAATGGCCATATTAATAATTATTTTATGTCATATTTCTTACATTATATTTTCTTTTATGAGAATTTGTTGATTTCATTCTGCTTCTTATAGTCTTAAAGTGTCATAGCAAAGTCAGGATGGACATATCTAGTGAATAAAGCAGCTTTATTTGCCAAATATGTGTAATGTACGTTACTATAGCTCTGTGGTAACATACAAAAGTAGTAAATATCCAAATCAACATAAATTCTGATCTTAGCGACCAACATTGTTTAATGATAAACATTAAAACCATGTTATACTAATGTATTTATCTAATTTACATGACAGGACCACCACACATATAAGTAATTTCAACAACAAATGTAATTTACGTGACAAAGAACAATATTATACACTGAATGGCTATTCATGAATAAAAATTATGCACATTGAAACTCACGATTGTTATTGCTTCATGAACATTTTCTATAACACACAAATGAGTATTTGCTTACAGTAATGAAACACTTATTTGTACATGAATGTATAATTTAACCATGTTATTGTATATATTTTCCAGATATATGTTATCAAATTATGTAATGATATAACTTTCTAACTGTATATGGATTACAAGCCATCTGGTTAAATGTACACCAATTAATTGATTAATTGATAAAACTGTACTGTTCCTTCTTTCTACATTGAAATCTGTTATGGTCTACTTCTAGTGACTGTTATTATAGAATTGAAAATCAGAGAACACCTTCAATCGCTAATTATCTTCTTCCATTACAAAGTCCACACTCAGAATTCATCCACGATCACAATCGCCACTACATTGATATAAGTCAGTGCATGTGAGGTCTGCCTTTCTGCATTTGCATCTAACCGGGAGCCTAAATCTAGTTTGCAGGAACATTTTATGAGCTCCTTGCATATAGCTGCGGCTCTTTGCAAACTTGTCCAGAAGAGCTGCCACTTATTTCCAACTTTTCTCCATCTCCAGTTTGCTGGTGACGGTAGTTCTTGCATTTACTCAAGCGAATGTCCCCCAACAGAACCCGGCCTGATACATCACATGATTAACATGTTCTCTCAGTGCTGCAGATATTGGGGGAATGAAGTCTATTGATCTTCCTTATCTCGTAAACAGTTCCTTCCTTGTGTTGTTTACACTCTTTGATGAAGTTGTCCTGTCAAACAAGAGACATACAAACCTTTCAATCACAGGCATAACTTCATTCAATGTATCGACATTAGGATTTTCAATCATCGCAATAAATGAGTGAGTCACATCATCATAAACCATCCAAGTATCAAATGCAGTTGATTGCCTTTAATAATAAACTTGGAGGTTTGGTCACATCCTGTCATGGCATCAAACAAAGGGCAATGCCCTCGATTTTCTATTACCCGGGTGTTGCACAATTGCGTGTACCGGATAAAACCGTGTATCCTTCCCAGTACCAACCAAACCCATAATTGATCTAATGTATTGATCTAATTTGTTATACATGCCGACAGCAATTACTAAAACATCGGAGTCGACAGATCTTATCAGTACACGTGTATGCCCCTGCGTTGCTACATTGTCAACATGCAACATCATACGGGTGTCGGCCTCTTCATAGTTCCTGAAATCAATTTCAGGCAAATCTTATTCGATATCACTTTGCGTCTTTTTGTAGACACTATCTGCTTATGTTCAATTTCTGTAACCTTTTCTGCAAGATAACTGAACAGTTCTTCCTTATTTTGAACATATTTCAAGAACTATTGCCATTGTCCAAGTATTCTTGTATCTGGAAGCACCTTTCTTCTTATTCCTGTATCTCGATCTTCTCTTACTGCTTGCTTCAAACGTTCCTTAATGTATTCGTCCCAAACTATTGATATCTATCCTTTCCACATGTTCAAGCTGATGTTCAATGTACGGTTTATAGATAATTTCAGCGTAGTCTTTAAATGTCACACACCCTGTTGTCTTTAACATATTAACTGTCTCTGCTCCATCCAGAACCAGTGCATCTACCTCAGGTTTCTCTATTTTCGTCACGTCTGGTAAACAACTCAGCAACTTGAATTTACTTGACCCACCCTTCATTTTTCCAAACTGTGATAGTGATGGTGGAATATCATGGGCGAAAATCTCCATCTCCAAATTATCATCTCTGACCTGGCATGAAATATATAGCTGCCCAAACAGTGATATATTCTGTTTCATTGAGGGCAACTCCTTCTTTTCTTTTGAAATTTGTCTTTGGAAATTGTCTACTAAATAATGGGAATTTGTTCCGTTTGATTGGGTCACACAATGACAATATGTTTTCTCCCATCCTCTGTTGGACAAATGTCATATGCTGTTCTTGACCTACTCGCTCTATATTACGGACAGTTTCAATAACGTTTTCATCAGCTATATCTCGCGAACCAAACCTGATAACATCTTCAGATGTTTCAAGAAATGGATTACCTAGCTTTTAAATTGTGTCCTGTAAGTCAGTTACTTGCTTTTTGAATTGCTTCTGGATACTTTCACTTTGCTCATTGTGCTTACGATTTGGACCCTTTCTCTGCTCAGTCGTGATGTTATCAACCTCAGCCTCGACCGCCTGGACCACTCGTGCTATTTCTGGACCGCTTACCATCCATCGTAACAGTTGTGGTGGGTTTTCTAGCAGACCAACAGTTCCACGATCACCTTTAACAAACTTGTTGTTCTGCTCATGTGCTTGATCAATAGGGATTGCAGAAACTGCGTGTAATGACTTATTTACAACAAACTTTCCATTTGCAAACTCTTTTGCGACATCTGTATTCCTACTTTCTAACAATTTCATGTCCCTCGTGTGGAAAGATGCCCATCCGGCATAGTTTGGGAGGTCCAATGCGAATAACCACCCGATGAGGCACACAAGGGACTCTTGGTAACCCATAAAGTCTCCCTCCCTCAAAGTCCCTATAAGTCAGCATAGTTCAAACGTCAGCGTAATCGACCAATACTGAGATTGAGGAGAATCTGATTCCCTCCGATTTCTTCATTCTTCAAAGCTCTGGTCAGTGTCACTTGTAGCTTCTAATACAGGGTCCTGACCTTCAGCAGCATATCCTTTCGCTGTACTTTCCATGTCAAACGTGCCGCATTCTTGAAGCTTACCCATTTCATCATGTTCGCCTTCCCCACAGAAGAAGCACATTCCAAACTCAGACCTGGCTACATGCTGTGAACTATATCTTGTTACTTTAGGAGTAGATGTTGATGGTTCATCCAAATTAGCTGATTCTGAAGATCTTTTCCATAACATAGGTGATCTGTGGTATTTATCGTATTTGGTTCTACACACCTTATGCCATTTTGCACCATTAATTGCACACAAACTTGCTATAGATTCTTGTTCATGTTCTAAAGTCTCAATATGCTTAGGCAAAGAAATATCATGGAGTTCATAATAGCTTCTTTTATCTGATTCAAACTGTTTATAACTACTTTCATAAGTCGTCCGTGATCTGGGGTTTTGTAATACATATTTAGTTTGTTCTTAACATATCACACATATATACTAATCAATCTTACTCTGCACTGGCTCAGACATTATACCCAGTCTATCATTTCAATGTTCAGTGTGTTAGTACAATCGTCAAAATAAGAAACTCTTATGAGTAAAATGCATAGCTCTGGCTGTGGTGCCCCGGGTTGACTATTTTGTGTGATTTTGTACAGGTTTGATCTTAAGTTCGAAATAACTCAGCATATATTTGGATCAGGATCCAGGTATAACATTTCAAATACAAGATATGAGTATGTTTCACAGACATGTTCACTTATTAATAATTAGTTTCAGAAATATTTTGTATTTGTAATAAGATATATGTTAATAAGCGTATCATATCTTCTATATCACTTTGGAAACAAATGAATAAAAAGCATAATCTCACATCAAATCATGTTCTGTTTAGGACAATCTTGCTTCACAGCGGCCATTTTGTTTTACAAAAATCCACCATTGTGTATGTTGTGGCACTTATTTGGGATTACACAACTATAAACTATACAATAGGCACACCAATAGACACAGCTATAGACACAACAATAAACGATAAACACAACTATTGACACAACAATACACACAACTATAAACAAAACTACAAACACAAAGAGACACACCTATAGTCAAATATATAAACATAACTATAGACACAACAATAAACACAAATATAGACATAACTATAAACACAACTATTGACACAACTATAGACACAACCATAGACACAACTATTGACTCATATATAAACACAAAAATAGACAACAATATAAACACAACTATAGACACCACTATAGACACAACCATAGACACACATATAGACACAACTATAAACGCATCTATAAACACCAATAGACAAAATTATAAACACAACTATAGACACAACTTTAGGCACAACTATTTACACTACTATTGACATAACTATAAACACAACTATAGACACAACTATAAACACAACTATAGACACAACTATAGACACAACTATAGACACAGCTATAAACACAACTATTGACACAGCTATAGAAACAGCTATAGACACAACTATGAACACAACTATAGACACAACTATAGACACAACCATAGACACAACTATTGACACATATATAAACAAAAAAATAGACAAAACTATAAACACAACTATAGACAAAACTATGAACACAACTATAGACACCACTATAGACACAATCATAGACACAAATATAGACACAACAATAAACACAAATATAGACATAACTATAAACACAACTATTGACACAACTATAGACACAACCATAGACACAACTATTGACACATATATAAACACAAAAATAGACAACACTATAAACACAACTATAGACAAAACTATGAACACAACTATATACACCACTATAGACACAACCATAGACACACATATAGACACAACTATAAACACATTTATAAACACCAATAGACAAAGCTATAAACACAACTATAGACACAACTTTAGGAACAACTATTTACACTACTATTGACATAACTATAAACACAACTATAGACACAACTATAAACACAACTATAGACACAATTATAGACACAACTATAGACACAGCTATAAACACAACTATAGACACAGCTATAGACACAGCTATAGACGCAACTATGAACACAACTATAGACACAACTATAGACACAGCTATAGACACAGCTATAGATGCAACTATGAACACAACTATAGACACAACTATAGACACAACCATAGACACACCTATTGACACATATATAAACACAACTATAGACAGAACTATTAACACAACTATAGACACAACGATAGACACAACTATAGACACAACTATAGACACAACTATAAACAAAACTATAGACACAAACATAGACACAGCTATTGACACAACTATAAACACAACTATAGACACAACTATAGACACAACTATAGACACAACTATAAACAAAACTATAGACACAACTATAGACACAACTATAGAAACAACTATAGACACAACTATAGACACAACTATAGAAATAACTATAGACACAACAATAGACACAACTATGGACACAACTATTGACACAACTATATACACAGCTATGCACACAACTATTGACACAACTATAAACAAAACTATTGACACAACTATAGACACAACTATAAACAAAACTATAAACACAACTATAGACACAACAATAGACACAACTATAGACACAACTATAAACAAAACAATAGACACAACTATAGACACAACTATAGACACAACTATAGACACAACTATAAACACAACTATAAACACAACTATAGACAAAACTATAGACACACCTATAGACACAACAATAGACACAACTATATACACAACTATAGACACAGCTATCGACACAACTATAGACACAGCTATAGACACAACTATTGACACAACTATAGAGACAACTATTAACACAACTATAGAGACAACTATAGAGACAACAATAGAGACAACTATAAACACAACTATAGACAAAACTATAACACAACTATAGACACAACTTTAGGCACAACTATATACACTACTATTGACATAACTATAAACACAACTATAGACACAACTATAAACACAACTATAGACACAACTATAGACACAGCTATTGACACAACTATAAACACAACTATAGACACAACTATATACACAAATATAGACACAACTATTGACACAACTATAGACACAACTATAGACACAACAATAGACACAACTATTGACACAACTATTGACACAACTATAGACACAACTATTGACAAAACTATTAACAACACAATAGACACAACTATAGACACAACTATAGACACAACTAAAGACACAACTATGGACACAACTATTGACACAACTATATACACAGCTATGCACACAACTATATATGCACACAACTATAGACACACCTATAAACAAAACTATAAACACAACAATATACACAACTATAGACAAAACCATGTACACAGCAATAGACACAACTATTAACACAACAATAGACACAACTATAAACACACCTATAAACACACCTATAGACACAACTATAAACACAACTATAAACACAACTATAGACACAACTATAGACACAACTATAGACATAACTATAGACACAACTATAGACACAACTATAAACAAAACTATAGACACAACTATAGACACAACTATAGAAACAACTATAGACACAACAATAGACACAACTATAGAAATAACTATAGACACAACAATAGACACAACTATGGACACAACTATAGACACAGCTATTGACACAACTATAAACACAACTATAGACACAACTATAGACACAACTATAGACACAACTATAGACACAACTATAAACAAAACTATGGACACAACTATAGACACAACTATAGACACAACTATAGACGCAACTATAGACACAACTATAAACACAACTATATACACAAATATAGACACAACTATTGACACAACTATAAACACAACTATTGACATAACTATAGACACAACTATAGAGACAAGAATAAACACAACTATAGACACAACTATAGACACAACAATAAACACAACTATAGACACAAAAATAGAGACAACTATAAACACAACTATAGACACAACTATTGACACAACAATAGACACAACTATAGACACAACTATATACACATCTATAGACACAACTATAAACACAATTATAAACACAACTATAGAAACAACTATAGACACAACTATGGAGACAACTATATACACAACTATTAACACAACAATAAACACAACTATAGACACAACAATATACACAACTATAGACAAAACAATAGACACAACTATAGACACTACAACTATAGAAACAACTATCGACACTACAACTATAGAAACAACTTTAAACACAACTATTGACACAACTATAAACATAACGATAAACACAACTATGACCACAACTATAACCACAACAATAGACACAACTATCAACAGTTAAGCAGAACTTTGAACATGGTATTACACACTGGGTCGTATTGTGGGAGAGTCATGTTAAACAATTGCACACGGTGCTTTCCTTTTCCTGTTGCAATTACTGCTTGCTAATTCCAAGACTGAATCACAGAGTAAAGGCCAGCTTGGTTTCAGCATATAGTGTTTGTCGATATCTCTTACAAGCTTAGCTCTCGTATATCTTTCAAATATGTCACGTACATGGTCAGGCATTACTGCTTGATTTACTTCCTCCAAGAATATTAAAATGATGGGCTTCCTTCGTTCAAATGCTTCTTCAACTTCCATACGACACCAGTGACTTTCACAGAACGAGTTCGAAACAGCAAAAACGGAAACACAGGAATCCCTGATATTATTCATCATTTCTTCAATAATTGTTCTGCCAGGTCTAAAGTGTTTATCATCAATGCAAACGATGTCACCTTCAAGCTTAACCCTCTCTCTGAGATGTTGTTCAAGATTTGGATATATCGCGTTCAGTACAACATCTCCGTCCAGGCTACTGTATGAGAGCATCGCTATGAAAGATTCGGAGATACGTCTACCTTTGTAGTCCTTTATAAATGTCTTTACTGCGTCTTTAGCTTGATGTTTTTTGTAGATCCATACAGTAATAAATGTTAGCAGAGAAATGATGGCAATGCTTGCAACGCTTGTTAGAATAGAAGCAATCATGATTGTTGTCTCATAGCATTTGTACTTTGATTTATCAAAGGCTGTAACGTCGATGTTTATTTCATTTCCCTCAAATTCACACTTATTTATAATACCTCCATTGTTGCGTTTCTGAAAAGCAATCACCCATTCTATAGTGTCTACATTTGCACATGTACATTTTAGTGGATTGTCTGCTATATCGATATTGGTGCCGTGCGTAGTTAGTAAATGATCGAGTCGTGTCCTGGAGCCTGCGTCCAGTGTGTATATCATATTCCCGGAGATATCTAAAACCGTTAGAGTTTTAAACTGCGTTGTGTGAAATGTAACTGATGTGAGGATATTGCCTCTGAGGTCAAGAACTTTCAGTTGTGGGTTTCGCACAAACATATTGGCTGGTATATAAGATAACCCATTCTCTGCTAGCGACAGATGTTCCAACAGTGGGAAGCTCTGAAACAATTCTGAGAATTCTGGAGTGGTTGCCATCAACGATAGTCTATTCGAGCCCAGAAATAACCTTCTCATTGTATGAACCCCGTCCAATGCGGTGGGTGACAAGTATTCCATCTGGTTATACGAAAGATCGAGCTCTTGGAGTTTGATGTTTTCTGGCCATTTAATAGTTCCGTTTATTTTGTTAATGTGATTTCTTGCCATACTAATCACCTTCCAGGCCAGGTTGCATTCTGAAAGGTCAACAGTAGTCCCATCTATAATTATTCTCTGATAAATACCGTTTGCATAGAAGTGCTCCAAGACGATAAAATATGAAACTTTAGAATCCAAATGTGAATTGCAAACATTATTGGAATCTAAATTAGTATATTCCAGATAAAGCTTACCAATAAATATATAGCTTATATCAAGAGTTTTTATATTATTTAACAATGTTATATATATGTCACTATCTGTAATGTCTATATCTCCATATGTAATAATACTTTGCGATATATTGAAACTTTCTAGTTGAACTCTCTTATTGAACGCGTGTATATTCCGTATCATAATACTAGTGCCCGACAAACTTAAATGCTTGATGCCTTTATCGCATAGAATGTCATAAAATAGGGTGTCAAATTCAATTGGGTTTCGCAAAGCTGTCTGAACATTATCTAGCAGCAGTGTATCTAACGCAGGTAATACTTGATGATCAGTTAACACTTTCTTCAGACTGTCAACTCGTAAAGTGATACAGTCAGCCAAATTAAGAGTTTGAAGATTAGTTAATCCATAGAAAGCTTCGCCATTAATTGTTCGAATATATGCTGAATGTAACCCAAGAGTCAATAGTGTTCTCAGTGGCTGAAATACGTGTGGTTCAAAATAGTCCACGTCTGCTGGTTTCGATACCTCACTCAAAAATGTTATATCCAGCAATTCAACAACCGTCCAGCTACTGTCATTGAACGTTTGCGGCGTTAATGTTATTGCAGAACAATCCAGTATATACACATTTGTAATGCCATTAGGCAAACGGTCTGGTATTGTATGTAGAATGGTAATAGTGTTGCCTTCCACATTAGGTTCCTGGTTAGAAACTGAGATGATGTGTTTCAAAATGCAACTGGTTAGTATTAGTACATAGACTATGTAGATCATCTTCGGGATCAAGCTATGCTGAAAATATACAATGTGTTTTTGTTATTTTAAAAACTATTGCTATAAACAGTCAACATCCGATGGTCAGTGGTAACACGCTGGACTGGTAATCCAGGGATCGCAGGTTCGATCCCCCGTCTGACCCTAATAAAATTAACAGTCTTTCAGATGGGACGTTAAACCGAGGTCTCTAGTCGGTGCTTTACACCGTGCAGGTAAAAGAACCAGAGGAGACTCTGGAATGGGTCTCTGTCTGTATCATTGCACTATCCTCCAAAAATCTAAAATGACTAATCTCTTCAGGAGGCGTCGCTCATATGCGTAACCGGTAGCGACGATAAATAAACGTAAAACACACACACAGTCAACACCCAAATAAATGCATTTATTAACATATTATTAGCTAAGTGGAAGAGTTGCCATAGCATTCCATTCGAATGATCCACACACGGAAGTATATAACCTGTCATGATTTCGCAGTAATAAATGACACACGGATATGTAGTCCAGTGTTAACATGCTGGACTGGTAATCCAGGGATCGCAGATTCGATCCCCCGTCTGACCCTAATAAAATTAACAGTCTTTCAGATGAGACATTAAACCGAGGTCTAATGTCGATTCTGTACAACGTGCACGTAAAAGAATCAGAGGAGATTCTGGAATGGGTCTCTGTCTGTATCATTACACTATCCTCGAAAATCTAAAATGATTAATCACTTCAGGAGGTGTCGCTCATATGGGCAACCGGTAGCGACGATAAATAAACGTAAATCACACACAGTACTAAATGTATGGGTAACTATATGCTTTGTATTTCGTAATAAATATAATCATTTCCGAAACAATCAATTTAAAAATAAAAGCAATTGTCACTAGCAGAAGATGGAACAAAATTTACCTTCTTATAAAGACTGTCCAAACATAAATGTATATGATTTAATTATTAAAATTCTTATTACTTTGTATTCCCAATTTCAAGTCATGCATTCATTTGTTCATAATATAATTTAATGTACCCCATCATCCAGCCGATATGTGTAACAGGTAGAGAATTTAATGTACCCCATCATCCGATCGATATCTTATATTATGTGTAACAGGAAGAGAATTTAATCTTTCTTTTGGAACAGTTTAACTTAGAGTTTACTAAAGGGGTAATTTTCATGTAATGGATTGGTCCGTCAATTTTATCCAATCGCATATAATATTAAGTCTTACCTGAACTATACAACACACACCGTATATTTGCAATGGACTAGACTTGCGATCGTTTATTGTAACTATGTTTAAACTTTATTTATTTCACAACAATTGCAAAGCAAGCTTAAAAACAAATTATATTAATCACTCTCGTTGGCGCGGATGAAAGCGTAAATGTTGTAATTCGTGTGGGAGAAAACCGGAGTATCCGTGGAAAACACACCTGTCCGATCAGGCGACCACCATACCATCTCACATACTTCCCGGTTCGAGACCTCATTCCTGATGGAATCAATCGCCATGTAGGAGAGTGAAGAGGCAATGTGGAATTTGAATACCTTGCCTAAGGGCACAATCGTAACGGCTCCAGCGGGACTCGACCTCCGGACCATTCGCACCTGAAGCGAACGCGTATCCACTACGCTATCACGACTTCCAGGATACACGATTGAACATACTATATATAATAATAGACACACAGATAGACAGAAAACAGACATTTTATATCAAATACATTAGGCTATAAAGCCCATGTGGTCAACATGCCCACAATACAAGATACGGACATTGAAACAACATTTTGTTGTGAAAATCTTCAAAACAAAGTTCATACATAGGAAGAGAAGGCCCTGTAGTATGATACCGAAAAACATTTGATTTTTAAAATAGTTCCGGAAATATTACTTTTCGTTTTACTTTAATAATTTTGTCTTGCAAGAATGGCATGCATAATACAATGGATATGCATATATGCGTGTGTGTTGTGTGTATTACGTTTTTTTATCGTCGCTACCGGTTGCCCATATAAGCGACGCCTCCTGAAGAGATTAGTCATTTCAGATTTCTGGAGGATAGTGCAATGATACAGATAGAGACCCATTCCAGAGTATCCTCTGGTTCTTTTACGTGCAAGGTGTACAGCACCGACACGAGACCTCGGTTTAATGTCTGCGATCCCTGGATTACCAGTCCAGCGTGTTACCACTGGACAAGAGATTCGTCCATTGCATATACACCTTACCGCATGTATATATATATATATATATATGTATATATATATGATATATCTTTATTTCGTAATAAACCATTTCTAGCCCATGAACAAAGCATCAGTACAAAACATTACAAAGTGAAACATGCATGGTAAGATGGTGACGAACACTAATCTCAACGACCAATTATGGGAGAGACATACATTCTTATAAACAAAACAAACAAACAAACAAGAATTGAATATTAATCGTTGAAATCAATATTAACTATTAAGATCTGATTAAATATTGACAAATGATCGACGACGTTCAAATGCTTTAAAAACGTATACAGATAATTTCCGAATTACATACACAAAACATTAATTACATACAAGCTGCTGAAATAAATGTGTTGAAGAAATAGTACCATGTTGTTTTATATTAATTAATACTATCAGTATAGTCGTCATTCTTTACATATATACATCAAATTATATTCCAATATATTGTTTAAAGTTAACATCTGGCCCCAAGGATATAACACTTTTCTCCAATCTCAAAACTCAGTCTCAAGCGTCTGATTGGTTCAGCTGACAGGAACATTCATAATCAACCAATCAGATCATTTGGGATATGAGAACAGTTTTATGACCTCCTCGGGGCCTGTTCACATTCATATATACAATTTCTATAATTTTCTCATTTATGAGAATAAGACAATATCTGGTGGACACACGTGCATATACATTAGGTTTACGTGGTGATAAATATATATTATTTTATGGCATCCAACACCCACTAGGACAACATTCCATAATACATTAAACTGAGACATTTGCATATTCCGTGAACTTACTTCGTTAATAATCGATTTCCGAAGTAAAATATGAGCTTTAGATTATGGTACACGTACTTACTTGATTCAACTATGAACGGTAAAAACCTAACGTATGTCCTGGTCGTAGTTCACGAAAACTTACGAAGGCTTTGGCGGAGATTAATTAGTCTCAGATTAATGTTTCCAAACAATTCAATAAACGTATAAATACCGCACGATAATGACAACATTATCGGAAATAGTACAAGCATTATGTTAATAATTGTGCAAAAAATGGGGAAAGCATGAACATTAGCATGAATACTCCTTGGATATATACAATATTCAAACAAAAGAGAACTACTCAATATCTTACAAAATGACCGACGTATCGGCCATTTTAAAAATGGCCGCCATATTAATAATTATTTTATGTCATATTTCTTAGTAAATATCCAAATCAAAATAAATTCTGATCTTAGCGAGCAACATTGTTTAATGATAAAAATTAAAACCATGTTATACTAATGTATTTATCTAATTTACATGACAGGACCGCCACACATATAAGTAACTTCAACAACAAATGTAATTTACGTGACAAAGAACAATATTATACACTGAATGGTTATTCATGAATAAAAATTATGCACATTGAAACTCACGATTGTTATTGCTTCATGAACATTTTCTATAACACACAAATGAGTATTTGCTTACAGTAATGAAAAACTTATTTGTACATGAATGTATAATGTAACCATGTTATTGTATATATTATCCAGATATATGTTATCAAATTATGTAATGATATAACTTTCTAACTGTATATGGATTACAAGCCATCTGGTTAAATGTACACCAATTAATCGATAAAACTACCATTCCTTCTGTCTACATTGAAATCTTTTATGGTCAACTTCTAGTGGCTGTTATTATAGAATTGAAAATCAGAGAACACCTTCAATCGCTAATTATCATCTTCCATTACAAAGACTACACTCAGAATTCATCCACGATCACAATCGCCACCACATTGATATAAGTCAGTGCATGGGAGGTCTGCCTTTCTGCATTTACATCTACCCCGGCAGCCTAAATCTATTTTGCAGGAACATTTTGTGAGCTCCTTGCATATAGCTGCGGCTCTTGGCAAACTTGCCCAGAAGGGCTGCCACTTATTTCCAACTTTTCACCATCTCTAGTTTGCTGGTGACGGTAGTTCTTGCATTTCCTCAAGCGACTGTCCCCAAAAGAACCCTGCCTGATACATCACATGCTTAACATGTTCTCTCAGTGCTGTAGATATTGATCTATAAGTCTATTGATCATCCTTTTCTCGTAAACAGTTCCTTCCGTGTGCTGTTTACACTCTCTGATGAAGTTGTTCTGTCATACAAGAGACATACAAACCTTTCAATCACAGGCATAACTTCATTCAATGTATCGACATTAGGATTTTCAATCATCGCAATAAATGAGTGAGTCACATCATCATAAACCATCCAAGTATCAAATGCAGTTTCTTGCCTTTAATAATAAACTTGGAGGTTTGGTCACATCCTGTCATGGCATCAAACAAAGGGCAATGCCCTCGATTTTCTATTACCCAGGTGTTGCACAATTGCGTGTACCGGATAAAACCGTGTATCCTTCCCAGTACCAACCAAACCCATACTTGATCTAAGGTATTTGGGAATTTGTTATACATGCCGACAGCAATTACTAAAACATTGGAGTCGACAGATCTTATCAGTACACGTTTATGCCCCTGCTTTGCTACATTGTCAACATGCAACATCATACGGGTGTCGGCCTCTTCATAGTTCCTCAAATCAATTTCAGGCAAATCTTATTCGATATCACTTGGTGTCTTTTTGTAGACACTATCTGCTTATTTTCAATTTCTGTAACCTTTTCTGCAAGATAACTGAACAGTTCTTCCTTATCTTGAACATTGTTCAAGAACTCTTGCCATTGTCCAGGTATTCTTGTATCTGGAAAGCACCTTTCTTCTTATTCCTGTATCTCGATCATCTCTTACTGCTTGCTTCAAACTTTCCTTAATGTATTCGACCCAAACTATTGATATATATCCTTTCCACATGTTCAAGCTGATGTTCAATGTACGGTTTATAGATACTTTCAGCGTAGTCTTTAAACGTCACACACCCTGTTGTCTTTAACATATTAACTGTCACTGCTCCATCCAGAACCAGTGCATCTACCTCAGGTTTCTCTGTTTTCGTCACGTCTGGTAAACAACTCAGCAACTTGGATTTACTTGACCCACCCTTCATTTTTCCAAACTGTGATAGTGATGGTGGAAAATCATGGGCGAAAATCTCCATCTCCAAATTACCATCTCTGACCTGGCATGAAATATATAGCTGCCCAAACAGTGATACATTCTGTTTCATTGAGGGCAACTCCTTCTTTTCTTTTGAAATTTGTCTTTGGAAATTGTCTACTAAATAATGGGAATTTGTTCCGTTTGATTGGGTCACTCAATGACAATATGTTTGCTCCCATCCTCTGTTGGACAAATGTCATATGCTGCTCTTGACCTACTCGCTCTATATTACGGACAGTTTCAATAACGTTTGCATCAGCTATATCTCGCGAACCACCAAAACTGATAAAATCTTCAGATGTTTCAAGAAATGGATTACCTAGCTTTTAAATTGTGTCCTGTAAGTCAGTTACTTGCTTTTTGAATTCATTCTGGATACTTTCACTTTGCTCATTGTGCTTACGATTTGGACCCTTTCTCTGCTTAGTCGTGATGTTATCAACCTCAGCCTCGACCGTCTGGACCACTCGTGCTATTTCTGGACCGCTTACCATCCATCGTAACAGTTGTGATGGGTTTTCTAGCAGACCAACAGTTCCACGATCACCTTTAACAAACTTGTTGTTCTGCTCGTGTGCTTGATCAATAGGGATTGCAGAAACTGCGTGTAATGACTTATTTACAACAAACTTTCCATTTGCAAACTCTTTTGCGACATCTGTATTCCTACTTCCTATCAATTTCATGTCCCTTGTGTGGATAGATGCCCATCCGCCATAGTTTGGGAGGTCCAATGTGAATAACCACCCCATGAGGCACACAAGGGACTCTTGTTAACCCTTAAAGTCTCCATCCCTCAAAGTCCTTATATATGTCAGCATAGTTCAAACGTCAGCGTAATCGACCAGTACTGAGATTGAGGAGAATCTGATTCCCTCCGATTTCTCCATTCTTCAAAGCTCTGGTCAGTGTCACTTGTAGCTTCTTATACAGGGTCCTGAACTTCAGCAGCATATCCTTTCGCTGTACTTTCCATGTCAAACATGCCGCATTCTTGAAGCTTACCCTTTTCATCATATTCGCCTTCCCCACAGAAGAAGCACATTCCAAACTCAGACCTGGCTACATGCTGTGAACTATATATTGTTACTTTAGGAGTAGATGTTGATGGTTCATCCAAATTAGCTGATTCTGAAGATCTTTTCCATAACATAGGTGATCTGTGGTATTTATCGTATTTGGTTCTACACACCTTATGCCATTTTGCACCATTAATTGCACACAAACTTGCTATAGATTCTTGTTCATGTTCTAACGTCTCAATATGCTTAGGCAAAGAAATATCACGGAGTTCATAATAACTTCTGTTATCTGATTCAAACTGTTTATAACTACTTTCATAAGTCGTCCGTGAGCTGGGGTTTTGTAATACATATTTAGTTTGTTCTTAACATATCACACATAAATACTAATCAATCTTACTCTGCACTGGCTCAGACATTATACCCAGTCTATCATTTCAATGTTCAGTGTGTTAGTACAATCTTCAAAATAAGAAACTCTTATGAGTAAAATGCATAGCTCTGGCTGTGGTGCCCGGGTTGACTATTTTGTGTGATTTTGTACAGGTTTGGTCTTAAGTTCGAAATAACACAGCATATATTTGGATCAGGATCCAGGTATAACATTTCAAATACAAGATCTGAGTATGTTTCACAGACATGTTCACTTATTAATAATTAGTTTCAGAAATATTTTGTATTTGTAATAAGATATATGTTAATAAGTGTATCATATCTTCTATATCAAATAGAGAACACCACTTTGGAAACAAATGAATAAAAAGCATAATCTCACATAAAATCATGTTCTGTTAAGGACAATCTTGCTTCACAGCGGCCATTTTGTTTTACAAAAATCCACCATTGTGTATGTTGTGGCACTTATTTGGGATTACACAACTATAAACTATACCATAGGCACAACAATAGACACAGCTATAGACACAACAATAAACAATAAACACAACTATTGACACAACAATACACACAACTATAAACCCAACTATAAACACAAAGACAACAACTATAGTCACATATATAAACACAACTATAGACACAACTATAAACACAAATATAAACACAACTATAAACACAACTATTGACACAACTATAGACACAACCATAGACATAACTATTGACACATATATAAACACAAAAATAGACAAAACTATAAACACAACTATAGACACAACTATGAACACAACTATAGACACCACTATGGACACAACCATAGACACAAATATAGACACAACTATAAACACATCTATAAACAACAATAGACAAAACTATAAACAAAACAATAGACACAACTATAAACACAACTATAGAAACAACTTTAGGCACAACTATTTACACTACTATTGACAAAACTATAAACACAACTATAGACACAACTATAGACACAGCTATAGACACAACCATAGACACAAATATAGACACAACTATAGACACAACTATAGACAAAACTATAAACAAAACTACAGACACAACTATAGACACAACTATAGACACAACTATAGACACAACTATAAACACAACTATGAACAAAACTATTGACAAAACCATAGACACAACTATGAACAAAACTATAAACACAGCTATAGACACAACTATAGACACAACTATAGAGACAACTATGAACACAACTATAGACACCACCATAGACACAAATATAGACACAACTATAAACACATCTATAAACAACAATAGACAAAACTCTAAACAAAACAATAGACACAACTATAAACACAACTATAAAAACAACTTTAGGCACAACTATTTACACTACTATTGACAAAACTATAAACACAACTATAGACACAACTATAGACACAGCTATAGACACAACCATAGACACAAATATAGACACAACTATAGACACAACTATAGACACAACTATAAACAAAACTATAGACACAACTATAGACACAACTATAGAGACAACTATGAACACAACTATAGACACCACCATAGACACAAATATAGACACAACTATAAACACATCTATAAACAACAATAGACAAAACTATAAACAAAACAATAGACACAACTATAAACACAACTATAGAAACAACTTTAGGCACAACTATTTACACTACTATTGACAAAACTATAAACACAACTATAGACACAACTATAGACACAGTTATAGACACAACAATAGACACAAATATAGACACAACTATAGACACAACTATAGACACAACTATAAACAAAACTACAGACACAACTATAGACACAACTATAGACACAACTATAGACACAACTATTGACACAACTATAGACACAACTATTGATACAACTATAGACAAAACTATATGCACAACTATAGAAACAGCTATAGACACAACTATAGACACAACTATAGACACAACTATAGACAAAACTATAAACACAACTATGAACAAAACTATTGACACAACCATAGACACAACTATAAACAAAACTATAAACACAACTATAGACACAACTATAGACACAACTATAGACACAACTATAGACACAACTATAGACACAACTATAAACACAACTATAGAGACAACTATAAACACAACTATAAACACAACTATAGACACAACTATAGAGACAACTATGAACACAAATATAGAGACAACTATAAGCACAACTATAAACACAACTATAGAGACAACTATAAACACAACTATGGAGACAACTATAAACACAACTATAGACACAACTATAGAGACAACTATAAACACAACTATAGAGACAACTATAGAGACAACAATAGACACACCTATAGACACAACTATAAACACAACTATAGACACAACTATAGAGACAACTATAAACACAACTATAGAGACAACTATTAACACAACTATATACACAATTATAGACACAACTATAGACACAACTATAAACACAACTATAGACACAACTATAGACACAACTATAGACAAAACTATAGACACAACTATAGACACAACTATAGACACAACTATAGACACAACTATAAACACAACTATAGACACAACTATCAACACAACAATAGACACAACTATAGACACAACTATAGACACAACTATTGATACAACTATAGACAAAACTATATGCACAACTATAGACACAGCTATAGACACAACTATAGACACAACTATAGACACAACTATTGATACAACTATAGACAAAACTATATGCACAACTATAGACACAGCTATAGACACAACTATAGACACAACTATAGACACAACTATAGACACAACTATAAACACAACTATGAACAAAACTATTGACAAAACCATAGACACAACTATAAACAAAACTATAAACACAACAATAGACACAACTATAGACACAACTATAGAGACAACTATAAACACAACTATAAACACAACTATAGACACAACTATAGAGACAACTATGAACACAAATATAGAGACAACTATAAGCACAACTATAAACACAACTATAGAGACAACTATAAACACAACTATAGAGACAACTATAAACACAACTATAGACACAACTATAGAGACAACTATAAACACAACTATAGAGACAAATATAGAGACAACAATAGACACAACTATAGACACAACTATAAACACAACTATAGACACAACTGTAGAGACAACTATAAGCACAACTATAGAGACAACTATAAACACAACTATATACACAATTATAGACACAACTATAGACACAACTATAAACACAACTATAGACACAACTATAGACACAACTATAGACACAACAATAGACACAACTATAGACACAGCTATAGACACAACTATAAAAACAACTATAGACACAACTATAGACACAGCTATAGACACAACTATAAACAAAACTATAAACACAACTATAAACACAACTATAGACACAACTATAGAGACAACTATGAACACAAATATAGAGACAACTACAAGCACAACTATAAACACAACTATAGAGACAACTATAAACACAACTATAGACACAACTATAGAGACAACTATAAACACAACTATAGAGACAAATATAGAGACAACAATAGACACAACTATAGACACAACTATAAACACAACTATAGACACAACTATAGACACATCTATTGATACAACTATTGACACAACTATTGACACAACAATAAAAACAACTATAAAAAAAACTATTGACACAACCATAGAAACAACTATAAACAAAACTATAAACACAACTATAGACACAACTATAGACACAGCTATAGACACAACTATAAACAAAACTATAAACACAACTATAAACACAACTATAGACACAACTATAGAGACAACTATGAACACAAATATAGAGACAACTATAAGCACAACTATAAATACAACTATAGAGACAACTATAAACACAACTATAGAGACAACTATAAACACAACTATAGACACAACTATAGAGACAACTATAAACACAACTATAGAGACAACTATAAACACAACTATATACACAATTATAGACACAACTATAGATACAACTATAAACACAACTATAGACACAACTATAGACACAACTATTGATACAACTATAGACAAAACTATATGCACAACAATAGACACAGCAATAGACACAACTATAGACACAACTATTGACACAACTATAGACACAACTATAAACACAACTATAAACAAAACTATTGACACAACCATAGACAAAACTATATGCACAACAATAGACACAGCTATAGACACAACTATAGACATAACTATTGACACAACTATAGACACAACTATAGACACAACTATTGATACAACTATAGACAAAACTATATGCACAACAATAGACACAGCTATAGACACAACTATAGACACAACTATTGACACAACTATTGACACAACTATAAACACAACTATAAACAAAACTATTGACACAACCATAGACACAACTATAAACAAAACTATAAACACAACTATAGACACAACTATAAGCACAACTATAAACACAACTATAGAGACAACTATAAACACAACTATAGACACAACTATAAACACAACTATAGACACAAATATAGAGACAACTATAAACACAACTATAGAGACAAATATAGAGACAACAATAGACACAACTATAGACACAACTATAAACAAAACTATAGACAAAACTATAGAGACATCTATAGACACAACTATAGACACAACTATAGACACAACTATAGACACATCTATTGATACAACTATAGACAAAACTATATGCACAACAATAGACACAGCTATAGACACAACTATAGACACAACTATTGACACAACTATAGACACAACTATAAACACAACTATAAAAAAAACTATTGACACAACCATAGACACAACTATAAACAAAACTATAAACACAACTATAGACACAACAATAGACACAACTATAGACACAACTATAGACACAACTATAGACACAACTATAAACATAACTATAGAGACAACTATAAACACAACTATAAACACAACTATAGACACAACTATAGAGACAACTATGAACACAAATATAGAGACAACTATTAGCACAACTATAAATACAACTATAGAGACAACTATAAACACAACTATAGAGACAACTATAAACACAACTATAGACACAACTATAGAGACAACAATAGACACAAATATAGAGACAACTATAAGCACAACTATAAATACAACTATAGAGACAACTATAAACACAACTATAGAGACAACTATAAACACAACTATAGACACAACTATAGAGACAACAATAGACACAACTATAGACACAACTATAAACACAACTATAGACACAACTATAGAGACAACTATAAACACAACTATAGAGAAAACTATAAACACAACTATATACACAATTATAGACACAACTATAGACACAACTATAAACACAACTATAGACACAACTATAGACACAACTATAGACAAAACTATAGAAACAACTATAGACACAACTATAGAAACAACTATAGACACAACTATAGACACAACTATAGACACAACTATAGACACAACTATAGACACAACTATAAACACAACTATAGACACAACTATAGACACAACTATAGACACAACTATAGACACAACTATAGACACAACTATAAACACAACTATAAACACAACTATAGACACAACTATAGACACAACTATAAACACAACTATAAACACATAGACACAACTATAGACACAACTATAAACACAACTATAGACACAACTATAAACACAACTATAGACACAACTATAGAGACAACTATAAACACAACTATAGAGACAATATGAGACACAATAGACACAACTATAGACACAACTATAAACACAACTATAGACACAACTATAGACACAACTATAAACACAACTATAGAGACAACTATAAACACAACTATATACACAATTATAGACACAACTATAGACACAACTATAAACACAACTATAGACACAACTATAGACACAACTATAGACAAACTATAGACACAACTATAGACACAACTATAGACACAACTATAGACACAACTATAGACACAACTATAAACAAAACTATAGACACAACTATAGACACAACTATAGACACAACTATAAACACAACTATAAACACAACTATAGACACAACTATAGACACAACTATAGACACAACTATAGACACAACTATAGACACAACTATAGACACAACTATAAACACAACTATAGAGACAACTATAAACACAACTATAGACACAACTATAGACACAACTATAGAACAACTATAGACACAACTATAGACACAACTATAGAGACAACTATAAACACAACTATAGAGACAACTATAGACACAACTATAGACACAACTATAGAGACAACTATAAACACAACTATAGACACAACTATAGAGACAACTATAAACACAACTATAGAGACAACTATAAACACAACTATAGACACAACTATAGACACAACTATAGACACAACTATAAACACAACTATAGACACAACTATAGACACAACTATAGACACAACTATAGACACAACTATAGACACAACTATATACACAACTATAGACACAACTAAAACTATAGACACAACTATAGACACAACTATAGACACAACTATAGACACAACTATAGACACAACTATAGACACAACTATAAACACAACTATAGACACAACTATAGACACAACTATAGACACAACTATAGACAAAATATAAACACAACTATAAACACAACTATAGACACAACTATAGAGACAACTATGAACACAAATATAGAGACAACTATAAACACAACTATAGAGACAACTATAAACACAACTATAAACACAACTATAAACACAACTATAAACACAACAATAGACACAACTATAGAGACAACTATAAACACAACTATAGAGACAACTATAGAGACAACAATAGACACAACTATAGACACAACTATAAACACAACTATAGACACAACTATAAAGACAACTATAAACACAACTATAGAGACAACTAGAAACACAACTATATACACAATTATAGACACAACAATAGACACAACTATAAACACAACTATAGACACAACTATAGACACAACTATAGACACAGCTATAGACACAACTATAAACACAACTATAGACACAACTATAGACACAGCTATAGACACAACTATAAACAAAACTATAAACACAACTCTAGAAACAACGATAGACACAAATATAGACACAACTATAGACACAACTATAGACACAGCTATAGACACAACTATAGACACAACTCTAGAGACAACTATAGACACAACTATAGACACAACTATAGACACAACTATTGACACAACTATAGACACAACTATCGACACAACTATAGACACAGCTATAGGCACAACTATAGACACAACTATAGACACCTATTAACACAGCTATAGACACAACTATATACACAACTATAGACACAACAATAGAAACAACTATAAACTATAAACACAACTATTGACACAACTATAAACAATAGACACAACTATAAACACAACTATAAACACAACAATAAACACAACTATAAACACAACAATAAACACAACTATAAACTAAACTATAAACACAACTATAAACAAAACAATAGACACAACTATAGACACAACTATAAACACAACTGTAAACGCAACTATAAACACAAATATAGAGACAACTATAAACACAACTATAGAGACAACTATAGAGACAACAATAGACACAACTATAGACACAACTATAAACACAACTATAAACACAACTATAGACACAACTATAGAAACAACTATAAACACAACTATAGAGACAACTATAAACACAACTATAGACACAACTATAAACACCACTATTGACACAACTATAGACACAACTATAGACACAGCCATAGACACAACTATAAACACAACTATAAACACAACTCTAGAAACAACTATAGACACAACTATAGACACAACTATAGACACAACTATAGACACAGCTATAGACACATCTATAGACACAACTATAGACACAACTATAGACACAACTATAGACACAACAATAGACACAACTATAGACACAACTATAGACACAGCTATAGAAACAACTATAGATACAACTATAGACACAAATATAGACACAACTATAGACACAACCATAAACACAACTATAAACACAACTATAAACACAACAATAAACACAACTATAAACACAACAATAGACACAACTATGGACACACCTATTGACACAACTATTGACACAGCTATAGACACAACTATATACACAACTATAGATACAACTATAAACGCAACTATAAACACAAATATAGAGACAACTATAAACACAACTATAGAGACAACTATAAACACAACTATAGAGACAACTATAAACACAACTATATACACAATTTTAGACACAACTATAGACACAACTATAAACACAACTATAGACACAACAATAGACACAACTATAGACAAAACTATAGACACAACTATAGACACAACTATATACACAACTATAAACACAACTATAAAAAAAACTATTGACACAACCATAGACACAACTATAAACAAAACTATAAACACAACTATAGACACAACTATATACACAACTATAGACACAACTATAGACACAACTATAGACACAACTATAAACACAACTATAGAGACAACTATAAACACAACTATAAACACAACTATAGACACAACTATAGAGACAACTATGAACACAAATATAGAGACAACTATAAGCACAACTATAAATACAACTATAGAGACAACTATAAACACAACTATAGAGACAACTATAAACACAACAATAGACACAACTATAGAGACAACTATAAACACAACTATAGAGACAACTATAGAGACAACAATAGACACAACTATAGACACAACTATAAACACAACTATAGACACAACTATAAAGACAACTATAAACACAACTATAGAGACAACTAGAAACACAACTATATACACAATTATAGACACAACAATAGACACAACTATAAACACAACTATAGACACAACTATAGACACAACTATAGACACAGCTATAGACACAACTATAAACACAACTATAGACACAACTATAGACACAGCTATAGACACAACTATAAACAAAACTATAAACACAACTCTAGAAACAACGATAGACACAAATATAGACACAACTATAGACACAACTATAGACACAGCTATAGACACAACTATAGACACAACTCTAGAGACAACTATAGACACAACTATAGACACAACTATAGACACAACTATTGACACAACTATAGACACAACTATCGACACAACTATAGACACAGCTATAGGCACAACTATAGACACAACTATAGACACCTATTAACACAGCTATAGACACAACTATATACACAACTATAGACACAACAATAGAAACAACTATAAACTATAAACACAACTATTGACACAACTATAAACTATAGACACAACTATAAACACAACTATAAACACAACAATAAACACAACTATAAACACAACAATAAACACAACTATAAACTAAACTATAAACACAACTATAAACAAAACAATAGACACAACTATAGACACAACTATAAACACAACTGTAAACGCAACTATAAACACAAATATAGAGACAACTATAAACACAACTATAGAGACAACTATAGAGACAACAATAGACACAACTATAGACACAACTATAAACACAACTATAAACACAACTATAGACACAACTATAGAAACAACTATAAACACAACTATAGAGACAACTATAAACACAACTATAGACACAACTATAAACACCACTATTGACACAACTATAGACACAACTATAGACACAGCCATAGACACAACTATAAACACAACTATAAACACAACTCTAGAAACAACTATAGACACAACTATATACACAACTATAGACACAACTATAGACACAGCTATAGACACATCTATAGACACAACTATAGACACAACTATAGACACAACTATATACACAACAATAGACACAACTATAGACACAACTATAGACACAGCTATAGAAACAACTATAGATACAACTATAGACACAAATATAGACACAACTATAGACACAACCATAAACACAACTATAAACACAACTATAAACACAACAATAACACAACTATAAACACAACAATAGACACAACTATGGACACACCTATTGACACAACTATTGACACAGCTATAGACACAACTATATACACAACTATAGATACAACTATAAACGCAACTATAAACACAAATATAGAGACAACTATAAACACAACTATAGAGACAACTATAGAGACAACAATAGACACAACTATAGACACAACTATAAACTATACACACAACTATAAACACAACTATAGACACAACTATGAACACAACTATAGACACAACTATAAACACAACTATAAACACAACAATAAACACAACTATAGATACAACTATAAACACAACTATAAACAAAACTATAAACACAACTATAAACACAACAATAAACACAACTATAAACAAAACAATTGACACAACTATAGACACAACTATAAACACAACTATAAACGCAACTATAAACACAAATATAGAGACAACTATAAACACAACTATAGAGACAACTATAGAGACAACAATAGACACAACTATAGACACAACTATAGACACAGCTATAGACACAACTATAAACACAACTATAAACAAAACTATAAACACAACTATAAACACAACTATAAACACATCTATAAACACAACTATAAACAAAACTATAAACACAACTCTTGAAACAACTATAGACACAACTATGGACACAACTATAGACACAACTATAGACACAGCTATAGACACAACTATAGACACAACTATAGACACAACTATAGACACAACAATAGACACAACTATAGACACAACTATAGACACAGCTATAGAAACAACTATAGATACAACTATAGACACAACTATAGACACAGCTATAGACACAACTATGTACACAACTATAGACACAAATATAGACACAACTATAGAGACAACTATAAACTATAAACACAACTATAGACACAACTATAAACTATAAACACAACTATAAACACAACTATAGACACAACTATAAACACAACTATAGACACAACTATAAACACAACTATAGACACAACTATAGACACAACTGTAAACACAACTATAAACACAACTATAAACACAACTATAGACACAACTATAGACACAACTATAAACACAACTATAAACACAACTATAAACACAACAATAGACACAACTATAGACACAACTATAAACACAACTATAAACGCAACTATAAACACAACTATAGACACAACAATAGTCACAACTATAGACACACATATAGACACAGCAATAGACACAACAATGAACACAACTATATACACAACTATAGATACAACTATAAACACAACTATAAACACAACTATGAACACAATAATAGACACAATTATAGACACAACTATAAACACAACTATTAAAACAACTATAAACACAACAATAGACATAACTATAGACACAACTATAAACACAACTATAGACACAACAATAGTCACAACGATAGACACACCTATAAACACAACAATAAACGCAACTATAAACACAACTATGACCACAACTATAACCACAACCATAAACACAACTATGAACAGTTAAGCAGAACTATGAACATGGTATTACATACGGGGGCTTATTGTGGGAGCGTCATGTTAAACAATTGCACACGGTGCTTTCCTTTGCCTGTTGCAATTACTGCTTGCTAATTCCAAGACTGAATCACAGAGTAAAGGCCAGCTTGGTTTCAGCATATAGTGTTTGTCGATATCTCTTACAAGCTTAGCTCTCGTATATCTTTCAAATATGTCACGTACATGGTCAGGCATTACTGCTAGATTTACTTCCTCCAAGAATATTAAAATGATGGGCTTCCTTCGTTCAAATGCTTCTTCAACTTCCATACGACACCAGTGACTTTCACAGAACGAGTTCGAAACGGCAAAAACGGAAACACACGAATCCTTGATATTATTCATCATTTCTTCAATAATTGGTCTGCCAGGTGTAAAGTGTTTATCATCAATGCAAACGATGTCACCTTCAAGCTTAACCCTCTCTCTGAGATGTTGTTCAATATTTGGATATATCACGTTCAGTTCAACATCTCCGTCCAGGCTACTGTATGAGAGCATAGCTATGAAAGATTCGGAGATACGTCTACCTTTGTAGTCCTTTATAAATGTCTGTACTGCGTCTTTAGCTTGATGTTTTTTGTAGATCCGTACAGTAATAAATGTTAGCAGAGAAATGATGACAATGCTTGCAACGCTTGTTAGAATAGAAGCAATCATGACTGGTGTCTCATAGCATTTGTACTTTGATTTATCAAAGGCTTTAACGTCGATGTTTATTTCATTTTCCTCAAATTCACACTTATTTATAATACCTCCATTGTTGCGTTTCTGAAAAGCAATCACCCATTCTATAGTGTCTACATTTGCACAGGTACATGTTAGTGGATTGTCTGCTATATCGATATTGGTGCCGTGCGTTGTTAGTAAATGATCGAGTCGTGTCCTGGAGCCTGCGTCCAGTGTGTATATCATATTCCCGGAGAGATCTAAAACCGTTAGAGTTTTAAACTGCGTTGTGTGAAATGTAACTGATGTGAGGATATTGCCTCTGAGGTCAAGAACTTTCAGTTGTAGGTTTCGCACAAACATATTGGCTGGTATATAAGATAACCCATTCTCTGCTAGCGACAGATGTTCCAACAGTGGGAAGCTCTGAAACAATTCTGAGAATTATGGAGTGGTTGCCATCAACGATAGTCTATTCGAGCCCAGAAATAACCTTCTCATTGTATGAACCCCGTCAAATGCGTTGGGTGACAAGTATTCCATCTGGTTATATGAAAGATTGAGCTCTTGGAGTTTGATGTTTTCTGGCCATTTAATAGTTCCGTTCATTTTGTTAATGTGATTTCTTGCCAAACTGATCACCATCCAGGCCAGGTTGCATTCAGAAAGGTCAACAGTAGTCCCATCTATAATTATTCTCTGATACATACCGTTTGCATAGAAGTGCTCAAAGCCGATATAATATGAAAATGTTGAATCCGAATGTGAATTGCAAACATTATTGGAATCTAAATTAGTATAGTCCACATAAATCTTACCAATAAATATATAGCTTATATCAACAGTTTTTATATTATTAAACAAAGCTATATATATGTCACTATCTGTACTGTCTTTATCTACATTTGCAATAATACAATGCGATATATTTAAACTTTCTAGTTGAACTCTCTTATTGAACGCGAACTTAAATGCTTAATGCCTTTATCGCATAGAATGTCATAAAATATGATGTCAAATTCAATTGGGTTTCGCAAAGCTGTCTGAACATTATCTAGCAGCAGTGTATCTAACGCAGGTAATACTTGATGATCAGTTAACACATTCTTCAGACTGTCAACTCGTAAAGTGATACAGTCAGCCAAATTAAGAGTTTGAAGATTAGTTAATCCATAGAAAGCTTTCGCCATTAATTGTTCGAATATATGCTGAATGTAACCCAAGAGTCAATAGTTTACTCAGTGGCTGAAATACGTGTGGTTCAAAATAGTCCACGTCTGCTGGTTTCGATACCTCACTCAAAAATGTTATATCCAGCAATTCAACAACCGTCCAGCTACTGTCATTGAACGTTTGCGGCGTTAATGTTATTGCAGAACAATCCAGTATATACACATTTGTAATGCCATTAGGCAATCGGTCTGGTATTGTATGCGGAATGGTAATAGTGTTGCCTTCCACATTAGGTTCCTGGTTAGAAACTGAGATGATGTGTTTCAACGTGCAACTGGTTAGTATTAGTACATAGACTATGTAGATCATCTTCGGGATCAAGCTATACTGAACATATACAATGTACGTTTTTGTTATTTTAAAAACTATTGCTATAAACAGTCAACACCCGACGGATATGTAGTCCAGTGGTAACACGCTGGACTGGTAATCCAGGGATCGCAGGTTCGATCCCCCGTCTGACCCTAATAAAATTAACAGTCTTTCAGATGGGACATTAAACCGAGGTCTCGTGCCGGTGCTTTACACAGTGCACGTAAAAGAACCAGAGGAGACTCTGGAATGGGTCTCTGTCTGTATCATTTCACTATCCTCCAAAAATCTAAAATGACTAATCTCCCCAGGAGGCGTCGCTCATATGGGTAACCGGTAGCGACGATAAATAAATGTAAAACACACACACAGTCAACACCCAAATAAATGCATTTATTAACATATTATTAGCTAAGTGGAAGAGTTGCCATAGCATTCCATTCGAATGATCCACACACGGGAGTATATAACCTGTCATGATTTCGCAGTACTAAATGACAGACGGATCCGTAATCCAGTGGTAACATGCTGGACTGGTAATCCAGGGATCGCAGGTTCGATTCCCCGTCTGACCCTAATAAAATTAACAAGTCTTTCAGATGAGACATTAAACCGAGGTCTAATGTCGATTCTGTACAACGGTGCACGTAAAAGAATCAGAGGAGATTCTGGAATGGGTCTCGGTCTGTATCATTACACTATCCTCGAAAATCTAAAATGATTAATCACTTCAGGAGGTGTCGCTCATATGGGCAACCGGTAGCGACGATAAATAAACGTAAAACACACACAGTACTAAATGTATGGTTAACTACTCTCTAGAGCAAACACCATCCGGATACATCGAGATTGGTTGTTGTAGAGAGGTTGTTGTTCTAGGGAGGTTCAACTTTTTGAAGTCTGGAAATGCGCGAATAGTCAGTTTATAGTCGGTGGCTCATACTGATTTGAATATAGAGTATACAGAATGAGGTCATATGTACAATTGTACTTTCGGTAAATAATCAAAAACATTCTAAAACTGACTTAAAGCATTGAAAATTCAACTTCTTTTTAATACATAGAACTATACAGTATACATATATCAGTCTGAAACTAAACACAGATTTTATGTTTGCTTAAAAAAGTCAATGATTTTACTCTGAGGTCCAGCTGAGGACACAATGTGTTAAAATCCCCCAGATTATGCAAATCTAGACAATTGTGTACATTTAAACGATTTATGTTTTCAATAGATCAAAGTCAAAACATCTGATAAATTACGCATTTCAATTGTATAAAAAACAAACAACATAAAACATAGATCTGTCGCATCACGGCAATTATCACTTCCACGCTAAATTTCATAAAAGAAGCTCCATAAATAGCGCTAATATGTAAGTTTGTTTTCAAAATATGGTCGGCCTTTTTATATGGCTTCCGAATAACCTGGTTCCCATCGGTAATTTGTATATATATATATATATTCAAACACATAACTGTTAGGAAACCAGACTTATACATAGTGTGATTCTATTGTTAGCTATTTTTAGAATTGGGAAATACAGGTACAAGATATTTTGGGATTATTGTCTGTTCTTGGGAGGTTTTATGCATCGATGGGTGGGAAATTGACTGTCGTTGTGCGTTGTAGAGAAGTGTCGTTCGTGAGAGGTGAAATTACATTAAAATCCAACGGGAGGGAATAAAAGTGACGTTATAAAGAGGGTGTCGCTCCTGGGAGGTGACGTTTGAGGAGGTGGGACTGTATATGTTTTGTATTTCGTAATAAATATAATCATTTCCGAAACAATCAATTTAAAAATAAAAGCTATTGTCACTAGCAGAAGATGGAACAAATTTACCTTCTTATAAAGACTGTCCAACCATAAATGTATATGATTTAATTATTAAAATTCTTATTACTTTGTATTCCCAATTTCAAGTCATGCATTCATTTGTTCATAATATAATTTAATGTACCAGCCGATATGTTTAACAGGAAGAGAATTTAATGTTTCTTTTGGAACAGTTTAACTTAGAGTTTACTAGAGGGGTAATTTTCATG
>CM026391.1:28298801-28315871 GCA_014843695.1 Archivesica marissinica | reverse complement strand
ATACAGACAGAGACCCATTCCAGAATCTCCTCTGGTTCTTTTACGTGCACGGTGTACAGCACCGACACGAGACCTCGGTTTAAAGTCCCATCTGAAAGACTGTTAATTTTATTAGGGTCAGACGGGGATCGAACCTGCGATCTTGGATTACTAGTCCAGCGTGTTAACCACTGGACTACATATACGTCTGTATTCATATTATCAGATAGAAAAGCGTCGTACTTTCGATTTGAAATTCAATTTGTTATCACTTAGCTTTCTGTTAAGTAAATTCAGACAAAGGAATGCCTAGAGTAAATCAACATGACATAATCAACAGCATAATTACCTGACCTATCCTGTCGTAGGAAGCCATTTTCATGCGGGTATTTTATATACCTAAACTTATTAAATTAATATTACACACTTCCCATTCTCGTGAATTGCAGTGCACAATAATGAGTGTGTTACCTTCCTTGTTCTATTTCTGTCCGGAATACCGATAACTGCGTTGCAAATGTTTACATTTAAGATCGTATAGTTTGTCGCCCTTCGGGATGCATTAATCGGTGACTAAAGTATTAAAATCGGCACATTTGTATTTTCTTACAAACGTGGCTTTGATATTGACGGGGTATCATTTTTAGTTTATTTTAGCTCGATTGCGAAACAAGTTCTTGCAACTTATATATTAATGACTCTCGAGACTAATTCATTTTTTACTTGTTACCGCCTTTTGTGTACAGTTTCAAGCCTATTCAAAAGTGAAAGTAGGATTTCATATAACACCATCTAGGCTCCTGAATTGACGTTTGTTTATCATTGGAGTCAATACTAAACACGCGATACTCAATTAGAGATAATTTAACTAAGATTAGTCTACACATAAATATGCATAGGCACACATGTGAGATATCACAGTAAATATGTACCATACGGCGTGTTATTCAGGATAAACGCATTGTATTACGCATGAATGTCGACCGACCCTATTTACATTAATTCATGAATGTCGACCCTATTTACATTAATTTGTTATGTCAACAAACCGCGTATACGACGTTTGTTTATTAGTTGAAATACTCATTATAATAGCAAATTACAATCTGCAGACATTTGAATTTTCACCGATGTAGTGTCGCTTTAAAGATATATTCCTGTTAAAAACGAAACTGGAGTGCACGTGAGTGTCCCGTTTTCATGCCAGCACTATTAATAAAACATGCTAAAATATAATGTACAATCACAGACGGATCTGTAGTCCAGTGGTAACACGCTGGAATGGTAATCCAGGGATTGCAGGTTCGATCCCCCGTCTGACCCTAATAAAATTAACAGTCTTTCAGATGGGACGTTAAACCGAGGTCTCGTGTCGGTGCTTTACATCGTACACGTAGAAGAACCAGAGGAGATTCTGGAATTGGTCTCTGTCTGTATCATGCACTATCCTCCAAAATCTAAAATAACTAAGCGTCGCTCATATGGGCAACCGGTAGCAACGATAAATAAACGTAAAACACACTAATGTACAATCAAACCTGTGTTAGTGGTCACCTCTATTAAGCTACCAACCTGTATTAAGCACAAAGATTCCAGATTCCCAATACGTTGGTTTATTATACATTTGCCCTCTATTAAGCAGCCACTTAATGCGAGTCCCTGGCTGCTTAACACAGGTGTGACTGTACACACATTAATTGCATTGCTGTTAAGGAGAATTGGAGCTTAGTTTATACACATTTATTTTAGCTCGATTGCGAAACAAGTTCTTTCAACTTATATTAATCACTCTCGAGACATCATTCCTGATGGAATCCATCGCCATGAAGGAGAGAGAAGAGGCAATGTGGAATTTAAATCCATTGCCTAAGGGCACGATCGTAACGGCTCCAGCGGGGCTCGAACTCCGGACCTTTCACACCTGAAGCGAACGCACTACCGCATCGCTATCACGACTTCCAGAATTGGAGCTACGATGAGAGTCTATTAAAACAAGACTAACTTAGTCAAAATAAGATTATATATTTTGCAACAGTGTTAAAGTCACCAAGGGCGTAGCTAGGCATGTTCCAATGTATACGCAAATATGATAGGGGGTCCGGGGGCATATTACTGTACATTAAAGATGTTAAAAATAATGGATTATTTTACTGCAAAACTGTTTGTTAGATAGTGTGACATTCAGTTTGAACAGGAATATATATTTCAGGGGCGTAGCTTGGCTGGAATCGATGTGTAAGTCAACTTAAAAAACTTAAGCCGGGAGGGGGTCCGGTGGTCATCCCCAGGAATACTATTTATAGCGTATATAATTTAATCCTGCCTCCCGATTTTTGTTTCAGATTTGGCATTTTATCGATGTTTCGGGGAAAAGTGTAGGTCACTAATAGGCCACGGCCTACACGGCCTATACGAAGCTACGCCCATGCCTTTAAACCAAATAATATTATTACGTAAATTCAATAAATATGTATAGAAAGGGTTTCCTACTTTCGATTTAGATACAGTTAATTTATTTTAGTTGAAACATATTTTTAGAATAAAATCACACCAACTAATATCTAGACATAAACATTAAACATATTTACCTGACCTATCCTGTTATATGACGCCATTTTTAAAGTGTATATTTTGAAATTCGCACATTTCTCGTTATCGTGAACTAGGCTGATAGTCTACTTTCGGTTTAATTAATAATATCGATAACTCTGTTGCGGTCGTTTTGATTTAAAACGTTATTATTTATCGCCCTTGCGGTTGCAAATCATTTTTAAAACCACAACGGTGCGAATGAGCTCTGCTCGGGAACGTTGGCATTGGGATTGAAGCATAACAAAGAATGCTTCTAATGCACGTCAAGTTGCGTATGTCCAACTAATAAATGTTTAAAAATTCGCCCCGCCCACTGAATGTCGTCAACATCACGCATGGTTAGTGTTGCCCACCATTACATAATTAACACATTCTACACAGTACATAATTAACACAGTCTACACCATTACATAATTAGCACAGTCTACACCGTACATAATTAACACATTCTACACCCTACATAATTAACACATTCTACACAGTACATAATTAACACAGTCTACACCATTACATAATTAGCACAGTCTACACCCTACATAATTAACACAGTCTACACCGTACATAATTAACATAGTCTACACCGTACATAATTAACACACCGTCTACATCGTACATAATTAACACAGTCTACACCGTACATAATTAACACAGTCTACATCGTACATAATTAACACACCGTCTACACCGTACATAATTAACACAGTCTACATCGTACATAATTAACACAGTCTACACCGTACATAATTAACACAGTCTACATCGTACATAATAAACACAGTCTACACCGTACCTGATTAGCTCAGCCTACACCGTACCTGATTAGCTCAGCCTACACAGTACCTGATTAGCTCAGCAGATACGGTACCTGATTAGCTCAGCCTACGCCGTACCTGATTAGCTCAGCCTACATCGCACCTGATTAGCTCAAACTACACCATACCTGATTAGCTCAGCCTACATCGTACCTGATTAGCTCAGTCTCCACCGTACCTGATTAGCTCAGCCTACACCGTACCTTATTAGCTCAGTCTACACCGTACCTGATTAGCCCAGCCTACACCGTACCTGATTAGCCCAGCCTACACCGTACCTGATTAGCTCAATCTACACCGTACCTGATTAGCTCAATCTACACAGTACCTGATGAGCTCAACCTATACCGTACCTGATTAGCTCAGCCGACACCGTACCTGATTATTTCAACATACATATCCATATAGCATAGGGCAATCTTAATCTGACATATCAAATGTATTAAGTTAATTGGGTTGGTTAGTTCTAACTGGCATTATTCCAGACCATTCTTACAGACTAAACGTTTTCTGCTTCGACCGTGTTCTTGCTGACCCGCGATTTCCGGAGGTCACAGGCCACCTTGTATGTTGTAAAACAACAAATAAATTGCCTATGTAATACATAGTAAAAAGTACGGTCTGTTCATTTATATTTCCAATCTTTCATTTCTTCTGATACCACATCCACTGTGAAGATGTATTCAAATCCGCCTGAAACACACCAAGAATATTTCACATTTTAAGTTTGAAATAGCCAGTGCTCACCTGTGAATAACGTCACTGTGTTTACACACTGTATTCCTCCGCCAAATAATACTGTATACCAACCTTCACATTGCAATGGCTTGAATTCTTATACCACATTTTTGCTACACATCAACTAGTCTGAAGTCTTCTCAAGTCACTTAATTTCTCAAAAAAACCCACAAAAACTATACACTGCCTGTCATGAAAATGCATTTTTACCCATTGAAAAAGAAAAATGAACTATATTCTACAGGTTGTATATCGTAAATAGGCAGAAGTGCATCCGCGGTCCACGGTCGAATGTAGTCCCAATAACTAATATAGTTCATTTTTCTTTTCTTTTTTTTGGGAGAAATTATGTGACTTGAGAAGACTAGTTGATGTGTAGAAAAGATATATAAGAATTCAGGCCATTGCAAACTGAAGGTTGGTATATTGTATTATTTGACGGAGGAATACAATGCCTGATACAATAACCAGTCATAATAAGGTACGGACTTATTTGGCGTATTACTGAGGTTATCTAGTAAGCAAGTCCTGTCGTAGGAACGGGGGTATGTCTGCCTGCTGCCTGCCTACCTGTTACTCTGCCTGCTGCCTGCCTACCTGCTACTCTGCCTGCTTGCCTGCCTGCCTGTTGCTCTGTCTGCTTGCCTGCCTACCTGTTGCTCTGCCTGCTTGCCTGCCTACCTGTTGCTCTGCCTGCTGCCTGCCTACCTGTTACTCTGCCTGCCTGCCTGTTACTCTGCCTGCTGCCTGCCTACCTGTTACTCTGCCTGCCTGCCTGTTACTCTGCCTGCTGCCTGCCTACCTGTTACTATGCCTGCCTGTCTGTTACTCTGCCTGCTGCCTGCCTACCTGTTACTCTGCCTGCCTGCCTGTTACTCTGCCTGCTGCCTGTCTACCTGTTACTCTGGTTGCCTGCCTGTTACTCTGCCTGCTGCCTACCTACCTGTTGATCTGCCTGCTGCCTGCCTACCTGTTACTCTGCCTGCTTGCCTGCCTACCTGTTACTCTGCCTGCTGCCTGCCTACCTGTTGCTCTGCCTGCTTGCCTGCCTGTTACTCTGCCTGCTTGCCTGCCTACCTGTCACTCTGCTTGCTTGCCTGCCTGTTACTCTGCCTGCTTGCCTGCCTACCTGTCAATATGCATGCTTGCCTGCCTGTTACTCTGCCTGCTGCCTGCCTACCTGTTACTCTGCCTGCTTGCATGCCTGTTACTCTGCCTGCTGCCTGCCTACCTGTTGCTCTGCCTGCTTGCCTGCCTGTTACTCTGCCTGCTGCCTGCCTACCTGTCACTCTGCCTGCTTGCCTGTCTGTCACTCTGCCTGCTTGCCTGCCTGTTACTCTGCCTGCTGCCTACCTACCTGTTACTCTGCCTGCTGCCTGCCTACCTGTTACTCTGCCTGCTGCCTACCTACCTGTTACTCTGCCTGCTGCCTGCCTACCTGTCACTCTGCCTGCTTGCCTGCCTGTTACTCTGCCTGCTTGCCTGCCTACCTGTTAATCTGCCTGCTTGCCAGCCTACGTGTTACTATGCCTGCTTGCCTGCCTACCTGTTACTATGCCTGCTTGCCTGCCTACCTGTTACTATGCCTGCTTGCCTGCCTACCTGTTACTATGCCTGCTTGCTTGCCTGCCTGTTACTATGCCTGCTTGCTTGCCTGCCTGTTACTCTGCCTGCCTGCCTGTTACTATGCCTGCTTGCTTGCCTGCCTGTTACTCTGCCTGCCTACATGTTACTATGCCTGCTTGCTTGCCTGCCTATTACTATGCCTGCTTGCTTGCTTGCCTGCCTGTTACTATGCCTGCCTGCCTGTTACTCTGCCTGCTTGCCTGCCTGTTACTCTGCCTGCCTGCCTGTTACTATGCCTGCTTGCTTGCCTGCCTGTTACTCTGCCTGCCTGCCTGTTACTATGCCTGCTTGCTTGCCTGCCTGTTACTCTGCCTGCCTGCCTGCCTGTTAATATGCCTGCTTGCTTGCCTACCTGTTACTATGCCTGCTTGCTTGCCTGTCTGTTACTCTGCCTGCCTGCCTGCCTACCTGTTACTCTGCCTGCCTACCTGTTACTATGCCTGCTTGCTTGCCTGCCTGTTACTCTGCCTGCCTGCTGACCTGTTACTCTGCCTGCTGCCTGCCTGTTACTCTGCCTGCTGCCTGCCTACCTATTACTCTGCCTGCTTACCTGCCTGCCTGTTACTATGCCTGCTTGCTTGCCTGCCTGTCTGTTACTCTGCCCGCTGCCTGCCTACCCACCTACCCGCCCCAAGCCCGCCCACAGGGCGAACCCACCTTCCAGCCAGTACATCGTATCAATGGCGACTCAGAAACTGGTTATAAAATCACATAATTTCCAAGAAACAGCAATACAAGTTTTACGTTTCTTGACAGAGCATACGTATTGCCTAAGGTACAAGAATCATGCATGTATGTATTCATATATAATTATATAAGAAATAGCTGGTCTATTCTATCGGCATAATCTAATGGTATTGCTTAACACAAGCACACACGAATCCCTGTGGAAGTCGTGATAGCGCAGTGGATGAGCGTTCGCTTCAGGTGCGAAAGGTCCGGAGTTCGAGCCCCGTGGAGCCGTTACGATTGTGTCCTTAGGCAAGGCATTTAAATTCCACGTTGCCTCTTCTCTCCCTCGTGGCGATGGATTCCATCAGGAATGAGGTCTCGAGAGCGATTTATATAAGTTGAAAGAACTTGTTTCGCAATCGAGCTAAAATAAATTTGTATAAACTACACGAATCCCTGCCGATAAGCATTGCGCTTAGGAGTTTTTATTTACATGTTTACGGACTATTACAATATAGTTCTACTATGAAATAATATGTTAATGTTAATAAAATTCACTGATTAATAAAAAGTATGAGTCTCCGTTGCCGAATTGTTAATGCCATTGACTTCAAATTACTTTCCCATCACCGCTGCTGGTTTCGAATTATTTCATGTGAAAAAGCTACACAGTTAGCTTCCGGGAGGTCGGTGGTTCTTCCTTGTTGCCCGCCCACTTTTGAGATATTGCTAGGAGGTACATCCGGGGTCTTCCTCCGCCAATCATAGCTGGGACGTCACCATATGACCTCAGCAAATGTGCATGTGTGCCCGTTGGTTGACATATTTTGATATTTTGATTCAAAGTTGTTTCCGACAATGTACACGTTGTTCAATATGCACGTGAAGGTCATTCATGCATACAAACCATAGTAACCATGGTAACGTGGAAGTCGTGATAGCGCAGTGGATGCGCGTTCGCTTCAGGTGCGAAAGGTCTGGAGTTCGAGCCCCGCTGGAGCCGTTACGATTGTGCCCTTAGGCAAGCCATTTAATTTCCACATTGCCTCTTCTCTCTCCCTCGTGGCGATGGATTCCATCAGGAATGAGGTCTCGAGAGTGATTAATATAAGTTATAAGAACTTGTTTCGCAATCGAGCTAAAATAAATGTGTATAAACTAACCATCGAAATAGTTAATATAATCATATACTAAATTGTGTTCAGCAGTATACGTCGAATTACTTTATCATACCTGGCCTGGCGGTTATAAAACTGTTCTCCAATCTCAGACTCAGTCTCAAGCTTCTGATTGGTTCAGCTAAGTGTAAATATCAGACTCAGCCAATCATATTCCTTGAGCCTGAGTTTGAGATTTGAGAAAGGTGTTCCCTGTCCGTGCCAGAAATACTGCTTAAAGGGGGCAGCCGGGGTCTTCCTCCACCAGTAATAGCTGGAGTCACCATATGACCGAAACTGTTGGTGCAACTTTACCCCCCCCTCCCCCTGTTTAATTATCATGTGCAACTTTACCCCCCCCTCCCCCTGTTTAATTATAATGTGCAACTTTACCCCCCCCTCCCCCTGTTTAATTATCATGTGCAACTTTACCCCCCCACTCTCCACACGAAACAATCGGCAAGATTAACATGGAAATTCCATGTTTTTATTTAATTATCATATGCAACTTTAACCCACAAAACAGTTGGCAAGATTAACATGTAAATTCCATGTTTTTATTTAATTATCAACTGCAGCTTTAACTCACAAAACAATTGACAAGATTAACATGAAGTTTCCATTGGGTTGTTTAATTAGCATAGGATACTGTGTAACAGCAAATGAATAAATAAATGAATACATAAATATTAGGACAATGATCAGTCGGACTGGTAATCCAGGGATCGCAGGTTCGATCCCCCGTCTGACCATAATAAAACTAACACTCTTTCAGATGGGACGTTAAACCGAGGTCTCGTGTCGGTGTTTTACACCGTGCACGTAAAAGATTCGGAGGAGATTCTGGAATGTGCTCTGTCTGTATCATTGCACTATCCTACAAAAATCTAAAATGACTAATCTCTTCAGGAGACGTCGCTCATATGGGCAACCGGTAGCGACGATAAATAAATGTAAAACCACCACACAGGACAATGACCGAGTTTAGGATATCTTCTGACAATTCTCAGATTAAATTCAATCTGTTCTTGAATGACGTCCTAGCATCATTCGTTAAAGCAATTTCCTATTCATCCGTTGTTCTGGTATCTAAATAGAACACACCAATTATAAAAATAGGACCATTGTCCTTGTATATCATCCGGAAATAAGAAATATTCCATTACTAAAAGTGCATAATTTATCATATTTACATTTATTCAATTTGTTCGGGTTTTTTTCAAGTATACTTGACCTATTTGACCTGTTTATATATATATATAAGTAAGTAAGTAGACCTAAGTAAGTAAGTTTTTATTAAAGTGACATATGTAAACATAAACATTCATAACAAAATATTTACACAACTTTAAAGCAGCATTACATCGTATGAAATAAAAGATATTTGAAAAATTCAATATTTGCATATGGGTAGCAATGCTGCTACACATTCTAACATTATACTTTGTATGCTTATGTTCATTTGGTAAACAGTGTTTTTTGCGATAAAACAAATTTGAAACCGAAAGTAGGACTTTCTGAGTCGATCGGTCACGCACTTCTTTACAACCGGAACGCAGCGTCCGCACTTACTTACATTCGGAATGCATCGTCCCCATTTGTCCCACGTTGTCTTTTTTAATTAAATTACTTGATATGTTGATTCATACCCCTGTTAGCTAAGTCTTTTTGGGACATTTCTACATCCCCGCGAGGGGTTCGACATTAGAGGAAGACAGATAGATAGTATTTCATGTTCAAAATATATATGTTGTTTTCTACATCCTCTGTTGAAAGTCCGCCTTCGTGGTCGAGTGGTTAAGGTCGCTGACTTGCATACCACTGTAACCTATCATGCCTATCGGTCACGGGTTCGAGCCCCGCTCAGACCGTGTCTCATTTATATGAAAACGTTGGCGGTTTCTTACGGGGGTTGGTGCACCCAAGTACTGGTTAAACGCTGGAGCCTGCCCAGGAAAGGTGTTGTTAGGTAAACTGCCCGCCGGCGATATAGCCCAAAATGGTGCTGATGAGGCGTAAAACCCGACATATAAAATATAATAACATCCTCTGTTGTTTCGTATACGAAAGAAGGATTGCAGAACTTGTTAAATAAGTTGCATTGTTACTGTATGAAGTGGGATATAACAGTAAATACAGAAAAAACAGTTGTTATGCTATGTAAACAGGGTAATAGGGACGAATCGTTTGATGTGTTTTATGACAGTCGAAAACTTCAGAATGTTAAAACTTTTATTTATTTAGGAGTTACTATTTCGTCTAATGGACGTTTTTTTCAGTCGCAAAAGGCATTATCAAACCAAGCTTTAAAGGCTCTTTTTTCACTAAGTTCTTTATTTGATATTGTGTCCTTAGATATATCTGAAAAAGTACAGTTGTTTGATTCTATGGTTTTACCTATTTTAAATTATGGGTCTGAAATATGGGGTTTACATAAGGCCCCTAATATTGAACGTGTACATATGAAATTTATGAAACAATTGATTAATGTTCGACAGCAGACAACAAATGCTGCCGTGTATGGAGAACTAGGTCGAATTCCTTTAATTGTGCATAGAAAGATAAGAATAATAAAATATTGGTATAAATTATTGAAACAGCCTGATTCTCTCATGTATAAATTGCTTCATATGAAAGATAGGCATGGTAATAATTTGAACAAATGGTATGGTGATGTCAAATCGTTGCTAAACAACTTAGGATTTGCTTATTTATGTGACATTGTTGATGTAACTAATATACCAATAAATAGTGTTATACAGCGCATCAAAGATCAATATGTACAACAATGGTATTCTGAAATAAGCCATTTGCCTAAATTAGAAACATATTGTACATTTAAAAGCGTTTTCCAACAGGAGAAATATTTAAGCTGTATCAATAGCATTAATCATCGCACAGCTCTAACTAGATTTAGATGCTCGGCACATAAATTGTTAATAGAAGAAGGAAGACATAGAAATATTGAAAGGGAAAATAGAATTTGTACAAAATGTAACATGAAAGCAGTAGAAACAGAGTACCATTTTCTACTCGTTTGTCCATTTTATAGAGAAATTAGGTGCAACTGCTTACCGAATTATTATTGTTCTTGGCCTACTTTACAGAAATTTAAAACTATTATGATATCGAACCAAAAAAGTGTATTAAATAAATTGTCGAGATATATAGTTTTAGCAAATAGTAAACGTGATATTACATGATTATTTTAGTATGTATATAGTATAGAGCACAATTGTCAACAGTAGGGTGTATTGATCTATAGTTTAATGATAAATAATTGTTATTATGTTAAAAACAATTATATATATATATATGTATGTGTGTGTGTGTGTGTGTGTGTGTGTGTGTGTGTGTGTGTGTGTGTGTATATGGATATTTATGTGTACGTATATATGTATATATATTTGTTTTAATAATACAATATATTCTAATTACATGTAATTAATAATACACACACTTTTCTCAATTTATAGAATGATGTATGTTAGTTTTATTATAACCGCCATGTTATTTGATTTATGGCGATGAACATGTTATATGTTTATGCCAAATAAAATATATTGAATTGAATTGAAATTGTTGTTTCACGCATGCGCGCTGTGCGTGTTTATATTTCGTGTGTTGATAAACAAATTCGCGTATACGACGGTTTAAATTTATTGGAATTTTATCGTTTCTGAGCGATTATTTCGATTTTTGTATTTTCCCAAAACATCCTTTATTACGATGTAATGCTGCTTTAAGGTGCACCCGGCTCGATGGGCCTATTTGTCACCTAATGCCTGCATAACAATATAAATAAAAGCAAGACATTATCAAAATATCAATATTATAATTATATCATTTGGTTTGGTGTCAATGCATATAAATGGGTATAATTATAGTGGCGGCCAGGGTTGATGTTCGCCTAGTAGCTAAAAACAAGATTCTCAGTTTAAAAACAATGTTTTAACTTAATAAGTACCCTTTTTGCGATGTTCATCTATTTTATTTGTATCAGTTATACCCCATCGACCGCCTAAATTGAACACTTTCACGGTGTGTGATTTTTACTTTGACACCGGTTCGTCCAAATTTAGAACCCCACAAATGTTCGCTGTTAGTCTTACCGTGTGCTAAGAAATTCAACATAGTTAAATGGTGTAGAGTGTCGCAATATTACCACATATGTATCTCCGAGTCTTGTACAGATCCAGTGTGCATTATCGTACCGAAGGCGGGTTTTAGTCTCGGAACCGTGAGGCACGCGAAATGTGTGTATTTTAATGGTTACATACCCTGCCTAGCAAGGAAATACCACAATCTATTTACGGCACCGCTATCCAATCACAATACTGGAAACTGCAGTGACGCGTAATAAACATATATATAATTATATATATATATATATATAATAAAAATAATATTATATATATATACTCCAAGGGCAATAGCTAGACCGGATCTGTATTCCATTTGTTAACACACTGGACTGGTAATCCAGGGATCGCAGGTTCGATTAAAGGAACATCCCCCGTCTGACAGTAATAAAATTAACAGTCTTTCAGATGGGACTTTAAACCGAGGTCTGCAGTCGGTGCTTTACACTGTACACGTAAAAGAACCAGAGGAGACTCTGGAATGGGTATCTGTCTGTATCATTGCACTATCCTCCAAAAATCGAAACTGACTCTTCAGGAGGCGTCGCTCATATGGGCAACCGGTAACGACGATATATAAACGTAAAAACACACAGCTAGACCAGTAATGTGATCGGTTAATTCTAAGAGTTACTCTCAGTTGAACCAATCGGAGGCTTGAGACTTGAGTTTGAGATTTGAGAAGTGTTATAACCTTGGGAGCAGGCATATCTGGGATAACAAATAACTATGCGTTTATGAAATTTTAGTCCGCCTCCGTGGTCGAGTGGTTAAGGTCGCTGACATGTATACCACTGTAACCTATCATCACTGATGGTCACGGGTTCGAGCCCCGCTCAGACCGTGTCTCATTTATATGAAAAAGTTGGCAGTTTCTTACGGAGGTTGGTGCACCCAAGTACTGGTTAACCGTTGGATCCTGCCCAGGAAAGGTGTTGTTAGGTAAACTGCCCGCCGGCGATATAGCCCAAAATGGTGCTGATGCAGGCGTAAAACCCGAAATATAACATAACATAACATGACATTTTAAAAATATAAATTTTGTAGACGTAGTAGACGCACAAGCGTAGTGTGCCTACGCGTGGAGCTACGCCAGTGTATTTATTGTTGGTGGGTTGTGTTCAATAACTAATTCAGAACTTTACGAAATACGTAATAAATACGCCAAAACTTCTCCGTAACGTCCGTTTTGATTGCTGTATGACGTATTAACATATTATATAGGTCTGTTTCATTTAATACTTTACATCAAGAACAAACAACATTGGCCTACATAACACGAGTTCATGGGTTTATTAGATTTACGTGGTTTCGTCAGAAGGTCTGTTTATAGAAACAGATATATAGCTCTAGCGAAAATGTAGAATTCTTTAGTCCATTATACAAGTAGTTTCTGTATCTCGATATATCATAGCACTGGCCTGTCAGAGGATTACAGTAAATCATTTATATTGGGGTAATTAATACCCACTCTATCATCTGCTATTTTTGTACTACCAGTAGATGAGTTCGACTAGCGAAACTATCCATCAATTTGAATAGCAATGAAAGAAATGTACAGTGAACTGTAAGCCTTTAATTAAGCCTTAAATAGTATTAAATAGTCTAATATAGTTTAATATAGCCGTAAATAGTCTTAAATAGTATTAAATAGATAATTGTGTACACATGCACAACAATGAGAGATATTAGTCAGTTACTGCAGCTGAATACTCATGCAAGTAGATTGGTCCTCTTAATTGGCTTCCTCTGTTTTTATCGTTGTTTCCTTTGCACCACATGCTATCTGTTTTCATTAGTTTTCTTATCTTATAATTATTACATTATTAAATCTCGACAGATATCCTACAGCATATCCAATGGATACTTTACTGTAGAAATTGATTATAAATTAATTAACATGCTTTTGATAAAATCACATTTATCATACCGCAACATATGGTTAGGGAACACCAATAAAAACATAGGCTTTCAACTAAAAGGACCAATACATATTTCGGGATAAATCGGACTTTATCCATCCAGGGAGGTAACAGAAAAAACAGTAATGTCTTTCATTATGTGTCATATACACCCAGACGAAGATGTGAAGGCAAGCGGCCCTATATCAGCTCATTACCTCACGGTCTTTCCAATCACCAAATGCTACTCATAGAAAACACAGTTTGCCATTTGCGATCCTCGGTGTAATGTAGTAAAGTTAGCACACGCCAAATATTCACATTGTCATTGGCTGCACATTTGTATGTATCTACCAAGTTATTTGTATACAAAATGCAGTTTCTTTATTAAGTGTAAGAATTAAATTGCACGTGAAAGAAGTATACCGTAGTATGCTATTAAATCAGCAGGGACCAAAATACGAAACGTATCCTGCACTGTGCTAACGTTAAGAGTCTTTCCTGAGGAGAAGAATTCTATAAGACTCTGTCTTCCATTCTAATCCTTTTTCTGTATTTTGATTATGTGTGGTGTATGCGTTGTTCAATATGTATTATATTGGGAAATAAAATATGTTTAAACTATTATTTCCTAAATACACCACCACCTTGCAGGTTTTGAACTCAAAACCTCTCGACGGCTAAGTCAACACCGCGTCCATAACAACATGGAGGATAATAAATTGTATAAAATATCCATAAATACTAGTTGTCTTAGATAATATTAAGTGTTCTTAAATAATATCTAATCGTGGTCTTACATTAATACTGTATAATCTTATATATTATAGTCTTAATTAATTTTAAATAATCTTAAATATTCTTAAATAATCTTAAAAACTATTCTTAAATAATCTGAAATATTCTTAACTCATCTTAAATAGTCTTAAAAATCTTAAATAATCTTAAATATTCTTAAATAATCTCTAATCATGGTCTTACATTAATACTGTATACTCTTATAATTTATATTATAGTCTTAATTAATTTTAAATAATCTTAAAAACTATTCTTAAATAATCTGAAATGTTCTTAAATAATCTTAAATAGTCTTTAAAAATCCTAAATAATCTTATATATTCTTAAATAATCTTAAAATATATTCTTAAATAATCTTAAAAAATCTTAAATAGTCTTAAAGGGATATGCGGCATAACATTCTACCGACGTGCGTATTTTATGCTGACACCGATTTTATTGTAATAATAACATCTAAATGTTTTATATATCTATGCGAAAAATAAATAAAAATGAAATGGTTCGGCTGGCAGAAGGGTGTGTTTGTGTTTTAGAATTAAAGCCATTTTTAAAAAGAATGATATTGTTTCTAAAAATGTGTAAATTTAGTGCTTCCGAGATGTACTAAAAACGATTATTTCACAAATGAACTGACCAAATGCAAATAAATTTTTATTTAATTACGAATATATGAAGCTTTGTAATAAGTTAATAACCACGCAGCATATGTTCAACATGCGATTTATTTGACATGTTACACCATATTTATTATTGGGCGTAAAGTGCACGAAACCACCATTTGTATGTGTCCATGCACAGGCACAATACACAAAAAGGCCTGAGTTGGCCTATGGTCATATAGTAAGTAATGTTTATGTTATTTTTGTCCTATGGTCATATAGTAAGTAATGTTTGTTTTGTCCTATGGTCATATAGTAAGTAATGTTTCTTTTGTCCTATGGTCATATAGTAAGTAATGTTTATGTTATATTTGTCCTATGGTCATATAGTAAGTAATGTTTGTTTTGTCCTATGGTCATAATTTTTATAGTAAGTATTGTTTATTTTATTTTTGTCCTATGGTCATATCGTAAGTAATGTTTATGTTATTTTTGTCCTATGGTCATATAGTAAGTAATGTGTTTTTTGTCCTATGGTCATATAGTAAGTAATGTTTTTTGTCCTATGTCCATATAGTAAGTAATGTTTTTTGTCCTATGTCCATATAGTAAGTAATGTTTATGTTATTTTTGTCCTATGGTCATATAGTAAGTAATGTGTTTTTGTCCTATGGTCATATAGTAAGTAATGTTTTTTTGTCCTATGTCCATATAGTAAGTAATGTGTTTTTGTCCTATGGTCATATAGTAAGTAATGTTTTTTTGTCCTATGTCCATATAGTAAGTAATGTGTTTTTGTCCTATGGTCATATAGTAAGTAATGTTTTTTTGTCCTATGTCCATATAGTAAGTAATGTGTTTTTGTCCTATGGTCATATAGTAAGTAATGTTTTTTTGTCCTATGTCCATATAGTAAGTAATGTGTTTTTGTCCTATGGTCATATAGTAAGTAATGTTTTTTTGTCCTATGTCCATATAGTAAGTAATGTGTTTTTGTCCTATGGTCATATAGTAAGTAATGTTTTTTTGTCCTATGTCCATATAGTAAGTAATGTGTTTTTGTCCTATGGTCATATAGTAAGTAATGTTTTTTTGTCCTATGTCCATATAGTAAGTAATGTTTAGTGTAGACCATTTTGTGTATTGTGCCTGTGTGTCCATGTATTGCAAAATTGCAATTTCATTGTTAGTTCAAACTAACACTGTATAAAGTTTGAAGACATTCTGAGAATGCAAACATATTTGAAGACACTGCAGCATATCCGCTTTAAATAATCTCTAAACATCTTAAATAAAATTGAAAATATAATAGGGCAATTACGGGGGTCAGGGGTGCCTTTCTGAAACAAACGTGCTGTGCCGGATGTGATAAATTCTAACGCTTAAGTGGATTTTCTGTCGAATTTACTCTCAATTACAAGTTTATGTAAATTATATGTATATTATGTCTTATGGAAACTGAACACTGGACTCTATGGAAACTGAACACTGGACTCTATGGAAACTGAACACTGGACTCTATGGAAACTGAACACTGGACTCTATGGAAACTGAACACTGGACTCTATGGAAACTGAACACTGGACTCTATGGAAACTGAACACTGGACTATATGGAAACTGAACACTGGACTCTATGGAAACTGAACACTGGACTCTATGGAAACTGAACACTGGACTCTATGGAAACTGAACACTGGACTCTATGGAAACTGAACACTGGACTATATGGAAACTGAACACTGGACTCTATGGAAACTGAACACTGGACTATATGGAAACTGAACACTGGACTCTATGGAAACTGAACACTGGACTCTATGGAAACTGAACACTGGACTCTATGGAAACTGAACACTGGACTCTATGGAAACTGAACACTGGACTCTATGGAAACTGAACACTGGACTCTATGGAAACTGAACACTGGACTCTATGGAAACTGAACACTGGACTCTATGGAAACTGAACACTGGACTCTATGGAAACTGAACACTGGACTATATGGAAAATGAACACTGGACTCTATGGAAACTGAACACTGGACTCTATGGA
>CM026391.1:28284512-28297801 GCA_014843695.1 Archivesica marissinica | reverse complement strand
TTGTCTTGGTTTTCTATTACCATATATTGCTTTTTGAAAATAGTATTTACACCGTGCAAGTAAACGAACAAGAGGAGACTCTGGAATGGGTCTCTCTCTTGTATCATTGCACTATCCTCCAAAATCTAAGATGGCTAATATCTTCAGGAGGCGTCGCTCATATGGGCAACCGGTAGCGACGATAAACAAACGTAAAAAAAAACAATTTCGGATGAGACTTTAAACAGAGGCCTCGTGTCAGTGCATAGCATAGTAGTACACGTAAAACAGCCAGAGGAGACTCTGAAATGGGCCTCTGTCTGTGTCATTGCACCATCCTCCTCAATCTAAGATGGCAAATCTCTTCAGGAGGCGTCGCTCATATGGGCAACCTGTAGCGACGATAAATAAATGTAAAACACACACATCGACCAAGATTAACGCTGTACCATCAGTAGCAATTAATTCATCATGGCCTAAAATGTTCGGGTCCAGCCTTAAGTTTAAACTTTTTTATTTTACAACGATTGCGAAGCAAATTCTAACAACTTATATTAATCATTCTCGTTGGCGCAGATGAAAGCGTATATGTGGTCATTCATGTGGGAGGAAACCGGAGTACCCGGAGAAAACCCATCTGATCTGGCGACCACCGTACCATCTCACATACTTCCCGGTCAAAGGATCGAACCCGGGTTGCATTGGTGAGAAGCGAGCGCGCTAGGCACTGCGCTAATCAGACAGCCTTAAACCGGATGTATGGCAGAACATTACTTTTATATTTATTATCCAGGCAGAAATACATACAGACAGACTTTCACTCAGCCTAGAGCCGGAAGCTGCAAGTCTATTCTGCAGATATCTTCCCATAGCTCAAGTTGCGGGTGTAGACCAGGCTGATATAAGATGTTTCAGCATCGGTGATAAATACATGATATTGGATGCTGGAGGTATGTTCGCTATGTAACTACAGTGGAAGTCGTGATAGCGCAGTGGATGCGCGTTCGCTTCAGGTGCGAAATGTCCGGAGTTCGAGCCCCACTGGAGCCGTTACGATTGTGCCCTTGGAATACATCGCCACGAGGGAGAGACAAGAGGCAATGTGGAATTTAAATGCATTACCTAAGGACACAATCGTGACGGCTCCAGCGGGGCTTGAACTCGAGACCTTTCGCACCTGATAGCGAACTCGCATCCACTGCGCTATCACGACTTCCACAACTTATATTAATCACTCTCACCTCATTCCTGATGGAATCCATCGCCACGAGGGAGCGAGAAGAGCCAATGTGGAATTTAAATGCTTTGCCTAAGGGCACAATTGTAACGGCTCCAGTTTGGTTCGAACTCCGGACCTTTTGCACCTAAGCGAACGCACTACCTCTGCGTTAACATGACCTCCAAAGTGATTGGGGCCTTGTCTTGAAACGTATGACTATTTTAAGTATGAATTTCGAAATAGAAAAAATATTTTGACTTTATACTACTATAGAACCTAAATTTATAAGATCATATCAACTTCTGGACATCATCCCTTGACTTAACAATAGGACGTGGACGCTTCACCAACCTACCATGAATTTGGAATTAATCTATATATACGGACACCAAAAAGAAACGGTACACTTGAGGTAAAATTGATATCATTGTAGAATAAAAAGATCCAAAAATAATCCGCCCGTGGTCGAGTTGTTAAAGTCGCGACTTGTATACCACTGTAACCTATCATCACTGATGGTCACGAGTTCGAGCCCGTCTCAGACCGTGTCTCATTTATATGAAAAAGTTGGCAGTTTCTTACGGAGGTTGGTGCACCCAAGTACTGATTAACTGCTGGAGCTTGCCCAGGACAGGTGTTGTTAGGTAAACTGCCTGCCGCCGATATAGCCCAAAATGGTGCTGATGCAGGCGTAAAATATAACAAATATAACATATTATGCCACGACCAATCAGAATCCTTCCAGGTTGTATTACACATGTGTAGATACATGAAAATATGTGATGGCTGTATTACACTGTAACAATACTACTGTAAGCCATTCTTCCAGTCAGTAAACAGTTTGTATTTGCATTATAACAAACTGAAAGTGAAAATAGGACCTAAATCGGTTATAGGCAAATTTTATATCAAAATGTGCGAAATATTTGGTAATTAGTGCAATGTGTGACGGATTACTTTCTTCATTCATGCTAGTAAAATCCATAATTCTAAAATGTGTAACGCTCAATATAAAATGTTTTTTATTGTGTCAGTATATATTGTAATCATAGAATGATCGAAAGTCATTTTATTCCTATTTACTCTAAATTTAGAGATTTAAGAAAACAATATCGGAAAAGCTACTATTACACTTTATCTACCAAACAACAGTGTGTTACTTACAGTGACAATTGATCAACACCTATGTAATATAACATATACATGTATATAGTGTTCCCCCCCCCCGACTGAAAAAGGGGCAGGGCACATGTAAAAAGGGGCATTTTTTCATGTTGATTGGTATCAAAATGGCAGATTTTTTTATCCTTTATTTATTTGACAACGATTGTGAAGCAAGTTCTAACAACTTATATTAATCACTCTCGTTGGCTCGGATGAAAACGTATATGTGGTCATTCGTGTGGGGGGAAACCGGAGTACCCGGAGAAAACCCACCTGTCCGATATGGCCACCATCGTACCATCATTTAACAAGGTCCACTAAACACACATGGACTCTTTTGTCCGTTTTTAAGAACTTCTTGTAAATATGGCAAATTTTAATTTTGAGAAACGCCTACCCTGACTGTTGCAGGTGTTGACTTTTTAACGACATTGCGAGTATACTCTATGCAGAGTGACACAATCACTATAGATGATGATGTTGATGGTCTCAATCATGTTATTATGAGTACGAAACAGTTTGAGGACGAATCAAGTTTGCAACCTATTGCGTATTACAATCCAAAATATATTATAGTTCATGACAATTGTGTCGTTTCCGAGATAATGATCTACACAAATATGTAAGCCACAAAGTTCCAACAATAATGCATGTGTATTTATTTAAATAAGACACTTACATATCTACCGTAATGGCTGCGCGGCATAATTGACATCCGTTGACGGAATTTCCGACCGGTGCAATGGGAAATCCACATGTTGTGATATGCATAGTACCCAGTAAAACTAAAGATATTAAGTATATATATTTAAGTCTGCGCACCGATAATCTCCTACATTTGATTTTACAACACTGGCTCAAACGAAAATTGGGGATAAATGTGCGAAAATTGACTGTGTGTTTTACGTTTATTTATCGTCGATACCGGTTGTCCACATGAGCGACGCCTCCTGAAGATATTAGTCATTTTAGATTTGTGGAGGATAGTGCATTGATACAGATAGAGACCCATACCAGAGTCTCCTCTGGTTCTTTTACGTGCATGGTCTACAGAACCGACACGAGACCTCGGTTTAAAGTCCCATATGAAAGACTGTTAACCCTTTCAACACCACAGACCTCTAAATTGGCTTACAAAAAAGTGTGGATCCAGATGAGCCGGCTCGTGACGAGCCGTCTCATCAGGATCTGCACTTTTTTCAAGTAATATAACTATTTTTAGAAAAAAATTACCCATTTTGATAAATGAACTGATCCAAATGTAATTTTGTTATTAATTTATTGGTCTAAAAATATCATGGACCAGTCCATGTCAGTTACTTGGTGTTGAATGGGTTAATTATATTAGGGTCAGACGGGGGGGATTGGCCCCTATATCGATTACCTGTCAAATTGGTTGAAACATATTGTATTGCCTCTTCAATATACATAACACAAATTGATGCATGCAGACGACAATAAGTGGTTGCCTGTGCTAATACCATGCATTCCAGATGATAGCAGCAGTCTAACACGGGAGTATTTATCATTATTAAGATCTGTTATTGAGAATTTAGGCACACCAGGGCGGGCATTTTCGTAATTTCGGACACAAGGGCGCACCAAAAAGGGACAGGGCGGGCCGACCTCCTATTCCTGCTTAGGGGAACACTATGTATATAACCGTCTCTGTGGCCTAGTGGTTAAGGCGTCCGCCTACGGAGCGGGATATCGAAGGTTCGAATCTCGTCAATGGTATCGTTCCGATATGGCCGGTTGGTGAGCCGCCAGCTTGTTAAATAATGGTTCCCGATTGCCTACCAGCATAGCGCCTGGCATACAAGCAAAGGCTTCGGGATGTTCATAAAAAGAGGTGTCTCATAAGTCAGAAATGGCTGGCCCTTTAAATAGGGGTGACACTATAATAAACGGGTGTAGGAAAAAATAGCACCCGGAAAAAATGGCACTATACAAATTTGGAAAAAATGGCACCTCAATAAAAAATGAAAGCTTATTTTAATATTATTGCAGTATGCTTATTGATATTATTCATATCATATTATATATTTTTATTTAATAATACAAGTTATTAGTAGTAAGAGAAGCCAATCCTTCATAATTGAAATCTGTTGAAATGTGTCTGATCATGATAACATATGTGTGTTTTACGTTTATTTATCGTCGCTACTGGTTGCCCATATGAGCGACGCCTCCTGAAGAGATTAGTCATTTTAGATTTTTGGAGGATAGTGCAATGATACAGACATAGACCCATTCATATAAAAGTAAAAGTAAAGTAAAGTGTTTGTTTATTATAGTGTCACCCCTATTTAAAGGGCCAGCCATTTCTGACTTATGAGACACCTCTTTTTTATGAACATCAGTACTTCCCGAATCCTATGTTTGTGTGCCAGACGTCAGGCTGGTAGGCAATCGGTAACCATTATTTAACTAGCTGGCGGCTCACCAACCGGCCATATCAGAACGAACCCCTGACGAGATTCGAACCGTCGACCTCCCGCTCCGTAATCAATAAGTCGTATTTATAGCAACAATTGTTAAGGAGGGGCTACCCACATCATTGGATTAACTGCTAGGCATAATCCCCTTGGAAGAAATGGTTGATTACATAAACACTTAGTGCTTGTACTTCTGAAAGAACAGACGGATCTGTAGTCCAGTGTTAACACGCTGGACTGGTAATCCAGGGGTCACAGGTTCGATCCCCCGTCTGACCATAATAAAATTAACAGTCTTTCAGATGGGACGTTAAATCGAGGTCTCGTGTCGGTGCTTTACACCGTGCACGTAAAAGAACAAGAGGATACTCTGGAATGTGTCTCTGTCTGTATCATGCACTATCCTTCAAAATCTAAAATGCCTAATCCCTTCAGGAGGCGTCGCTCATATGGGCAACCAGTAGCGACGATAAATAAACGTAAAACACACACACTTCTGAACGAGTGGCTTCTCAAATGTGTTTAAAAATATCTCTTATAAGATCATGGGCATCTTCTTTGAAAAAATAAATAGGGTGCCATTTTTTCCAAATTTACATAGTGCTATTTCTTCCGGGTTCCCTTTTTTCCGGGTTCCCTTTTTTTCTGGGTGACATTTTTTCCGGGTGACATTTTTTCCGGGTGACATTTTTTTCCGGTGCCATTTTTTCCGTACCCCATAATAAACAAACACATTTATAGCAAGAAAGTAGCAGTTTCCTTTGAGAAACTACTACCACCATCTTCTGTAAATAGCCATACTTTTCCATTGTACCGTACTTATGAAGAAGAGAAACAATGTATTAGACACAAACTATTAAAGCGGCACTACATCGGTGAAAACGCAAATTTCTGCATAATGTAATTCGCTATTATATGGGTATAATTTATTTCCAAATATTTGCCTCACAATCTGAGTATTTCAACAAACAAACAAACGTCGTATACGCTGTTTGTTGACATAACACAATAATGTAAATAGGGTCGACATCCATGCGTAATACAAGGCGAGGATCCTGAGTAGCACGCCGTATTGTACATATTTACTGTGATATCCCACATGTGTGCCTATGCATATTTATTTGTAGACGTGAACAATGTATTTTATTTGCGTTTTGCGATGTAATGTCGCTTTAAAGTGTTTGATCTTTAAAATAAGTATGTACAACGAAAGTATTAACACTCACGCTAAGTACAAATTGTATATTAATATAAGACACTATATGAAATCATATATATGTGTGAATACAAACACTTATGAATGCTCTTTACCAAACGTCTGATAGCTTCGATGAACGAAACACTAAAGACATGATTATTGGTTCGGTTGATAACTATTGAGTGTGTTTTTACGTTTATTTATCGTCGCTACCGGTTGCCCATATGAGCGACGCCTCCTGAGGAGATTAGTCATTTTAGACTTTTAGAGGCTAGTGCAATGATACAGACAGAGACCCATCACAGAGTCTCCTCTTGTTCTTTTACGTGCACGGTGTACAGCACCGACACGACATTGTATTATGGTCAGACGGGGGATCGAACCTGCGAACTATAATATAAATACATAGTTGTAAGCATTTTGGAATATTGTTAGTTGTTCTGTTTGTGTTTTGTAATAAAGATGTGCTATATCTTTGATGGAATCCTTCGTATTTTGTTTTCATGTAATAATAATCATATAATGTAGGTGTGCGTTTTCTATGTCCTCTAGTATACGTTTGGTTAGTCGGATACATGGTCCAACATTTTAAGTCTGAATGTTTGTTATTAGCATGATGAAAGACGAACATCGTCCATTGTTTAATTAGATACTGCATTACCGCTTCATTTTGTAGGAGGAACTGTTGATATAACAGCGCATGAAATACAACCAGACAGCACTCTAAAAGAATTAGCAAAAGCCAATGGAGGGGAATACGGAGGTACATTGGTCGACCAGAAGTTTATTAAGCTTTTGGACGACGTTTTCGGTCCCGATGTGATGGAGGTCATTCAGCAACGTTACCGAGATGACTATCTGGACCTATTGCAGAATTTTGAAATCAAGAAAAAAAGGGTGACACCGGATTTATCGGGCGTTGAATCATTTCTCATCCCGACTTCTTTCATACACACGTACAAAGAACTCAATAATATTGAGCTTTCTACTATTGAACCCGAACATTTGAGGAATAAGATCACATTCAACAGGACAAAAGATAAAATGAGAGTTGATGCTGAAATCGTGAAGTCTCTTTTCACTGATGTTTGTGACAAGATATGTGCCGTTGCTGACGAGTTCTTTCAATCTATTAGGCAGCACAATGTGGACAAGATCTTAATGGTTGGAGGTTTCAGTGAATCGGAGATGCTGCAAGAGAAAGTTCGTAATACCTTCCCACAAGCACGCTTGATCATACCGGAAGAAGCTGGTCTAGCTGTTTTGAAAGGGGCCGTTTTATTCGGCCACAATCCAATGATGATCACTGCCCGTGTGTGTAAATACTCATACGGGATATGCGCATACAAGCACTTCGAATCTGGTATAGATCCGCCAGAGAAACGTGAGGTTATAAATAACGTAGTTCTGTGTAAGGACTATTTCAGCAAACATGCTACTGTCGGCCAAGAGTACAAAACCGAGGAGAAAGTTTATACACAGGAATATGTACCATCTGATGCCAATGGAACGGGGTTGGAAATATGTATATATACGTCACTGAAACCATATCCCATGTATGTGGACGAGGACGGGAGCAGGAAGTTAGGGGAAATGCGGGTAAAACTCCACGACAACCAAGGAATAGATACTCCCGTAACCATTCAGTTCGAGTTTGGCAAAGAGGAACTTCAAATCAATGTCAAGGAAACCAAGACCGGAAAACTTACAAACGCTAATTTCGATCTGCTCTAAAGAGAGCAACATTGGAATTGATAGCATATGTTTATTCAATTCGAGTTTGGCAAAGAGGAAGTTAAGGAAACCAAGACCGGAAAAAATACAAACGCTAATTTCGATCTCTTCTAAAGAGATCAACATTAAGAATTGATATCATATGTTTATTCAATTCGAGTTTGGCAAAGACGAACTTCAAGTCAATGTCAAGGAAACCAAGACCGGAAACATTACAAACGTTAATTAAGACTTGCTCTAAAGAGATCAACATTGGAATTGATATCATATGTTTGGAATGAGAGACATCACTAATTTTCTATTACCTCCCTTGGCAGATAAAGTCTGATTTAATCCAAAATGTGAATAGGTCCTTTTAGTTGGAATCCTTTGTTTTTACTGCTGTTCCATAACCAGATGTTGCGGTTATGATAAATGTGATTATATCCAAATCGTGTTCGTTAACTGAAAACATTCCTTTAGAAATAATTACCCATTGCATAATACTGTATGAAATCTGTCGAGATATAGTAATGTTCAACTCATAAGAAACGATAGAGGAATACATTTGCTAACATGTTGTGCAAAGGAACCAACGATGAAAACAGAGGAAAACACTTAGTACAACCTATCTACTTTTAGAGAGTGTTCAGGGGCAATAACTCACCGATGTCTCTCATTGATATCATATATCTAGTGACGTACGTACATTTAGACTATTTCTGCGACATGTATCTGATAGTCGAAACTTGCTACTCAAAGTTCAGAGTTCGAGGTTTGAATCTTACTCAAAATGAATGAACACCTATTAATGTAACTGACGTGGGAGTCATTATAGCGCAGTGGTAACAAGTTCACTTCAGATATGAGAAGGTCGGAGTTCGAATACAGCTGTAGCCATTACGATCCCACCCCGCTGGAGACGTTACGAGTGTGCCCTTATGCATAGCACTTAAATTCCACATTGCCTCTTCTCTCTCCTTCATGGCGATGTATTCCATCAGGAATGGTATCTCGAGAGCGATTAAAAAAAGCGGTTATAAGAACATGTTTCGCAATCGAGCTCAGATAAATGTGTAAACATTAATATTCAATAGACGCAACACGTATAGAGAGTCAGATGATAGCAATACCTATTATCTCTGTAAACAGTGTGAACATTGGAGCATAAAATTAATGTGCGAACATTAACTGTGTGTTTTACGTTTATTTATCGTCGCTACCGGTGCCCATATGAGCGACGCCTCCTGAAGAGATTAGTCATTTTAGATTTTTGGAGGATAGTACAATGATACAGACAGAGACCCATTCCATAGTCTCATCTGGTTCTTTTACGTGAACGGTGTAAAGTACCGACACGAGACCCCGGTATAAAGTCCAATCTGAAAGACTGTTAATTTTATTAGGGTCAGACGGGGGATCGAACCTGCGATTCCTGGATTACCAGTCCAGCGTGTTATCATTGTACTACAGATCCGTCCGTCTGTACCTGTACTGATGCTGTTAATATATAAATATATGTGTTTTGTCCAGGAACTATTTTGTAGCGTGTATTGGAGTGATTAATGCGCGTAAGATGCATAACTAACATAAATTAACAAACAAGATGGTTGCCAAACAAATATTATAGCTAAACCAGTCATTATCTTTTGATTGCATTTGATTTGTATATAAATTATGTTGAATGGTAGATACATTTTGTTAAGCGAGTTCTCTCGTAAAACAAAGTCTTTATTTTTATTATTTCATGGAATTATGATATTTGTGTCCAGTAACAGTTTTATTAATATAATTAAGCTATGCTATTGTAATTAGTGTCTCAAACATAACCATTATTACTAGTACTGTATTTTGTTTCGAATAAGACGTCTGTTTTTGTCGGTATACAGGCCCGTAGCCATACTGAGGCACACCGAGGCAGCTGCCCCGGTTAAAATTTCCAAAGCAAAAAAATAATTAAATGGAACATAAATATCGAACTGTGTCTGTGCTCAATCAGGATTAAGACTGCAAATGAACACATTTTATTTAATTATTACCTATATTTTAATTGTTATAATTTTAGATCCGAATATTTTATAGCATATTTAGAATCCATTGTAATTGTGTTTGCTATTTTTATCTTGTTTTATCTCATTGTATGTGGAAGTTTTTATCAATATTTGTGATATTTAGGCTGTAAAGCGCTTTTGAACGTTTTATTTTTAGATGAAAAGAGCGCTATATAAGTTTGGTATATAATAATAATGAATAAATAAAATCGCAAACAAATATCCCTTTGCTATATAGCATTTTGACTGTTAGAGAGCTGAAAGGTCAGTACATAATTATACGTATGAACTCATTAAAGCAGAAAAACGCTTCTATACCCTAACACCTGTAATGGGGAACATGCCCCCGGGCCCCCTAGAATGCCTCTCTGGCTACGGTACTGATATTGATCTTTGTTTTAGTATCTCACTGGCAATACTTATTTAAATTCTTTAAAATGTCAAGTCAAATATGGCTTTTATTTCTGTTCTGGTGAAAGAGAGACAACTCTAGCTTCCATATATAGGGATATTATGTTGCACTACAAGAATATACCAATTTCGCTTTGTTCTACCTCGGGGACCCATAGTCAAAATTCCTGGCCCAAACCACTGCTCTACTAGGTTATTGTATATAGGTTGTAAAACAACAAATAAATTGCCTATTAAATACATAGTAAAAACATAGAGTCTCAGGAATGTCTGGAGGGGGTTCGATGCAAGTGCGACGGCCCATAGGACAGGAGCCCGCTAGGGGGTCAGGGGGCATGATCCCCCTTAAATTTTTTTAATCTGGAAGCTCTGAAATGGCATTTCCTGCATTCTAGAGCTCAAAATGTATGGTAAAACAGATGGCAGAAACAAGCATCAGCAGCTTCACAGCTCTCTGTGAAAGTTTGTTAAATCGTGTATCCATCGCACTGATGATGCAGTCAATACGTGGAATGGCAACTGTACGGCGATAATATTCTTCTGGCGTATCAGCGGGCTAATTTTGACGCTGGATCTAGCGTTTGTCAATGCGTGGCAAAGACGGATCAACGTTTAGTTTCTCTGCGATGCGTTCGGCTTGTTTGTAGATCTTTTTGAAACCTTCTTCAACGTTGTCACGTGTCGCTTTCATATCAGACGCGGTTTCATCAATCAACTGGTAAGCTTTTACAATGTCTATTGTTCGACCCTGAAGGTAGACGGTAACACAGTGAAGAGGGTGCAACAGGTAATACAGCGACACCAGACCAACAATAAATCCGAAATCCGTCACAGCTTTAACGTGAGCAATTGCATCTTTCTTTGATTCCGAGTCCCAGCCTTCCGTAAACGCCTTATCAAAATCAGCCATGTCCAGGTGAGTACGACTGATGATATCAAAGCACTCTACCAGGAATGGTAGGGCCAGGTAGAAATGCTCATAAGCGGTATCGCGCTCCGACCAACGGGTCTTGCACATGCCATTTATCACTTTTCTAGTGGTGTCATTGTGAACGTGACGTATTTCCGCTATCATTTCTATGAGCCTTTCTCGTTTTGGAGAGTAGTTGAAGAAGATAGCTACATCCTTCATGGTAGCAATCACATGCTGTATGTTATTAGCTTTACAGCTAGCGGCAATGGAAAGATTAAGAATATGTCCATTGCAATGGGTATATGGAGCATTTGGTGCATGCTGTGAAATGATTCCAGATACGCCTTTCTTCTCGCTAGACATGTTTGAGGCACCATCATAACACTGCCCCTGAAGCTGATGAATATCCAAACCAACGTTTTTATGGAACTCCAGGATGGCATTAGCGATAGCTTCGCCAGTAATTCTATGAACTCAACGAACTCCTCTCGTATCTGTTTCTCTTCGTCTACAAAGCGAAAGCAAACTGATAGAATTTCATCATTGCTTGATGTTACCTCATCAGTGTGAAAACCTGATTTCTTAATCTCTGTAATAATATCTGCTTGGATGATGGAGTGGCCAATCAAATGAATCATCTCATTTTGCGACTGGTGATGATGATATGAAGCATTCCTTGAGATGGGTTTCATCATATGATCGTACACCATTAGCTGAAAAAGGGGGTTCGTTCGCACCCCCCGAACCCCCCCCCTGGCGCCGCTCCTGAATACTGTCTGTTCATTTATATTTCCAATCTTTCATTTCTTCCGATACCACATCCACTGTGAAGAGGTATTCAAATCAAACTGTAAAATGGCAAATATCTTCCAAATATAACGGTTCACATAGCCAGTGCTCGCTCACCTGTGAATAACGTCACTGTGTTTATGTCGCCGGTCCCTTGTCTTGCCCTGACTCTTACACATCCTAACGGGTATATGGATCTCGAGGGGGTGGGTTTGAGTAAAGACTCGACGCAATAATTTATAAATGATGATGACGTTTATTTACTTCCTTTCCTGAAAATACATTGATTTTCATACAAAGTAAATTAACAAACCACATAATGCATAAATAACAATCTATGAGTTTGACAGATGACAGCTGTCAAAATATGTAAGCAATACATGCAGGTGTGTTAGAGCGTAGCATCTAGTGAAAATACACGAGCAAGTTTACATTTCAAAATACATAAAATTACAGGTGACTATCAATTCGATATCAACCTAATAAATAAACTGAAGTTAAGTTTATAAATCACAAAAACTATTTATTTTTACCTGGCTATATATCCAATATAGTCATAACAATGTATTATAATTATACGCCCAAAATGGCGATTTATCATCTATTCCAAAGCTGACCTGAAAGTGACCAACAATAGTGATTGGTAAGAATATGTCACATGCAAATTGTTAGTATGACCATTTATAAATACATTGTACATATCTACAAGTTGCAAACGATATACGTTAAGTATGGACTTTCAATTCTCACGGCCTGGGGGAAAATGCTGAAGCTGTGAGAATTGAAAGTTCCAGTCAGGGACCTTTCTAAAGTGACCCACAGGCATCATATGAAGTGGTGAGATATCTATCTCACCTGAACAGCATGAAAACATTATGCCAAGTCTAAATTTACGAATATTAGCTCAGTATTATGCATTTTCTGAGGTGTCTTTCAATTCTCACGGCCTGGGGGAAAATGTTGAAGCTGTGCGAATTGAAGGTTCCGGCCAGGGACCTATCTAAAGTGACCCACAGGCATCATATGAAGTGGTGAGATATCTGTCTCAATTGACCAGCATGAAAACAATATGTCAAGTCTAAATTTTCTAATATTAGCTCGGTATTATGCATTTTCTGAGGTGACTTTCAATTCTCACGGCTTGGAGAAAAATGCTGAAGCTGTGAGAATTGAAAGTTCCAGTTAGGGACCTTTCTAAAGTGACCCACAGGCATCATGTGAAGTGGTGAGATATCTATCTCACCTGACCAGCATGAAAACATTATGCCAAGTCTAAATTTACGAATATTAGCTCAGTATTATGCATTTTCTGAGGTGACTTTCAATTCTCACGGCCTGGGGGAAAATGCTGAAGCTTTGAGAATTGAAAGTTCCAGTTAGGGACCTTTCTAACGTGACCCACAGGCATCATATG
>CM026391.1:28229828-28283512 GCA_014843695.1 Archivesica marissinica | reverse complement strand
TAGTCAGCATAGTTCAAACGTCAGCGTAATCGACCACTACTGAAATTGAGGAGAATCTGATTCCCTCCGATTTCTCCATTCTTCAAAGCTCTGGTCAGTGTCACTTGTAGCTTCTAATACAGGGTCCTGAACTTCAGCAGCATATCCTTTCGCTGTACTTTCCATGTCAAACGTGCCGCATTCTTGAAGTTTACCCTTTTCACCATGTTCGCCTTCCCCACAGAAGAAGCACATTCCAAACTCAGACCTGGCTACATGCTGTGAACTATATCTTGTTACTTTAGGAGTAGATGTTGATTAGCTGATTCTGAAGATCTTTTCCATAACATAGGTGATCTATGGTATTTATCGTATTTGGTTCTACACACCTTATGCCATTTTGCACCATTAATTGCACAAAAACTTGCTATAGATTCTTGTTCATGTTCTAAAGTCTCAATATGCTTAGGCAAAGAAATATCATGGAGTTCATAATAGCTTCTGTTATCTGATTCAAACTGTTTATAACTACTTTCATAAGTCGTCCGTGATCTGGGGTTTTGTAATACATATTTAGTTTGTTCTTAACATATCACACATATATACTAATCAATCTTACTCTGCACTGGCTCAGACATTAAACCCAGTCAATCTTACTCTGCACTGGCTCAGACATTATACCCAGTCAATCTTACTCTGCACTGACTCAGACATTATACCCAGGCAATCTTACTCTGCACTGGCTCAGACATTATACCCAGTCAATCTTACTCTGCACTGGCTCAGACATTATACCCAGTCTATCTTACTCTGCACTGGCTCAGACATTATACCCAGTCAATCTTACTCTGCACTGGCTCAGGCATTATACACAGTCAATCTTACTCTGCACTTGCTCAGACATTATACCCAGTCTATCTTACTCTGCACTGGCTCAGACATTATACCCAGTTTATCTAACTCTGCACTGGCTCAGACATTATACCCAGTCTATCTTACTCTGCACTGGCTCAGACATTATACCCAGTTATCTTACTCTGCACTGGCACATACATTATACCCAGTCTATCTTAATCTGCACTGGCTCAGACATTATACCCAGTCTATCATTTCAATATTCAGTGTGTTAGTACAATCGTCAAATTAAGAAACTCTTATGAGTAACATGCATAGCTCTGGCTGTGGTGCCCGGGTTGACTATGTTGTGTGATTTGGTACAGGTTTGATCTTAAGTTCGAAATAACACAGCATATATTTGGATCAGGATCCAGGTATAACATTTCAAATACAAGATCTGAGTATGTTTCACAGACATGTTCACTTATTAATAATTAGTTTCAGAAATATTTTGTATTTGTAATAAGATATATGTTAATAAGCCTATCATATCTTCTATATCAAATGGAGAACACCACTTTGGAAACAAATGAATAAAACGCATAATCTCACATAAAATCATGTTCTGTTTAGGACAATCTTGCTTCACAGCGGCCATTTTGTTTTACAAATATCCACCATTGTGTATGTTGTGGCACTTATGTGGGATTACACAACTATAAACTATACCATAGGCACAACAATAGATACAGCTATAGACACAACAATAACCTATAAACACAACTATTGACACAACAATACACACAACTATAAACACAACTACAAGCACAAAGAGACACAACTATAAACACAAATATAGATAAACTATAAACACAACAACTGACACAACTATAGATACAACCATAGACACACCTATAGACACATATATAAACACAAAAATAGACACATATAGACACAACTATGAACACAACATTAGACACAACTATGGACACATCCATAGACACAACTATAAACACATCTATAAACACAACTATAGACACAACTATAAACAAAACGATAGACACAACTATAAACATAACTATAGACACCACTTTAGGCACAACTATAGACACAACTATTGACACAATCATAGACACATCTATTGGCACAACAATACACACAACAATAGACAAAACTATAGACACAACTATAAACACAACCATAAACACAACTATAGACACAACTATAAACACAATCAAAGACACAACTATAAACACAACTATGAACACAACTAAAGCACAACTATAGATACAACTATAAACACAACTACAAACACAACTACAGACAAAACTATGATCACAACTATGGACAAAACTATGGACAAAACTATAAACACAACTATAGACACAACTATCAACACAACTATAGACAACAATATCAACACAACTATAGACACAACTAACGAAACAACTATAGACAAAACTATCAACACAATTATAAACACAACAATATATAAAATTACTGACACAACTATATGCAAATCTATTGACACAACTATAAACACAACTATAGACACAACTATAAACACAACTATGGAAACAACTATCAACACAACTATTGACACAACAATAAACACAGCTATAAACACAACTATAGACACAACTTTAGTCACAACTATAGACACAACTATAAACACAACTATAGACACAACTATAGACACAACTTTAGGCACAACTATAGACACAACTATAAACACAACTATAGACACAACTATAGACACAACAATACACACAACTATAAACACAACTATCGACACAACTATAGACACAACAATAGACACAACTATAGACACAACTATAGACACAACTATATACACAACTATAGACACAACTATAAACACAACTATAGACACAACTATAAACACAACTATAGACACAACAATAAACACAACTATAGACACAACAATAGTCACAACTATAGACACAAATATAGACACAGCAATAGACACAACTATAGACACAACTATAAACACAACAATAAACGCAACTATAAACACAACTATGACCACAACTATAACCACAACCATAAACACAACTATAAACAGTTAAGCAGAACTATGAACATGGTATTACATACGGGGGCTTATTGAGGGAGCGTCATGTTAAACAATTGCACATGGTGCTTTCCTTTGCCTGTTGCAATTACTGCTTGCTAATTCCAAGACTGAATCACAGAGTAAAGGCCAGCTTAGTTTCAGCATATAGTGTTTGTCGATATCTCTTACAAGCTTAGCTCTCGTATATCTTTCAAATATGTCACGTACATGGTCAGGCATTACTGCTTGATTTACTTCTTCCAAGAATATTAAAATGATGGGCTTCCTTCGTTCAAGTGCTTCTTCAACTTCCTTACGACACCAGTGACTTTCACAGAACGAGTTCGAAACGGCAAAAATGGAAACACACGAATCCCTAATATTATTCACAGATTAGACACAGCTATAGAGACAACAATAAACACAACTATAGACACATCTATAAACACAACTATTGACACAACTATAGACACAACTATGGACACAACTATAGATACATCTATATACACAGCTATGCACACAACTATAGACACAACTATAAACACAACAATAGACACAACTATAGACACAACTATAGACACAACTATAGACACAACTATAGACACAACTATTGACACGACTATAGACACAGCTATTGACACAACTATAGACACAACTATAGACATAACTATAGACACAAATATATACTCAACTATAGACACAACTATAGACACAGCTATAGACACAACTATAGACACAACTATAGACACAGCTATAGACACAACTATAGACACAACTATAAACACAACTATAACACAACTATTGATACAACTATAAACACAATAATAGACACAATTATAGACACAACTATAGGCAAAACTATTGACACAACTATATACACAACTATAAATACAACTATGAACACAACTATCGACACAACTATAAACACAAATGTAGACACAACTATGACCACAACTATAACCACAACCATAGACACAACTATAAACAGTTAAGCAGAACTATGTTAAACAATAACACACGGTGCTTTCCTTTGCCTGTTGCAATTACTGCTTGCTAATTCCAAGACTGATTCACAGAGTAAAGGCCAGCTTGGTTTCAGCATATATTGTTTGTCGATATCTCTTACAAGCTTAGCTCTCTTATATCTTTCAAATATGTCACGTACATGGTCAGGCATTACTGCTTGATTTACTTCCTCCAAGAATATTAAAATGATGGGCTTCCTTCGTTCAAATGCGTCTTCAACTTCCATACGACACCAGTGACTTTCACAGAACGAGTTCGAAACGGCAAAAACGGAAACACAGGAATCCCTGATATTATTCATCATTTCTTGAGTAATTGATCTGCCAGGTCTAAAGTGTTTATCATCAATGCAAACGATGTCACCTTCAAGCTTAACCCTCTCTCTGAGATGATGTTCAAGGTTTGGATATATCACGTCCAGTACAACATCTCCGTCCTGGCTACTGTATGAGAGCATCGCTATGAAAGATTCCGCGATACGTCTACCTTTGTAGTCCTTTATAAATGTCTTTACTGCGTCTTTAACTTGATGTTTTTTGTAGATCCGTACAGTAATAAATGTTAGCAGAGAAATGATGGCAATGCTTGCAACGCTTGTTAGAATAGAAGCAATCATGATTGTTGTCTCATAGCATTTGTACTTTGATTAATCAAAGGCTTTAACGTCGATGTTTATTTCATTTCCCTCAAATTCACACTTATTTATAATACCTCCATTGTTGCGTTTCTGAAAATCAATCACCCATGCTATAGTGTCTACATTTGTACAGGTACATTTTAGTGGATTGCCTGCTATATCGATATTGGTGCCGTGCGTAGTTAGTAAATGATCGAGTCGTGTCCTGGAGCCTGCGTCCAGTGGGTATATCATATTCCCGGAGAGATCTAAAACGGTTAGAGTTTTAAACTGCGTTGTGTGAAATGTAACTGATGTGAGGATATTGCCACTGAGGTCAAGAACTTTCAGTTGTGGGTTTCGCACAAACATATTGGCTAGTATATAAGATAACCCATTCTCTGCTAGCGACAGATGTTCTATCAGTGGGAAGCTCTGAAACAATTCTGAGAATTCTGGAGTGGTTGCCATCAACGATAGTCTATTCGAGCCCAGAAATAACCTTCTCATTGTATGAACCCCGTCAAATGCGCTGGGTGACAAGTACTCCATCTGGTTATACGAAAGATCGAGCTCTTGGAGTTTGATGTTTTCTGGCCATTTAATAGTTCCGTTCAATTTGTTAATGTGATTTCTTGCAATACTGAACACCAGCCAGGCCAGGTTGCATTCTGAAAGGTCAACAGTAGTTCCATCTATAATTATTCTCTGATAAATTCCGTTTGCATAGAAGTCCTCCAAGCCGATAAAATATAAAAATGTAGAATCCGAATGTGAATTGAAAACATTATTGGAATCTAAATTAGTATATTCCAGATAAAGCTCACCAATAAATATATTGCTTATATCAAGAGTTTTTATATTATATAACAATGCTATATATATGTCACTATATGTATTGTCTTTATTTACATTTACAACAATACAATGCGATATATTGAAGCTTTCTAGTTGAAATCTCTTGAACCCGTATATATTCTGTATAATAATCTTAGTGCCAAACAAATTTAAATTCTTAATGCCTTTATAGTATAGAATATTAGAAAATATGTTGTCAAATTCAATTGGGCGTGACGAAGCTATCTGAACATTATCTAGCAGCAGTGTATCTAACGCAGGTAATACTTGATGATCAGTTAACACATTCTTCAGACTGTCAACTCGTAACTTGGTACAGTCAGCCAAATTAAGAGTTTGAAGATTAGTTAATCCATAGAAAGCTTCGCCATTAATTTGTCCAATATATGCTGAATGTAACCCAATAGTCAATAGTTTTCTCAGCGGCTGAAATACGTGTGGTTCTAAATAGTCCACGTTGTCTGGTTTCGATACCTCACTTAAAACTGTTATATCCAGCAATTCAACAACCGTCCAGCTACTGTCATTGAACGTTTGCGGCGTTATTGTTATTGCAGAACAATCCAGTATATACACATTTGTAATGCCATTGGGCAAACGGTCTGGTATTGTATGCAGACAGGTAATAGTGTTGCCTTCCACATTAGGTTCCTGGTTAGAAACAGAGATGATGTGTTTCAGAGTGCAACTGGTTAGTATTAGTACATAGACTATGTAGATCATCTTCGGGATCAAGCTATACTGAAAATATACAATGTACGTTTTTGTTATTTTAAAAACTATTGCTATAAACAGTCAACACCCAAATAAAGGCATTTATTGAACATATTAGTAGGTAAGTGGAAGAGTTACCATAGCATTCCATTCGAATGATCCACACACGGGAGTATATAACCTGTCATGATTTCGCAGTAATAAATGACGGATGCAGTTGTTCCAGGCAGTATTACTACAGTGGTTGAATGCTGGAGTGGTGCAGTTGTTCCAGACAATATTACTACAGTGGTTGAATGCTGGAGTGGTGCAGTTGTTCCAGACAGTATTACTACAGTGGTTGAATGCTGAAGTAGCGCGGTGGTTCCAGGCAGTATTACTACAGTAGTTGAATGCTGGAGTAGTGCGGTGGTTCCCTGCTGGAGTGATGCAGGTGTTCCAGACAGTATTACTACAGTGGTTGAATGCTGGAGTGGTGCAGTTGTTCCAGACAGTATTACTGCAGTGGTTGAATGCTGGAGTAGTGCGGTGGTTCCAGGCAGTATTACTACAGTGGCTGAATGCTGGAGTAGTGCGGTGGTTCCAGGCAGCAGTGGTGCAGTTGTTTCAGAGAGTATTACTACAGTGGTTGAATGCTGGAGTGGTGCAGTTGTTCCAGACAGTATTACTGCAGTGGTTGAATGCTGGAGTAGTGCGGTGGTTCCAGGCAGTATTACTACAGTGGTTGAATGCTGGAGTGTGCGGTGGTTCCAGGCAGCAGTGGTGCAGTTGTTCCAGAGAGTATTACTACAGTGGTTGAATGCTGGAGTGGTGCAGTTGTTCCAGACAGTATTACTGCAGTGGTTGAATGCTGGAGTAGTGCGGTGGTTCCAGGCAGTATTACTACAGTGGTTGAATGCTGGAGTAGTGCGGTGGTTCCAGGCAGCAGTGGTGCAGTTGTTCCAGACAGTATTACTACAGTGGTTGAATGCTGGAGTAGTGCGGTGGTTCCCTGCTGGAGTGATGCAGTTGTTACAGACAGTATTACTACAGTGGTTGAATGCTGGAGTAGTGCGGAGGTTCACTGCTGGAGTGATGCAGTTGTTCCAGACAGTATTACTACAGTGTTTGAATGCTGGAGTAGTGCGGTGGTTCCAGGCAGCAGTGATGCAGTTGTTCCAGCCAGTATTACTACAGTGGTTGAATGCTGGAGTGGTGCAGTTGTTCCAGACAGTATTACTACAGTGGTTGAATGCTGGAGTAGTGCGGTGGTTCCAGGCAGTATTACTACAGTGGTTGAATGCTGGTGTAGTGCAGTTGTTCCAGACAGTCTTACTACAGTGGTTGAATGCTGGAGTAGTGCGGTGGTTCCAGGCAGCAGTGATGCAGTTGTTCCAGGCAGTATTACCACAGTGGTTGAATGCTGGAGTGGTGCAGTTGTTCCAGACAGTATTACTACAGTGGTTGAATGCTGGAGTAGTGCGGTGGTTCCAGGCAGCAGTGGTGCAGTTGTTCCATGCAGTATTACTACAGTGGTTGAATGCTGGAGTAGTGCGGTGGTTCCAGGCAGCAGTGGTGCAGTTGTTCCAGACAGTATTACTACAGTGGTTGAATGCTGGAGTAGTGCGGTGGTTCCAGACAGTATTACTACAGTGGTTGAATGCTGAAGTAGTGCGGTGGTTCCAGACAGTATTACTACAGTGGTACTAGGAGGGAGTAGCGATACCTAACAATCTTGTATTATTAACACAAGATCATAATCTGTTGTTAATTAAATTCTGAGAAATGTAAGGAAATAAAATAGTCAAAGTCGAAACCTCGTGTAACAACCGAGAGGCTAGCCTGGGAACAGACGTCGATATATATTTGCCTGGTCAGTCAAATAAATATATTTTAACAGCACAACTATTAATTGGGCCGTATGAGTTTCTGATCATATTAACAATGTCATTTTTCCAGAAGTTAAAAATGAAAAATCGACAGGCTGGCACCTAGGCTACCTAGAGGCTAGCTTAGATCTATTACAGAGAACCTAAATAGCTATTTTAACATGTATAAAACATAATGCGAATTAAATGTATGAGATTAGTTTAACTTTATGCGAAACAAGTACTTACAACTTATTATAATCTCTTTTCGAGACCTCATTCCTGATGGAAACCATCGCCATGAGAGAGTGAAAGGAGAGAGAGAGAGAGAGAGAAGAGAGAGAGAGAGAGAGAGAGAGAAGAGGCAATGTGGAATTTAAGTGCCTTGCCTAACGACACAGCCCGAACGAACTTCGGGCCTCTCACACGTGAAGCGAATGCACTATCACGTCTTCCATGTATGAGATAAAGGAGCATGCCTAAAACATACAAAACCAAAGCCTTGTGTAGCGTAACAGAGGCCAGATGCCACTAAATCTAACAAACGGCCGATTTCAGGTTATATAGTACAAATTCCCGTGAAATTCGTGCTAATATTGCGGAGTTAATCTACCTTTAAGTTCAGTTCGTTACGCTAGTATAGCTCAGAACGTATGCCTTAACAGTGTACACAACGAAGGTATGTGCGAATTATTGGTGCATATAATGTTGATCACATGACTGCGTGAGTGTGTGTTCAGTCATGTGATATGGCGTGAATGTTCGTCAGTTCTAAGCTAGGCATAGATCGGTCCACATGCAATTTTACTATTCAAATTAGAATCGTCACGGGAATGGGTTTCACGTCGATTTAAATGTAAATCAGATTGAATTAAGATTGGTTATTGCAAGCGTCTTATACAATATCGTAAACGAATATGTAGGCGTTTATGTAAATATATAATATATGAAACATCGCTGACGTGCACCCGATGCAGTTTTCCAGAGTTTATATTTACATTATTCACATTACTATTAATGAGGTGATGATTGAGTTTATTTACCCTCGCCGCCGGTAAACCATATGGGCGAGCATACTACTATTAATGAATTTTTACCGCTGGTTTTTATGCTGGTCCCTTGTATCTCGCAGTCTGTACCGAGTGTATGTTTGGAATATTTGACTATATATATATATCAGTCAAAGAGATTGATTTAGTATGGGTAGTGTACTCTTAGTTGCATGAAGTTGGCTGTCCGATTAGCGCAGTGGTTAGCACGCTAGCTTCTGACCAATGCAACCCGGGTTCGATCCTCGAACCGGGAAGTATGTGAGATGGTATGGTGGTCGCCAGATCGGACAGGTGGGTTTTCTCCGGATACACCGGTTTTCTCCCACACGAATGATCACATTTACGCTTTCATCCGCGCCAACGAGAGTGATTAATATAAGTTGTTAAAACTTGCTTCGCAATCGTTGTGAAATAAATAGTTGCATTAAACGATCGCAAAGTCTAGTACATTGCAAATAGACTGTGTGTGTTGTGTAGTTCAGGTAAGATTTAATATTATATGCGATTGGATAAAATTGACGGACCAATCCATTACATGACAATTACCCCTTTAGTAAACTCTAAGTTAAACTGTTCCAAAAGAAACATTAAATTCTCTTCATGTTACACATAATAAATTATAACATATCGATCGGATGATGGGGTACATTAAATTATATTATGATCAAATGAATGCATGCCTTGAAATTGGGAATATTAATTCAATTCACCTTACCTGCGTACATGTCAACTCACCTTACCTGCGTACATGTCAACTCACCTTACCTGCGTACATGTCAACTCACCTTACATGCGTACATGTTTGCCTTAAATGTTATGGTGTTACTGCATTCATTTCAAAGTAATAATAACTTTTTTAAATAATTAAATCATATACATATAAGGTTGGACAGTCTTTATAAGAAGGTACGTTTTGTTCCATCTTCTGCTAGTGACAATAGCTTTTATGTTTAAATTGATTGTTTCGGAAATGATTATATTTATTACGATATACAAAACATATAGTTACCCATACATTTAGTACTGTGTGTGTTTTACGTTTATTTATCGTCGCTACCGGTTGTCCATATGAGCGACACCTCCTGAAGTGATTAATCATTTTAGATTTTCGAGGATAGTGTAATGATACAGACAGTGACCCATTCCAGAATCTCCTCTGATTCTTTTACGTGCACCGTTGTACAGAATCGACATTAGACCTCGGTTTAATGTCTCATCTGAAAGACTGTTAATTTTATTAGGGTCAGACGGGGGATCGAATCTGCGATCCCTTGATTACCAGTCCAGCATGTTACCACTGGACTACATATCCGTCTGCACAACTTCACAAATGCTGCCTGGAACCACCGCACTACTCCAGCATTCAACCACTGTAGTAATACTGCCTGGAACCACCGCACTACTTCAGCATTCAACCACTGTAGTAATACTGTCTGGAACAACTGCACCACTCCAGCATTCAACCACTGTAGTAATACTGTCTGGAACAACTGCATCACTCCAGCAGGGAACCACCGTACTACTCCAGCATTCAACCATTGTAGTAATACTGCCTGGAACCACCGCACTACTTCAGCATTCAACCACTGTAGTAATACTGTCTGGAACAACTGCACCACTCCAGCATTCAACCACTGTAGTAATACTGCCTGGAACAACTGCATCACTGCTGCCTGGAACCACCGCACTACTCCAGCATTCAACCACTGTAGTAATACTGTCTGGAACAACTGCATCACTCCAGCAGGGAACCACCGTACTACTCCAGCATTCAACCACTGTAGTAATACTGTCTGGAACGACTGCATCACTCCAGCATTCAACCACTGTAGTAGTATTGTCTGGAACAACTGCACAAATGCTGCCTGGAACCACCGCACTACTCCAGCATTCAACCACTGTAGTAATACTGCCTGGAACCACCGCACTACTTCAGCATTCAACCACTGTAGTAATGCTGTCTGGAACAACTGCATCACTGCTGCCTGGAACCACCGCACTACTCCAGCATTCAACCACTGTAGTAATACTGTCTGGAACAACTGCACCACTCCAGCATTCAACCACTGTAGTAATACTGTCTGGAACAACTGCACCACTGCTGCCTGGAACCACCGCACTACTCCAGTATTCAACCACTGTAGTAATACTGTCTGGAACAACTGCACCACTCCAGCATTCAACCACTGTAGTAATACTGTCTGGAACAACTGCACCACTGCTGCCTGTAACCACCGCACTAGTCCAGCATTCAACCACTGTAGTAATACTGTCTGGAACAACTGCACCACTCCAGCATTCAACCACTGTAGTAATACTGTCTGGAACAACTGCACCACTGCTGCCTGGAACCACCGTACTACTCCAACATTCAACCATTGTAGTAATACTGTCTGGAACAACTGCATCACTCCAGCAGGGAACCACCGCACTACTTCAGCATTCAACCACTATAGTAATACTGCCTGGAACTACCGCACTACTTCAGCATTCAACCACTGTAGTAATACTGTCTGGAACCACCGCACTACTTCAGCATTCAACCACTGTAGTAATACTCTCTGGAACCATCGCACTACTTCAGCATTCAACCACTGTAGTAATACTGCCTGGAACCACCACACTACTCCAGCATTCAACCACTGTAGTAATACTGCCTGGAACCACCGCACTACTTCAGCATTCAACCACTGTAGTAATACTGCCTGGAACCACCGCACTACTTCAGCATTCAACCACTGTAGTAATACTGCCTGGAACCACCGCACTACTCCAGCATTCATCCACTGCAGTAATACTGTCTGGAACACCTGCATCACTCCAGCAGGGAACCACCACACTACTCCAGCATTCAACCACTGTAGTAATACTGCCTGGAACCACCGCACTACTTCAGCATTCAACCACTGTAGTAATACTGACTGGAACAACTGCACCACTCCAGCATTCAACCACTGTAGTAATATTGTCTGGAACAACTGCACCACTGCTGCCTGGAACCACCGCACTACTCCAGCATTCAACCACTGTAGTAATACTGTCTGGAACAACTGCACCACTCCAGCATTCAACCACTGTAGTAATACTGTCTGGAACAACTGCACCACTGCTACCTGGAACCACCGCACTACTCCAGCATTCAACCACTGTAGTAATACTGTCTGGAACAACTGCATCACTCCAGCAGGGAACCACCGCACTACTCCAGCATTCAACCACTGTAATAATACTGTCTGGAACAACTGCACCACTGCTGCCTGGAACCACCGCACTACACCAGCATTCAACCACTGTAGTAATACTGTCTGGAACCACCGCACTACTGCTGCCTGGAACCACATCACTACTCCAGCATCCAACCACTGTAATAATGCTGTCTGGAACAACTGCACCACTGCTGCCTGGAACCACGGCACTACTCCAGCATTCAACCACTGTAGTAATACTGTCTGGAACCACCGCACTACTGCTGCCTGGAACCACAGCACTACTCCAGCATCCAACCACTGTAATAATGCTGTCTGGAACAACTGCACCACTGCTGCCTGGAACCACCGCACTACTCCAGCATTCAACCACTGTAGTAATACTCTCTGGAACAACTGCACCACTCCGGCATTCAACCACTGTAGTAATATTGTCTGGAACAACTGCACTGTTGCCTGGAACCACCGCACTACTCCAGCGTTCAACCACTGTAGTAATACTGTCTGGAACAACTGCACCACTCCAGAATTCAACCACTGTAGTAATATTGTCTGGAAATACTGCACCACTGCTGCCTGGAACCACCGCACTACTCCAGCATTCAACCACTGTAGTAATACTGTCTGGAACAACTGCACTACTCCAGCATTCAACCACTGTAGTAATACTGCCTGGAACAACTGCACCACTGCTGCCTGGAACCACCGCACTACTCAAGCATTCAACCACTGTAGTAATACTCTCTGGAACGACTTCATCACTCCAGCAGGGAACCACCGTACTGTTCCAATATGGAACAACTGCATCACTCCAGCAGGGAACCACCGTACTGCTCCAATATGGAACTACTGCACAATTCCGGCATGGAACCAATGCACTACAGTAATGATGCAGTGGCGTAGCCATGGGAGTATCGGGGGAATGTGCCCCGTCAGGCTGAACAGAGCTTGCTTTCATTGGAAAAATATCATTTGGATACATGATAGAGGACCTGCAAGGAATTAAATACACATGTATATGTGTGTGTACTTTAGCCGCACTTATATAAATTTAATATTGATGTAAGGAAATAGTAAATATATTTGATAGAACCGGAATCTGCGCGTACGGTTCGATGATGCGCAATGCATCTATACAATACTCTGAAATAAACATTGTGGTAATTTTTCGACATTTTACTTCATTTAAATATGTTGAATTGCTTAACACACTGTAAGACTAACATCGAACTACGATATGAAAATCTATTGGACATTTATGGGATCCCAAATGTCGACGTGCCGGTGCCAGAGTAAAAATCATCAAACGTGAAATTACTCACTTGAGGCAGTCGACGGGGTAAAATGATAAATGAAATCGATGAATCAGTGAAAATTATCCCTGGCAGGCATTATATACTCATATACTATGTTATAATATAATATAACATACAATATTGAGTATGCATGTCTGTTTTATCTTATATTATAATTATAATACTGTATATATAAGTGAATATTATATTGTAGTATACCATTATGAGAATAAATTATCTATGAATGTTTATAGCTCAAATATAATTTAGCGGTATGAACTGTAGTTTCTAATTATTTCAATCAGTTCATCTATTGAGTTCTGTATTACTTTATATATCACAATAAGTGACTTTAATTACAATTTAGGAGATTACAATTTAGGAGATTACAATTTAGGAGATTAATAATAATAATAATAATAAATACTTTATTTTACGAGAGAGCTTGCATAACACATGGCTAATACAAATAAGGCCCTCAACATATATACAATGATATAGAACACATATTAATTAAAGAAACACTACATGTTAAGTACAGTATTCAGCAATACGTGGAAGCTCATCTATTATGTATGTATATATATTCCAGAATTCTATGTTCTATGGCTTATTCCATCTTTAGTGTTAAAATTATTGTTGGTCCAATGAGATGGCAGCATTTTTCAAACTTTGACCGAATTTATTTTAGTAAATCAGCTTTAAAACACTAAGCAGGTTAATGTTTATTAGTACGTATTTACAAAATTAAATTGGTCGCACGACATGCGCCGTGCCTGACCAATTTAATGTTGTAAATACGTACTAATAAACTTTAACCTATACTAAATATCGAGTTTTAAAGATATTGAGTGAGTTGGAATTTTGAATATAACAAGTTAGTGAATTCCAAAAGGAAGAACGTGAATAAAGAAAACTATTACAGAATATTTCCAACTTTAGGCGTAATTGAGAAGAGGATCTAAGACAACGAGAATGAACTTGTGACGTCATACCTTTGTACATGCAGTCCATTATTATTAATATTGGACTCGTGTCAAACTGATCCAATGTGTAAAATATTGGTACTGTCTTCGGCGCTATGCGCCTCATACAGTCCGATAGTTTACATATTGGATCGTTTTCGGCTTGTATCCTATACGTAAATGATGTTTTAACCATTTCCTTCATAGAGATTTAGGTTAATATACTATTATATCTCCATACAAACGACATCCATTTAGCTATCATGCAGTGGATAAGTAGTTGCCACCTCCATAGATATTACTGGGACTACATGATATTCTGGCCTTTATTATGAGCATTGGTTTGGCTATTACATTGTCAATGTATGTGGTATTGGTAATGGCGTCAAGAGGTGCTTATATGAGGGAAAAGAGGGTTTATTATGAGCATTAGTTTGGCTACTACATTGTCCATGTATGTGGTATTGGTAATGACGTCAAGAGGTGCTTCTATGAGGGAAATGTTAAGGCATTTATTAATAATTGACATATACTCTACATTCCCTATGATTAATGTATGTAATATTTGCAAATTTCAATTAGTGTTATCAGGTACATTTCTAAATATTAAGATTTAAGTTCCATTAATTAAGAAATATCGGGTTATTCTGCGATATACCACGGTTGATACTTATTATTTCGATACTAACACGAATTACTTCTAATAATTTTAGACGAGAATCAAAGGAGTATTTTCTTCAAGCGCGGTGCTACTCCTCTACATTTAGCTTACGAAATTTCCTCCCGCGTAAGGGGTGATGACGTTATTTGGTATGGAAAATATCAATCTAGTGCATAAATGAACAAAAGTTGTAACTGATCAATAATTTTAATTTTATTTATTTTGTCAAATAAAACTGTACAGAATAGTAACTGAAACGTTACTTAACAGAATAACAAGACGTACAAGAGATTATTTGATTCTAAATATAACTCACTTCCGCGAATTCCCACGGTAGTATTTACAAACATCACGTGACTTTCATTCATAAAACTTTGCACGCATTGTATAAATGGAATAGCCAAAGCACGGTGCGCGCGCAGCATAGTTCCAGGTAGGTATATCGCAGAATAACCCGAGGTAGGTTTTACTCTACAAATATGTATGTTATTAGCTGGGTCGTGTTAGAATATGTATTATGGTTGAATTTGCAAGTAACTATATGGCACTGAATTCCATAATCCATAATTATGTAATACTTGCAAATTCCAATTAGTGTTATCAGGTACATGTCTAGAAATTAAGATTTAAGTTCCATTAATATGTATTATGGTTGAATTTGCAAGCAACTATATGACACTTTAGCTCGATTGCGAAACAAGTTCTTTCAACTTATATTAATCACTCTACACACATTGCCATTTACACTAACTGTATCAACTGCGTATAACCAAATAGTCTTAAAGCGACATCGCAAAATACAAAAAATGCATTTTTAACGTATAATAGCTTTTCGAGCATTATAACTTTCAATCAATTTCGCTTCAGGTGCGAAAGGTCAGGAGTTCGAGCCGTTATGAGTGTGCCCTTAGGCAAGGCATTTAAATTCCACATGCCTCTTCTCTCTCCTTCATGGCGATGCATTCCAGCAGGAATGAGGTCTCGAGAGTGATTAATATAAGTTGAAAGAACTTGTTTCGCAATCGAGCTAAATTAAATGTGTATATAAGCTAATAAATAAGCAGCATTTTATGGCGGAAAAACTCTCAAACGCGAAAGTAGGAATTCATAGAGCGGTCAGCCACGCTCCTGAATTGACATATGCGTATTAATGGAATCTATGCTAAGTGCGTGGTACTGTGGTTTAGGGATACTTCAAACAAGTCTAAATATAAATAAGTTTAAGCACAACATTAATAATGTGAGATATAAATCTGTACCATAAATCTTGGTATTCACGATACACGCGTTGTACGTATTACTCATGGATGTTGACCATTTTCACATTATTTTTGTTATGTCAACAAACGTCGAAATAATGAAAAGTGCTGTCCGAATAGTGCAGTGGTTAGCGCGCTCGCTTCTCACCAATGCAACCCGGGTTCGATCCTCGGACAGGGATGTATGTGAGATGGTACGATGGTCGCCAGATCGGACAGATGGGTTTTCTCCGGGTACTCCGGTTTCCTCCCACATGAATGACTACATATACGCTTTCATCCGAGCCAACGAGACTGGTTAATATAAGTTGTTAAAACTTGCTTCGCAATCGTTGTAAAATAAATAAAGTATAAAATATAATAATAATAAAATGAAAAGTGCATTGGAAGCGTAATCCGGAGAGACGATTCCTGTGTTGACCTTAATGTTGAAAGAGCTTAATAAGCCGAAAGCGTTTCAGTTTATGCAAAACCTACCAGGGTTGTTTTTCATTGGTTAATGCTATAGTAATACGGAGCAACATTGTTGCATTTACTTATTTCTTGTGGAGAGTGTATGTGTGTTTTACGTTTATTTATCGTTGCTACCGGTTGCCCATATGAGCGACGCCTCCTGAATATATTAGTCATTTTAGATTTTGGAGAATAGTGCAATGATACAGACAGAGACACATTCCAGCGTCTCCTCTGGTTCCTTTACGTGCACAGTGTAAAGCACCGACACGAGACCTCGGTTTAACGTCCCATCTGAAAGACTGTTCATTTTATTAGGGTCATATGAGGGATCGAACCTGCGATCCCTGGATTACCAGTCCAGCGTGTTACCACTGGACTACATATCCGTATGTATCTTGTGGAGAGGTGTTATTGGGCAATTAATATAACAACAAAGGTGGTGAGTGGAAATCGAATGAATCCAACTGCGATTTATCTTGCTGTTTAGACTAATAATTGTGTTATTAATGATTAACACAATTGTTTGTTTGGGGGTGGGGTTAAAGTCGCACCAATAGCAACGCTTATTGGTGCAGGAAGACCCCGGTTGCCCAACCCGGATAGCATTAAAGAAGAAGAAGAATCGTTTATTAAGACACAAACATAAACAGTGTATGGTCTACAAACAAATGAATATAATAATACTAAATACTAACCAATCAATCTTGTATTACATTTGTAAATCTCTGACATACATTACCCATTTATATATACATATAAGGTATTATTATAAGTGTGCTTGCTAATTGGAGCTTTTAAATGTTTAATATATTAATAATGTTGATTATATTGGAGGATAATCTCAAAACATCCTAAAAGTATAATTCAAGCAGCATCATTATACATAAGCTTAGAATGTGCTGCACATCAATATATTATGAAGAGTGTGAGTATTGTCTCATATATCATTTCTGATGAATAGTTTATGTAGATTCCAAACCGAATTGTGGAGATGATCTTCATTTATTTGTCAATTATATATATATATATATATAGGTACAATTCTATATCGCTGTTATTGTCTGGATATACCCCAATATAGCGTGACAGGTAGATGAATGTTTTAATGTACTTGATCTACCAATTACAAGCATACTTTACACCTGACTTATTCTGATATATATATAAACATTATAATCATTGAAGTCCGCCTCCGTGGTCGAGTGGTTAAGTTCGCTGACTTGTATACCACTGTAACATATCATCACTGATGGTCACGGGTTCGAGCCCCGCTCAGGCCGTGTCTCATTTATATGAAAAAGTTGTCTGTTTCGTACGGAGATTGGTGCACCCAAGTACTGGTTAACCGCTGGCGCCTGCCCAGGAAAGGTGTTGTTAGGTAAACTGCCCGCCGGCGAAATAGCCCACAATGGTGCTGATGCAGGCGTTAAACCCGAAATATAACATAAGTATAATCATTGAAAGAAGGCGCGTTTATTTTCAACTTACAAAATCAGTAGCAACTTTGTAAATGGTGGTATGCCGCAGCTAACACTAAGATAAATTTGCATTTGAAGAGACCAAAATGCACAATGATACTTTATATGTCATCGTGAGCAGCGTAGTAATCGTGGGGTTGTACGTGACGTATTGGTTGAGTAGACAAATATCAATCAACACACAATACAAACCCACATCCTCTCCATTACGCGAACAATTACGACGTTTAGAGGGCATACGAAGTATTTAATAGTCGGAATTTCCTCACTTGTTCGTGTTTCAATTTATGCTACTCCCAAACGGAAATTTAATCTCAGTCCACGATGTAAATCCACAACCATTCCATAAGGCGAACATTGTATATGGCAATTGATTTATCGCCTCTCGATCAACACTTTATTTTCTATTAGCCACCGGCCCAACTCAATTCCATATCATTCCCATAGTTATACGATTTCTTGACTATTAAACTGTTCTAAAACAACCCTACATATGTAGCTACATAGGGCCTTCGTGGCTGAGTGCTTAAAGTCTTTGGCTGTGCATTACTTGCCCCTCACCGCTGTAGGTTCGAAGCCCACTAGGTGTCGATTTTATATCAGGACGCTATCCTGCTGGCTACATATTGTACAAGCATGTCTCATATCGATGATGATCACAATGTTCTTGTACCTTCATTTGTACCTTTCATATGCTCAACTAACTGTCAAACTTGCCATAACAGCAACCTCGTCCGAGAGACAGTGATATCCCACGCCGCTTTATTAAGCTGCAAAACAAGTGAACATTAAAATTGATTCGTAAGGAAGGAAGGATATATGTTTTGACGGTCGGAGACAATTCCTATAAAGTCGTTCACTACTTGACGGACGTGGGGGAGGGTATTATGTCAACGCACTCGTTTCAAACAACAAAACGACTCAAAACGCTTTAATACACGGCCTACGTCTACAACATTTATATTTTTAAAATGTCATGTTATGTTATGTTATATTTCGGGTTTTACGCCTGCATCAGCACCATTTTGGGCTATATCGCCGGCGGGCAGTTTACCTAACAACACCTTTCCTGGGCAGGATCCAACGGTTAACCAGTACTTGGGTGCACCAACCTCCGCAAGAAACTGCCAACTTTTCATATAAATGAGACACGGTCTGAGCGGGGCTCGAACCCGTGACCATCAGTGATGATAGGTTACACAGTGGTATACATGTCAGCGACCTTAACCACTCGACCACGGAGGCGGACTAAAATTTCATAAACGCATAGTTATTTGTTATCCCAGATATGCCTGCTCCCAAGGTACTAACACTTCTCAAATCTCAAACTCAAGTCTCAAGCCTCCGATTGGTTCAACTGAGAGTAACTCTTAGAATTAACAGATCACATTACTGGTCTAGCTGTGTGTTTTTACGTTTATATATCGTCGTTACCGGTTGCCCATATGAGCGACGCCTCCTGAAGAGTCAGTTTCGATTTTTGGAGGATAGTGCAATGATACAGACAGATACCCATTCCAGAGTCTCCTCTGGTTCTTTTACGTGTACAGTGTAAAGCACCGACTGCAGACCTCGGTTTAAAGTCCCATCTGAAAGAGTGTTAATTTTATTAGGGTCAGACGGGTGATCGAACCTGTGATCCCTGGATTACAAGTACAGCGTGTTAACAGATGGACTACATATCCGTTCTAGCTATTGCACATGGTGCGTGTGCGTGTGCGTGTGTGTGTGTGTTTACGTTTATTTATCGTCGCTACCGGTTGCTCATATGAGCGACGCCTCCTGAAGAGATTAGTCATTTTAGATTAATGGAGGATAGTGCATGATACAGACAGATACCCATTCCAGAGTATCCACTGGTTCTTTTACGTTCACGGTGTACAGCACCGACAGGAGACATCGGTTTAACGTCCCATCTGAAAGACTGTTAATTTTATTACTGTCAGACGGGGGATGTTCCTTTAATCGAACCTGCGATCCCTGGATTACCAGTCCAGCGTGTTAACAAATGGAATACAGATCCGGTCTAGCTATTGCCCTTGGAGTATATATATAATATTATTTTTATTATATATATATATATAATTATATATATGTTTATTACGCGTCACTGCAGTTTCCAGTATTGTGATTGGATAGCGGTGCCGTAAATAGATTGTGGTATTTCCTTGCTAGGCAGGGTATGTAACCATTAAAATACACACATTTCGCGTGCCTCACGGTTCCGAGACTAAAACCCGCCTTCGGTACGATAACGCACACTGGATCTGTACAAGACTCGGAGATACATATGTGGTAATATTGCGACACTCTACACCATTTAACTATGTTGAATTTCTTAGCACACGGTAAGACTAACAGCGAACATTTGTGGGGTTCTAAATTTGGACGAACCGGTGTCAAAGTAAAAATCACACACCGTGAAAGTGTTCAATTTAGGCGGTCGATGGGGTATAACTGATACAAATAAAATAGATGAACATCGCAAAAAGGGTACTTATTAAGTTAAAAACTCATCAGCACCATTTTGGGCTATATCGCCGGCGGGCAGTTTACCTAACAACACCTTTCCTGGGCAGGCTCCAGCGTTTAACCAGTACTTGGGTGCACCAACCTCCGTAAGAAACCGCCAACTTTTTCATATAAATGAGACACGGTCTGAGCGGGGCTCGAACCCGTGACCGATAGGGATGATAGGTTACAGTGGTATACAAGTCAGCGACCTTAACCACACGACCACGGAGGCGGACTTTCAACAGAGGATGTAGAAAACAACATATATATTTTGAACATGAAAGACTATCTATCTGTCTTCCTCTAATGTCGAACCCCTCGCGGGGATGTAGAAATGTCCCAAAAAGACTTAGCTAACAGGGGTATGAATCAACATATCAAGTAATTTAATTAAAAAAGACAACGTGGGACAAATGGGGACGATGCATTCCGAATGTAAGCAAGTGCGGACGCTGCGTTCCGGTTGTAAAGAAGTGCGTGACCGATCGACTCAGAAAGTCCTACTTTCGGTTTCAAATTTGTTTTATCGCAAAAAACACTGTTTACCAAATGAACATAAGCATACAAAGTATAATGTTAGATTGTGTAGCAGCATTGCTACCCAAAATTGAATTTTTCAAATATCTTTTATTTCATACGATGTAATGCTGCTTTAAAGTTGTGTAAATATTTTGTTATGAATGTTTATGTTTACATATGTCACTTTAATAAAAACTTACTTACTTAGGTCTACTTACTTACTTATATATATATATAAACAGGCCAAATAGGTCAAGTATACTTGAAAAAAACCCGAAATAATTGAATAAATGTAAATATGATAAATTATGCACATTTAGTAATGGAATATTTCTTATTTCCGGATGATATACAAGGAAAATGGTCCTATTTTTATAAGTGGTGTGTTCTATTTAGATACCAGAACAACGGATGAATAGGAAATTGCTTTAACGAATGATGCTAGGACGTCATTCAAGAACAGATTGAATTTAATCTGAGAATTGTCAGAAGATATCCTAAACTCGGTCATTGTCCTGTGGTGGTTTTACATTTATTTATCGTCGCTACCGGTTGCCCATATGAGCGACGTCTCCTGAAGAGATTAGTCATTTTAGATTTGTGTAGGATAGTGCAATGATACAGACAGAGACCCATTCCAGAATCTCCTCCGAATCTGTTACGTGCACGGTGTAAAGCACCGACACGAGACCTCGTTTAACGTCCCATCTGAAAGAGTGTTAATTTTATTATGGTCAGACGGGGGATCGAACCTGCGATCCCTGGATTACCAGTCCGACTGATCATTGTCCTAATATTTATGTATTCATTTATTTATTCATTTGCTGTTACACAGTATCCTATGCTAATTAAACAACCCAATGGAAACTTCATGTTAATCTTGTCAATTGTTTTGTGAGTTAAAGCTGCAGTTGATAATTAAATAAAAACATGGAATTTACATGTTAATCTTGCCAACTGTTTTGTGGGTTAAAGTTGCATATGATAATTAAATAAAAACATGGAATTTCCATGTTAATCTTGCCGATTGTTTCGTGTGGAGAGTGGGGGGGGGGGTAAAGTTGCACAAACCGTTTCGGTCATATGGTGACTCTCCAGCTATTACTGGTGGAGGAAGACCCCGGCTGCCCCTTTAAGCAGTATTTCTGGCACGGACAGGGAACACTTTTCTCAAATCTCAAACTCAGGCTCAAAGAATATGATTGGCTGAGTCTGATATTTACACTTAGCTGAACCAATCAGAAGCTTGAGACTGAGTCTGAGATTGGACAATAGTTTTATATCCTCCAGGCCAGGTATGATAAAGTAATTCGACATATACTGCTGAACACAATTTAGTATAGGATTATATTAACTATTTCGATGGTTAGTTTATACACATTTATTTTAGCTCGATTGCGAAACAAGTTCATATAACTTATATTAATCACTCTCGAGACCTCATTCCTGATGGAATCCATCGCCATGATTGAGAGAGAAGAGTCAATGTGGAAATTAAATGGCTTGCCTAAGGGCAAAATCGTAACGGCTCCAGCGGGGCTCGAACTCCGGACCTTTCGCACCTGAAGCGAACGCGCATCCACTGCGCTATCACGACTTCCACGTTACCATGGTTACTATGGTTTGTATGCATGAATGACCTTCACGTGCATATTGAACAACGTGTACATTGTCGGAAACAACTTTGAATCAAAATATCAAAATATGTCAACCAACGGGCAAACAGGCACATTTGCTGAGGTCATATGGTGACGTCCCAGCTATGATTGGCGGAGGAAGACCCCGGATGTACCTCCTAGCAATATCTCAAACGTGGGCGGGCAACAGGGAAGAACCACCGACCTCCCGGAAGCTAACTGTGTAGCTTTTTCACATGAAATAATTCGAAACCAGCAGCGGTGATGGGAAAGTAATTTGAAGTCAATGGCATTAACAATTCGGCAACGGAGACTCATACTTTTTATTAATCAGTGAATTTGATTAACATTAACATATTATTTCATAGTAGAACTATATTGTAATAGTCCGTCAACATGTAAATAAAAACTCCTAAGCGCAATGCTTATCGGCAGGGATTCGTGTAGTTTATACAAATTTATTTTAGCTCGATTGCGAAACAAGTTCTTTCAACTTATATAAATCGCTCTCGAGACCTCATTCCTGATGGAATCCATCGCCACGAGGGAGAGAAGAGGCAACGTGGAATTTAAATGCCTTGCCTAAGGACACAATCGTAACGGCTCCACGGGGCTCGAACTCCGGACCTTTCGCACCTGAAGCGAACGCTTATCCACTGCGCTATCACGACTTCCACAGGGATTCGTGTGTGCTTGTGTTAAGCAATACCATTAGATTATGCCGATAGAATAGACCAGCTATTTCTTATATAATTATATATGAATACATACATGCATGATTCTTGTACCTTAGGCAATACGTATGCTCTGTCAAGAAACGTATAACTTGTATTGCTGTTTCTTGGAAATTATGTGATTTTATAACCAGTTATACGATGTACTGGCTGGAAGGTGGGTTCGCCCTGTGGGCGGGCTTGGGGCGGGTAGGTGGGTAGGCAGGCAGCGGGCAGAGTAACAGACAGGCAGGCAAGCAAGCAGGCATAGTAACAGGCAGGCAGGTAAGCAGGCAGAGTAATAGGTAGGCAGGCAGCAGGCAGAGTAACAGGCAGGCAGCAGGCAGAGTAACAGGTCAGCAGGCAGGCAGAGTAACAGGCAGGCAAGCAAGCAGGCATAGTAACAGGTAGGCAGGCAGAGTAACAGGTAGGCAGGCAGGCAGGCAGAGTAACAGACAGGCAAGCAAGCAGGCATAGTAACAGGTAGGCAAGCAAGCAGGCATATTAACAGGCAGGCAGGCAGGCAGAGTAACAGGCAGGCAAGCAAGCAGGCATAGTAACAGGCAGGCAGGCAGAGTAACAGGCAGGCAAGCAAGCAGGCATAGTAACAGGCAGGCAGGCAGAGTAACAGGCAGGCAAGCAGGCAGAGTAACAGGCAGGCAGGCATAGTAACAGGCAGGCAAGCAAGCAAGCAGGCATAGTAATAGGCAGGCAAGCAAGCAGGCATAGTAACAGGTAGGCAGGCAGAGTAACAGGCAGGCAAGCAAGCAGGCATAGTAACAGGCAGGCAGGCAGAGTAACAGGCAGGCAAGCAAGCAGGCATAGTAACAGGCAGGCAAGCAAGCAGGCATAGTAACAGGTAGGCAGGCAAGCAGGCATAGTAACAGGTAGGCAGGCAAGCAGGCATAGTAACAGGTAGGCAGGCAAGCAGGCATAGTAACACGTAGGCTGGCAAGCAGGCAGATTAACAGGTAGGCAGGCAAGCAGGCAGAGTAACAGGCAGGTAAGCAGGCAGAGTGACAGGTAGGCAGGCAGCAGGCAGAGTAACAGGTAGGTAGGCAGCAGGCAGAGTAACAGGTAGGTAGGCAGCAGGCAGAGTAACAGGCAGGCAAGCAGGCAGAGTGACAGGTAGGCAGGCAGCAGGCAGAGTAACAGGCAGGCAAGCAGGCAGAGCAACAGATAGGCAGGCAGCAGGCAGAGTAACAGGCAGGCAAGCAGGCAGCAGGCAGAGTAACAGGTAGCAGGCAGCAAGTAACAGGTAGGCAGGCAGCAGGCAGAGTAACAGGTAGGCAGAGCAGGCAGAGCAACATGTAGCAGGCAAGCAGACAGAGCAACAGGCAGGCAAGCAGGCAGAGTAGCAGGTAGGCAGGCAGGAGGCAGAGTAACAGGTAGGCAGGCAAGCAGGCAGAGTAACAGGTAGGCAGGCAGCAGGCAGAGTGACAGGCAGACAGGCAAGCAGGCAGAGTAACAGGTAGGCAGGCAAGCAGGCAGAGTAACAGGCAGACAGGCAAGCAGGCAGAGTAACAGGTAGGCAGGCAAGCAGGCAGAGTAACAGGTAGGCAGGCAAGCAGACAGAGTAACAGGCAGACATACCCCCGTTCCTACGACAAGACTTGCTTACTATACAGTATCGGATGCATACAGCTCGGTACATTAATACTATGTCTAAGGTAGATAACCTCAGTAATACGCCCAAATAAGTCCGTACCTTATTATGACTTGTTATTGTATCAGGCATTGTATTACTCCATCAAATAATACAGTATACCAACCTTCAGTTTGCAATGGCCTGAATTCTTATATATCTTTTCTACACATCAACTAGTCTGAAGTCTTCTCAAGTCACATAATTTCTCCCAAAAAAAAGAAAAGAAAAATGAACTATATTAGTTATTGGGACTATATTCGACCGGGGACCGCGGATGCACTTCTGCCTATTTACGATATACAACCTGTAGAATATAGTTCATTTTTCTTTTTCAATTGGTAAAAATGCATTTTCATGACAGGCAGTGTATAGTTTTTGTGTTTTTTTTGGAGAAATTAAGTGACTTGAGAAGACTTCAGACTAGTTGATGTGTAGCAAAAATGTGGTATAAGAATTCAAGCCATTGCAATGTGAAGGTTGGTATACAGTATTATTTGGCGGAGGAATACAGTGTGTAAACACAGTGACGTTATTCACAGGTGAGCACTGGCTATTTCAAACTTAAAATGTGAAATATTCTTGGTGTGTTTCAGGCGGATTTGAATACATCTTCACAGTGGATGTGGTATCAGAAGAAATGAAAGATTGGAAATATAAATGAACAGACCGTACATTTTACTATGTATTACATAGGCAATTTATTTGTTGTTTTACAACCTACAAGGTGGCCTGTGACCTCCGGAAATCGCGGGTCAGCAAGAACACGGTCAAAGCAGAAAACGTTTAGTCTGTAAGAATGGTCTGGAATAATGCCAGTTAGAACTAACCAACCCAATTAACTTAATACATTTGATATGTCAGATTAAGATTGCCCTATGCTATATGGATATGTATGTTGAGATAATCAGGTACGGTGTCGGCTGAGATAATCAGGTACGGTGTAGGCTGAGCTAATCAGGTACGGTGTAGATTGAGCTAATCAGGTACGATGTAGGCTGAGCTAATCAGGTACGGTGTAGGCTGAGCTAATCAGGTACTGTGTAGATTGAGCTAATCAGGTACGGTGTATGTTGAGCTAATCAGGTACGGTGTAGGCTGAGCTAATCAGGTACGGTGTAGGCTGAGCTAATCAGGTACTGTGTAGATTGAGCTAATCAGGTACGGTGTAGGCTGAGCTAATCAGGTACGGTGTAGATTGAGCTAATCAGGTACGGTGTAGGCTGAGCTAATCAGGTACTGTGTAGATTGAGCTAATCAGGTACGGTGTAGGTTGAGCTAATCAGGTACGGTGTAGAATTAGCTAATCAGGCACGGTGTAGGCTGGGCTAATCAGGTACGGTGTAGGCTGAGCTAATCAGGTACGGTGTAGATTGAGCTAATGAGGTACGGTGTAGGCTGAGCTAATCAGGTACGGTGTAGGTTGAGCTAATGAGGTACGGTGTAGGCTGAGCTAATCAGGTACGGTGTAGATTGAGCTAATCAGGTACGGTTTGGTTGAGCTAATCAGGTACGATGTCGGCTGAGCTAATCAGGTACGGTGTAGGTTGAGCTAATCAGGTACGGTTTGGTTGAGCTAATCAGGTACGATGTCGGCTGAGCTAATCAGGTACGGTGTAGGCTGAGCTAATCAGGTACTGTGTAGATTGAGCTAATCAGGTACGGGGTAGGCTGGGCTAATCAGGTACGGTGTAGGCTGAGCTAACAAGGTACGGAGTAGGCTGACCAAATCAGGTACGGTGTAGACTGAGCTAATAAGGTACGGTGTAGGCTGAGCTAATCAGGTACGGTGGAGACTGAGCTAATCAGGTACGATGTAGGCTGAGCTAATCAGGTACGGTGTAGACTGTGTTTATTATGTACGATGTAGACTGTGTTAATTATGTACGGTGTAGACTGTGTTAATTATGTACGGTGTAGACTGTGTTAATTATGTACGGTGTAGAATGTGTTAATTATGTAGTGTGTAGACTGTGCTAATTATGTAATGGTGTAGACTGTATTAATTATGTACTGTGTAGAATGTGTTAATTATGTAATGGTGGGCAACACTAACCATGCGTGATGTTGACGATATTCAGAGGGCGGGGCGAATTTTTAAACATGTATTAGTTGGGCATACGCTACTTGACGTGCATTAGAAGCATTCTTTGTTATGCTTCAATCCCAATGCCAACGTTCCCGAGCAGAGCTCATTCGCACCGTTGTGGTTTTAAAAAATATTTGCAACCGCAAGGGCGATAAATAATAACGTTTTAAATCAAAACGACCGCAACAGAGTTATCGATATTAGTAATTAAACCGAAAGTAGACTATCAGCCTAGTTCACGATAACGAGAAATGTGCGAATTTCAAAATATACACTTTAAAAATGGCGTCATATAACAGGATAGGTCAGGTAAATATGTTTAATGTTTATGTCTAGATATTAGTTGGTGTGATTTTATTCTAAAAATATGTTTCAACTAAAATAAATTAACTGTATCTAAATCGAAAGTAGGAAACCCTTTCTATACATATTTATTGAATTTACGTAATAATATTATTTGGTTTAAAGGCATGGGCGTAGCTTCGTATAGGCCGTGTAGGCCTTGAATTTACGTAATAATATTATTTGGTTTAAAGGCATGGGCGTAGCTTCGTATAGGCCGTGTAGGCCGTGGCCTATTAGTGACCTACATTTCCCCCCCGAAACATCGATAAAATGCCAAATCTGAAACAAAAATTGGGAGGCCAGGATTAAATTATATACGCTATAAATAGTATTCCTGGGGATGACCACCGGACCCCCCTCCCGGCTTAAGTGTTTTAAGTTGACTTACACATCGATTCCAGCCAAGCTACGCCCCTGAAATATATATTCCTGTTCCAACTGACTGTCACACTATCTAAAAACAGTTTTGCAGTAAAATAATCCATTATTTTTAACATCTTTAATGTACAGTACAGAGCATGCCCCCGGACCCCCTATCATATTTGCGTAGACATTGGAACATGCCTAGCTACGCCCTTGGTGACTTAAACACTGTTGCAAAATATATAATCTTATTTTGACTAAGTTAGTCTTGTTTTAATAGACTCTCATCGTAGCTCCAATTCTGGAAGTCGTGATAGCGCAGCGGTAGTGCGTTCGCTTCAGGTGTGAAAGGTCCGGAGTTCGAGCCCCGCTGGAGCCGTTACGATCGTGCCCTTAGGCAGATTGTAATTTGCTACTATAATGAGTATTTCAACTAATAAACAAACGTCGTATACGCGGTTTGTTGACATAACAAATTAATGTAAATAGGGTCGACATTCATGAATTAATGTAAATAGGGTCGGTCGACATTCATGCGTAATACAATGCGTTTATCCTGAATAACACGCCGTATGGTACATATTTACTGTGATATCTCACATGTGTGCCTATGCATATTTATGTGTAGATTAATCTTAGTTAAATTATCTCTAATTGAGTATCGCGTGTTTAGTATTGACTCCAATGACAAACAAACGTCAATTCAGGAGCCTAGATGGTGTTATAAATATGAAATCCTACTTTCACTTTTGAATAGGCTTGAAACTGTACACAAAAGGCGGTATACAAACAAGTAAAAAATGAATTAGTCTCGAGAGTCATTAATATATAAGTTGTTAGAACTTGTTTCGCAATCGAGCTAAGATAAACTAAAAATGATACCCCGTCAATATCAAAGCCACGTTTGTAAGACAATACAAATATGCCGATTTTAATACTTTAGTCACCGATTAATGCATCCCGAAGGGCGACAAACTATACGATCTTAAATGTAAACATTTGCAACGCAGTTATCGGTATTCCGGACAGAAATAGAACAAGGAAGGTAACACACTCAGTATTGTGCACTGCAATTCACGAGAATGGGAAGTGTGTAATATTAATTTAATAAGTTTAGGTATATAAAATACCCGCATGAAAATGGCTTCCTACGACAGGATAGGTCAGGTAATTATGCTGTTGATTATGTCATGTTGATTTACTCTAGGCATTACTTTGTCTGAATTTACTTAACAGAAAGCTAAGTGATAACAAATTGAATTTCAAATCGAAAGTACGACGCTTTTCTATCTGATAATATGAATACAGACGTATATGTAGTCCAGTGGTTAACACGCTGGGCTGGTAATCAACGATCGCAGGTTCGATCCCCTGTCTGACCCTAATAAAATTAACAGTCTTTCAGATGGGACTTTATACCGAGGTCTCGTGTCGATGCTTTACGTCGTACACGTAAAGCAACCAGAGGAGACTCTGGAATGGGTCTCTGTCTGTAGCATTGCACTATCCCCCATAAATCTAAAATGACTAATTTCTTCATGAGGCGTCGCTCATATGGGCAACCGGTAGCGACGATAAATAAACGTAAAACACACCAATACCTCAAAGCGAGTTCAAACATAGATATAGTCATTTGGAGTTGTTATTGTATAACTAAATAATGTCAAGTTAAGTGCGATACGTTAGTATAGCGCAGAACGTATGTCTTAACGATACTTGGCACACAATTGTGTGTGCGGATTATGCATAGGGTATAAGCTACTAGCTTCCGATTTAATCCATTTATTCTTGTATATTAATGTTACAACATGATGTAAATATTGATAAAATATGTTTAAACTAAGCCGAAAACGGATCCAATATGTCAACTATTGGACTGTGTGAGGCGCGTAACGCCGAAGATGGTACCAATACATATCGGATCCTAGCCTGGGTTCCAGTCTGAGGATAGTGCAATGACACAGAAAGAGACCCATTCCAGTGTCTTCTCTGGTTCCTTTACGTGCATGATATAAAGCACCGACACGAGATCTCGGTATAAAGTCCCATCTGAAAGACTGTTAATTTTATTACGGTCAGACGGGGGATCGAACCCGCGATCCCTGGATTACCAGTCCAGTGTGTTACCACTAGACTACAGATCCGTTGTCTTGTGTATCGGATGAAGGTAAACAAAAAACCAATACCCCTGTAGCTCCGCCTCCACGGCACGCATGCGCAATAACGTCGGTAAATCACTTAATGTTGTAAATACGTACTAATAAACGTTAACCTGCTTAGTGTTTTAAAGCTGATTTACTAAAATAAATTCGTTCAAAGTTTGAAAAATGCTGCCATCTCATTGGACCAACAATAATTTCAAACACTAAAGACAATTAAGAGCGAGTTTCTTCAGTCATGTGCTATCTGCCTTACAGCTATCTATTTTAAGTTTTTAACTGATGAAAATAAACTTGTACATTTAGTGAACAATTACCCACGAAAGGTAGCCAAATATTTAGTACAAGCTTACCAAATAAGACAAAATGCGTTATATAAACGCTAAGCAGTATATTGATTACAATGTGTTAATCAAATAACATGAAATATGACACCTTCTTTGGGCAACGTAGTTATATAAATATGGATTTAAATAATGACTATAATTATATACCTGCCCGTTTATTATCTAGAACATCGAATATCCTATTCCTATATAGGAACTATCGAACCAAGCTTATACACGTTTTATTAGTGAAACATTATATTTAATCTAAAAGTTGTATGTTATATAACACATGTCACTATAATAAACAATTTACTTACCGACCGACCGACCACCGACCGACCGACCGACCGACCGACCGACCGACCCGACTCGACCCGACCCGACCCTACCTAACAGGATTTATGGTACAGATTTACCGTTATAACTCACATTTGTACCTATATATTTGTAGACTATTTTCAATCCACAAAAACACTGTTTATTGATTCACTGTTAGTGTTCGAATGTATTCGGAAGAATGTGTAGTAGCAATGCATTTATGCGTGAAAACTGCATTTTATTGCTTTTTGAGATATACTGGTCGCTTTAATAATATAATTGAATTTAATGGGCAACACTTTTTAAAATGGCATTTTGATAACAATCCTATAATTATGCTTATTGTATACCAATTGGTGTACTTGGACAGAAATCGTTTCAGGTTTAAACCTCAACCCCACCCACCCCCTCATTACAGATTAGGCTAACTAATTCAACAAATAATCCCTAATTGGGCCATCCTCGTGCCCAGACTGATGGCTTATCGGATGTACACAATATAAATAGTAAGGCATGTACAATATACTGCACCGCAGACGGATATGTAGTACAGTGGTAACACACTGGACTGATGACCCAGGGATCGCAGGTTCGATCCCCAGTCTGACCCTAATAAAATTAACAGTCTTTCAGATGGGACTTTAAACCGAGGTCTCGTGTCGGTGCTGTACACCGTGCACGTAAAAGAACCAGAGGAGATTCTGGAATGGGTCTCTGTCTGTAAATGCACTATCCTCCAAAGATTTAAAATGACTAATCTCTTCAGGAGGCGTCGGTCATATGGGCAACCGGTAGCGACGATAAATAAACGTAAAACACACACTAAAATCGCATGATTATTCTAGTTGTTTAAAACTTCCTGCTTAAAATATGATTGTATTATGATATGTCACTGAACTCGCCCATTGATTCATTCGGTGTTAATTATTGCATAACCGTCTCCGTGGCTTAGTGGTTAAGGCGTATGCTTACGGAGCGGGAGGTCGAAGGTTCGAACCTCGTCAGGGGTTTGTTCTGATATGGCCGGTTGGTGAGCCGCTAGCTAGTTAAATAATGGTTACCGATTGCCTACCAGCCTGGCGTCAGGCATTCAAACATAGGATTCGGGAAGATGATGTTCATAAAAAGAGGTGTCTCATAAGTCAGAAATGACTGACCCTTTAAATAGGGGTGACATTATAATAAACAAACACACACACTATTGCAGGAAAAGGAACTATGTAGGGAAGCAACAGCTGCGCCAGTACGCGTAGCAGCATTGAAGGAGCGGCCCCTGGTGGCAGCGATTGACTTTGGTACAACCTTCTCTGGCTATGCCTTCCAAGTACGAGCGGATTATGAGTTGGACCCTTTGCAAGTAAGATATCCCTCAATTATATGCTTACGAATAGTACATATGTACTAATCATATATAGCAATGATAGTATGAAGTAATAAAACTAAGCGTAGCATCGAGGTCGTGATTTAATGTATTCCGACTAATTAAATGCAATACAGTCACACCTGTGTTAGTGGTCACCTCTATTAAGCAGCCAACCTGTATTAAGCAGCCAGTTTCCAGATTTCCAATCAGTTGTTTTAATATACATTTGACCTGTATTAAGCAGCCAACCTGTATTAAGCAGCCAGTTTCCAGATTTCCAATCAGATGTTTTATTATACATTTGACCTGTATTAAGCAGCCACATGTGTTAAGCAGGCAGCCACTTGATGTGATTCCCTTGACTGGCTGCTTAAGACAGGTTTGACTAAATAGCTTGTATTACACTTTGACCTGGTATCTGTCTAATGACCCGTCTGAAGATATCGTACATTTTGAGTTGAAACTGTAAACTTGATACCGATTAATCTAAAACAGTCAGTTGGTGTTCTATTGTTGGCACTTGTATCATAAAGGAAATTTCAACAGTACCGTAGACAGAGGAAAATTTCAACAGAGGCAATCAAATCCGGGGGCATGTTCCCAATTAAAATTGGGGTGTAGAAACGATTTCCTTCGTTTTCTGATTTCCTGAGTTTAGAAGTATAATTATGTATTGACCTTTCAGTTCTCTAGCAGTCAACATTTTATACAGCAACGGGATATTTTTTTGCATTTTATGTATTTAATTTTTCATTTTATTTTTGCTTTGAAAATGTGTGCCTCCGTGTGGCTACGGGCCTGTTCAATGTCTATGCTTTATGATCGATGGAAGCGAGATTCAACTGCCGGGTTTCAAGAACCAATCTGTAAATGACAAGTTTGTAATCAAAATGCACTTAATAGATATCTTATCGCAGGGCAGACACCCATATCGATATAGTGTCTACCTTGATATCGAAGTGACTAATTGTGGCGAATATTGTACTAATACATACAGATACACATTCTAGAGTCTCATCCGACCCGTTCAATTGCACGGTGTAAAGCACCGTCGCGAGACCGTTGCTCAAAGTCCCATCTAAAATACTGTTAATATCACTAGGGGCAGACCTGCGATCCCTGGAACCCCTGGACTACTGATCCGTACGTAATATAACGACCGATGGATTGGGATTATAAAGGCTTTCAGAAATCACAAGTTTAATCTCAAGTGATCTGATTGGAAGATCCAAGAACTAATCTCAAACTTAAGCAATCATGTCACTGTAGCTTGGGTATGCATTCTGACAGAGACTTATAGCAAAGTTTCAAAAAGTTTATTCCGCAATTCAGCAATATATGACCATGCCATTGGCCATTAACAAAATACTAGTTGTAATATGGCAAATAGATAAATATAATCATATGCATTTAACTTCGAATATATACAGACAAAACAACAAACAATTACACAAATTAGTATAATTTACGAACGGTTTGCATGGTAAGGGTATGTTCACGTGTTGCAATTGCTTCTTTGATATATTTGGCAATATTATGTAATCTTCTTTGATAGGTTGTTGACATTATATACAACAATTTTCCAAATATAGGCCATGCATAATTTAATGAATATTTTCGTCTCAACTGAATATATAGAGGACAACACAATAAGAAATGGTATTCATCCTCAATTGAGTTCATATTACAAAGTTTACAAATGCATTGGTTTCTATCGATGCCTGCGTATCGGCCAGTTTCTATTTCCAGATGATGTGCAGAGAGCCTAAATCGGGTTAGTTCCATCCTTAAAGAATCATTTACAAAAGTATTAATGTATACTTCACATTTAAATGACACTTTAAATTTGCTGAATCAACATAGCTTAGACATTGAATTAACAGAGGTATGCTAATCCTGTATGAATTGGTCTCGGACACGACGTTGACACAAGATCATTTCATGGGCTGTTTGTTTGCTGCAGTATTCTGTAGAACACTATTTATTCGCGAGATTTTATATTTCGCTTTTTCTCGTGAATAATGTATCCGAATGTAGAGTTATGTCCGTATATATGTACATTTTATCAACATTTTGAAAGTCAATTACAGTTATAAATTATAAACAGTCACCTTCATATTTCCCGATACATCACTGATTCGCGAATTTAAATCCCCCTGAATTAATTGAACATGTTAAAAATCGTGATAATCGCGAAATCATGATTGTGTTCACGAAATTATATTTCCAGTAGTCGTTTCCTCAAATAATCGTTTCTCTATATACAGATCAAAGCAAGCAATTGGACATCGACAACATCGTCGATATCGCATAAAACACCAACATGCATACTGTTTGACAAGAACCAACAGTTTCATTCATTTGGCGGAGAAGCTGAAGCCAAATATAAGGAGCTGGCAGAAGATAATGAAATCTGGAACTGGTACTACTTTAGACATTTCAAGATGTTTCTGTACGAAAATGAGGTAATGTTGTTAATATATACATCATACAGGGTAAATGGATTATAATCAACAGATAAAACATGATGTTTCGGGCGCCATGCAAATATTTGGACTGGTCAGTCAGCCTTGAAGTAAGATATGGACCGAAGCGAATGGACTGGTCAGTCAGACCTGAAGTAAGATATGGACGGAAGCGAATGGACTGGTCAGTCAGACCTGAAGTAAGATATGGACCGAAGCGAATGGACTGGTCAGTCAGACCTGAAGTAAGATATGGACGGAAGCGAATGGACTGGTCAGTCAGACCTGAAGTAAGATATGGACCGAAGCGAATGGACTGGTCAGTCAGACCTGAAGTAAGATATGGACCGAAGCGAATGGACTGGTCAGTCAGACCTGAAGTAATATATGGACCGAAGTGAATGGACTGGTCAGTCAGACCTGAAGTAAGATATGGACGGAAGCGAATGGACTGGTCAGTCAGACCTGAAGTAAGATATGGACCGAAGTGAATGGACTGGTCAGTCAGACCTGAAGTAAGATATGGACCGAAGTGAATGGACTGGTCAGTCAGACCTGAAGTAAGATATGGACCGAAGCGAATGGACTGGTCAGTCAGACCTGAAGTAATATATGGACCGAAGTGAATGGACTGGTCAGTCAGACCTGAAGTAAGATATGGACGGAAGCGAATGGACTGGTCAGTCAGACCTGAAGTAAGATATGGACCGAAGTGAATGGACTGGTCAGTCAGACCTGAAGTAAGATATGGACCGAAGTGAATGGACTGGTCAGTCAGACCTGAAGTAAGATATGGACGGAAGCCAATCTTCCGTATAGTCCTATATTTGCATGGCGCCCGAAACATCATGTTCTATCTGTTATGTTATAACGAATATTAGACAAGCGGTTATAAGGTTCAATTCCGTTTTATTTAAGGTTGCGAAGCGTCTTTCTTCTTCAGATGACATTTTTGTTGTTTATCCACGTAAGGGAGATAATTTTGCGGTGTGTCGTAATTTTCACACGCCGCCCACAGGCTCAATAGTGCCACGTTGGATTGGTAATCCAGGGATCGCAGGTTCGATCACCCGTTTGGGACTTTAAACCGAAGTCTCGAGTCGGTGCTTTACACCGTTCACGTAAATGAACCAGATGAGATTATGGAATGGGTCTCTGTCTGTATCATTGCACTATCCTCCAAACATCTCAAATGACTAATCTCTTCAGGAGGCATCGCTCATATGGGCAACCGATAGCGACGATAACTAAGCGTAAAACACACTCATCGTCATAATATATGTGTGTGACATACATCTGCATACACACATGCTTAACTATACAGTGTACCTTAAATTTTAAACGTTATTTATTTAACAATGATCGCAAAACCAGCTTTACCAACTTATATTAATCACTCTCGTCAGTCATTCGTGTGGGAGGAAACCAGGAGTACCTGCAGAAAACCATCCTGTCCGAGATGGCGACCACTGTACCAGCTCACATACTTCCCGGTCTGAGTATCGAACCCGGGTTGCATTGGTGAGAAGCGAGAGTGCTAACCACTACACTAATCGGACAGCCAGTGTGTATAACTTAGATAGTGATTTACAAATGTCGTTTGATAAACTGGAAGCAACATTTATGTGATTTGGACTTTTCTTAAAACAAAGGCGGTTTTATAAGAACATAATTATTTGGATTATTTCTCAATTATTATCATTAATTATAATGACTTATATGTGCTGTGACTTTTTTGCTGTTTTTGTCATCTGTTTAATGTATTCAAATTATTCCAAATCTGACTTCTAAATGTTCAATGGGGTTAACGTCAATGTTAGCGATGAGATTATGTTGAATAAAAGCATAGAACATGAGTTAATTGATGTGATTATGCTGAATAAAAGAATAGAACATGAGTTAATTGATGAGATTATGCTGCATAATGGTATAGAACATGAGTTAATTGATGAGATCATGCTGAATAATGGTATAGAACATGAGTTAATTGATGACATTATGCTGCATAATGGTATAGAACATGAGTTAATTGATGAGATCATGCTGAATAATGGTATAGAACATGAGTTAATTGATGAGATCATGCTGAATAATGGTATAGAACATGAGTTAATTGATGACATTATGCTGCATAATGGTATAGAACATGAGTTAATTGATGAGATTATGCTGAATAATGGTATAGAACATGAGTTAATTGATGAGATCATGCTGAATAATGGTATAGAACATGAGTTAATTGATGAGATTATGCTGTACATTGTCATAGAAAATGAGTTAATTGATGAGATTCTGCCATGCGATGTCGCTCACTGCATGTAATATTACTAGTATAGATTATGGGAAATGCATGTATCTGTTTCTCATATGTTCGTTCAAACGTCATTAACACATCTATACATGCATATCCATTTCTAGAAGCTAAGACGCACCGCGACGCTGACTGACGCCAAGGGGCTTGCCATGCCAGCAATGGATGTGTTTGCAGCGTCCATCAAATATCTAAAGAACCATATGATCGAAACCTGTAATAATACCAATATGGGAGTCAAAGAAGCTGATATTCACTGGGTAGTCACAGTTCCGGCCATCTGGAGCGACTCTGCAAAGCAGTTTATGAGAGAAGCTGCCATAAATGTAAGAATGGTAGATTTAGACTAAAAGTTCAATCCGTGACAAATACCAACTTATTTCCATCACAACTGAAGCGAGTTCCCGTTCTGAACTATTTATGTTATATGTTATAGTTCGTGTTTTACGCCTGCATCAGCACCATTTTGGGCTATATCGCCGGCGGGCAGGTTACCTAACAACACCTTTCCTGGGCAGGCTCCAACGGTTAACCAGTACTTGGGTGCACCGACCTCCGTAACAAACTGCCAACTTATTCATATAAATGAGACACGGTCTGAGCGGGGCTCGAACCCGTGACCATCAGTGATAATAGGTTACAGTGGTATACAAGTCAGCGACCGTAACCACTCGACCACGGAGGCGGACTCGTTCTATATAGAGGGTATATGATTTATATTTCATTTTAATGTAATATTATATTGTAGATGAATACTATGACACATGTAATCTGCCTACTATTTCTAGTACCACATACATGTGGCTCAGATAATGCGACCAAAGGGAGCAGAATTCATTAAGTCGAAATTTGATTGTTTTCTAAATTTATGAACTATCCTGAATATTTCAGTCATTTCTCTTCACTAGTTGTCCAGCTGCATGTTTCAGAGGATTGCAACCAATTGTCAATTTTTACTTCAGAATATCTTGGATCCAAAGTTGGGTTTTTCTCTTTGAAACATAATATTATTTAGTTTTCTATGTCATTTTCTCCAAGATTACGTAGACTACATACATGTACAATAAATTGCTGCACTTAGTTTTCTATGTCATTGTTTCCAAGGTTACGTACATACATGTACAATAAATTGCTGCACTTAGTTTTCTATGTCATTGTTTCCAAGGTTACGTACATACATGTACAATAAATTGCTGCACATAGTTTGCTATGTCATTGTTTCCAAGGTTACGTACATACATATAACATAATTTGCTGCACTTAGTTTCTATGTCATTGTTTCCAAGGTTACGTACACACATATAGCATAAATTGCTGCACTTGGTTTTCTATGTCATTGTTTCCAAGGTTACGTACACACATATAACATAAATTGCTGCACTTAGTTTTCTATATCATTGTATCCAAGGTTGCGTACACACATATAACATAAATTGCTGCACTTAGTTTTCTATATCATTGTTTCCAAGGTTACGTACATACATATAACATAAATTCCTGGACTTAGTTTTCTATGTCATTGTTTCCAAGGTTACGTACACACATATAACATAAATTGCTGCACTTAGTTTTCTATATCATTGTATCCAAGGTTACGTACACACATATAACATAAATTGCTGCACTTAGTTTTCTATATCATTGTATCCAAGGTTACGAACACACATATAACATAAATTGCTGCACTTAGTTTTCTATGTCATTGTTTCCAAGGTTACGTACATACATGTACAATAAATTGCTGCACTTAGTTTTCTATGTCATTGTTTCCAAGGTTACGTACATACATGTACAATAAATTGCTGCACATAGTTTGCTATGTCATTGTTTCCAAGGTTACGTACATACATATAACATAATTTGCTGCACTTAGTTTCTATGTCATTGTTTCCAAGGTTACGTACACACATATAGCATAAATTGCTGCACTTAGTTTTCTATGTCATTGTTTCCTAGGTTACGTACACACATATAACATAAATTGCTGCACTTAGTTTTCTATGTCATTGTTTCCAAGGTTACGTACACACATAACATAAATTGCTGCACATTTTTTTCTATATCATTGTTTCCAAGGTTACGTACACACATATAACATAAATTGCTGCACTTAGTTTTCTATATCATTGTATCCAAGGTTGCGTACACACATATAACATAAATTGCTGCACTTAGTTTTCTATATCATTGTTTCCAAGGTTACGTACATACATATAACATAAATTCCTGGACTTAGTTTTCTATGTCATTGTTTCCAAGGTTACGTACACACATATAACATAAATTGCTGCACTTAGTTTTCTATATCATTGTTTCCAAGGTTACGTACACACATATAACATAAATTGATGCACTAGTTTTCTATATCATTGTTTCCAAGGTTACGTATATACATATAACATAAATTCCTGGACTTAGTTTTCTATGTCATTGTTTCCAAGGTTACGTACATCCATGTACAATAAATTGCTGCACATAGTTTTCTATGTCATTGTTTCCAAGGTTACGTACACACATATAACATAAATTCCTGGACTTAGTGTTCTATGTCATTGTTTCCAAGGTTACGTACACACATATAGCATAAATTGCTGCACTTAGTTTTCTATGTCATTGTTTCCAAGGTTACGTACATACATATAACATAAATGCACTTAGTTTTATATGTCATTGTTTCCAAGGTTACGTACATCCATGTGACATAAATTGCTGCACTTAGTTTTCTATGTCATTGTTTCCAAGGTTACGTAGACTACATACATATAACATAAATTGCTGCACTTAGTTTTCTATATCATTGTTTCCAAGGTTACGTACATACATATAACATAAATTCCTGGACTTAGTTTTCTATGTCATTGTTTCCAAGGTTACGTACACACATATAACATAAATTGCTGCACTTAGTTTTCTATATCATTGTTTCCAAGGTTACGTACACACATATAACATAAATTGCTGCACTTAGTTTTCTATATCATTGTATCCAAGGTTACGTACACACATATAACATAAATTGCTGCACTTAGTTTTCTATGTCATTGTTTCCAAGGTTACGTACATACATGTACAATAAATTGCTGCACTTAGTTTTCTATGTCATTGTTTCCAAGGTTACGTACATACATGTACAATAAATTGCTGCACATAGTTTGCTATGTCATTGTTTCCAAGGTTACGTACATACATATAACATAATTTGCTGCACTTAGTTTCTATGTCATTGTTTCCAAGGTTACGTACACACATATAGCATAAATTGCTGCACTTAGTTTTCTATGTCATTGTTTCCTAGGTTACGTACACACATATAACATAAATTGCTGCACTTAGTTTCTATGTCATTGTTTCCAAGGTTACGTACACACATATAACATAAATTGCTGCACTTAGTTTTCTATGTCATTGTTTCCAAGGTTACGTACACACATATAACATAAATTGCAGCACTTAGTTTTCTATATCATTGTTTCCAAGGTTACGTACACACATATAACATAAATTGCTGCACTTAGTTTTCTATATCATTGTATCCAAGGTTGCGTACACACATATAACATAAATTGCTGCACTTAGTTTTCTATATCATTGTTTCCAAGGTTACGTATATACATATAACATAAATTCCTGGACTTAGTTTTCTATGTCATTGTTTCCAAGGTTACGTACACACATATAACATAAATTGCTGCACTTAGTTTTCTATATCATTGTTTCCAAGGTTACGTACACACATATAACATAAATTGATGCACTTAGTTTTCTATATCATTGTTTCCAAGGTTACGTATATACATATAACATAAATTCCTGGACTTAGTTTTCTATGTCATTGTTTCCAAGGTTACGTACATCCATGTACAATAAATTGCTGCACATAGTTTTCTATGTCATTGTTTCCAAGGTTACGTACACACATATAACATAAATTCCTGGACTTAGTTTTCTATGTCATTGTTTCCAAGGTTACGTACACACATATAGCATAAATTGCTGCACTTAGTTTTCTATGTCATTGTTTCCAAGGTTACGTACATACATATAACATAAATTGCTGCACTTAGTTTTCTATGTCATTGTTTCCAAGGTTACGTAGACTACATACATATAACATAAATTGCTGCACTTAGTTTTCTATGTCATTGTTTCCAAGGTTACGTACATCCATGTACAATAAATTGCTGCACTTAGTTTTCTATGTCATTGTTTCCAAGGTTACGTACATCCATGTGACATAAATTGCTGCACTTAGTTTTCTATGTCATTGTTTCCAAGGTTACGTACATACATGTACAATAAATTGCTGCACTTAGTTTTCTATGTCATTGTTTCCAAGGTTACATACATACATGTACAATAAATTGCTGCACTTAGTTTTCTATGTCATTGTTTCCAAGGTTACGTACATACATGTGACATAAATTGCTACATTTGGTTTTCTATTACCATATATTGCTTTTTGAAAATAGTATTTACACCGTGCAAGTAAACGAACAAGAGGAGACTCTGGAATGGGTCTCTCTCTGTATCATTGCACTATCCTCCAAAATCTAAGATGGCAAATATCTTCAGGAGGCATCGCTCATATGGGCAACCGGTAGCGACGATAAACAAACGTAAAAAAAAACAATTTCGGATGAGACTTTAAACAGAGGCCTCGTGTCAGTGCATAGCATAGTAGTACACGTAAAACAGCCAGAGGAGACTCTGAAATGGGCCTCTGTCTGTGTCATTGCACCATCCTCCTCAATCTAAGATGGCAAATCTCTTCAGGAGGCGTCGCTCATATGGGCAACCTGTAGCGACGATAAATAAACGTAAAACACACACACATCGACCAAGATTAACGCTGTACCATCAGTAGCAATTAATTCATCATGGCCTAAAATGTTCGGGTCCAGCCTTAAGTTTAAACTTTTTTATTTTACAACGATTGCGAAGCAAATTCTAACAACTTATATTAATCATTCTCGTTGGCGCAGATGAAAGCGTATATGTGGTCATTCATGTGGGAGGAAACCGGAGTACCCGGAGAAAACCCATCTGATCTGGTGACCACCGTACCATCTCACATACTTCCCGGTCCAAGGATCGAACCCGGGTTGCATTGGTGAGAAGCGAGCGCGCTAACCACTGCGCTAATCGGACAGCCTTAAACCGGATGTACGGCAGAAAATTAATTTTATTTGTATTATCCAGGCAGAAATACATACAGACAGGCTTTCACTCAGCCTAGAGCCGGAAGCTGCAAGTCTATTCTGCAGATATCTTCCCATAGCTCGAGTTGCGGGTGTAGACCAGGCTGATATAAGATGTTTCAGCATCGGTGATAAATACATGATACTGGATGCTGGAGGTATGTTCGCTATGTAACTACATGTAATGCAAATGGTTAGTTTATACACATTTATCTTAGCTCGATTGCGAAACAAGTTCTTGCAACTTATATTTTATACACATTTATTTTAGGTCGATTGCGAAACAAGTTATTACAACTTATATTAATCACTCTCGATACCTCATTCCTGATGGAATACATCGCCACGAGGGAGAGAGAAGAGCCAACGTGGAATTTAAATGCATTGCCTAAGGACACAATCGTAACGGCTCCAGCGGGGCTCGAACTCCAGACATTTCGCACCTGATAGCGAACGCGCATCCACTGTGCTATCACGACTTCCACAACGTATATTAATCACTCTCGAGACCTCATTCCTGATGGAATCCATCGCCACGAGGGAGCGAGAAGAGCCAATGTGGAATTTAAATGCCTTGCCTAAGGGCACAATTGTAACGGCTCCAGTTTGATTCGAACTCCGGACCTTTTGCACCTAAGCGAACGCACTACCTCTGCGTTAACATGACCTCCAAAGTGATTGGGGCCTTGTCTTGAAACGTATGACTATTTTAAGTATGAATTTCGAAATAGAAAAAATATTTTGACTTTATACTACTATAGAACCTAAATTTATAAGATCATTATCAACTTCTGGACATCATCCCTTGACTTAACAATAGAACGTGGACGCTACACCAACCTATCATGAATTTGGAATTAATCTATATATACGGACACCAAAAAGAAACGGTACACTTGATTGATATCATTGTAGAATAAAAAGATCCAAAAAAAATCCGCCTCCGTGGTCGAGTTGTTAAGGTCGCGACTTGTATATCACTGTAACCTATCATCACTGATGGTCACGAGTTCGAGCCCCGCTCAGACCGTGTCTCATTTATATGAAAAAGTTGGCAGCTTCTTACGGAGGTTGGTGCACCCAAGTACTGGTTAACCGCTGGAGCTTGCCCAGGAAAGGTGTTGTTAGGTAAACTGCCCTGCCGCCGATATAGCCAAAATTGGTGCTGATGCAGACGTAAAACCCGAAATATAACATAATAAGAATAAAATATAGGCAAATTTGATATCAAAATGTGCGAACTATTTGGTAAATTAGTGCAATGTGTGACGGATTACTTTCTTCATTCATGCTAGTAAAATCCATAATTCTACAATGTGTAGCGCTCAATATAAAATGTTTTTATTGTGTCAGTATATATTGTAATCATAGAATGATCGAAATTCATTTTATTCCTATTTACCCTAAATTTAGAGATTTAAGAAAACAATATCGGAAAAGCTACTATTACACTTGACCTACCAAACAACAGTGTATTACTTACATGGACAATTGATCAACACCTATGTAATATAGCATATGTATATAGTGTCCCCCCCCGACTGAAAAATATACAGGACGCAGGTAAAAAGGGGCATTTTTTCCTGTTGACTGGTCTCAAAATGGCAGATTTTTTTATTTTACATATCTACCATAATGGCGGCGCAGCATAATTGGCATCCGTTGGCGGAATTTCCGACTGATGCATTGGAAAATCCACATGTTGTGATATGCATAGTACCCAGTAAAACTAAATATATTAAGTATATATAATCTCCAACATTTGTTTTTACAACACTGGCTCAAACGAAAATTGGAGCACAAATGTGTGGAAATTGACTGTGTGTTTTACATTTATTTATCGTCGATACCGGTTGCACATATGAGCGACGCCTCCTGAAGAGATTAGTCATTTTAGATTTTTGGAGGATAGTGCAATGGTACAGACAGAGACCCATTCCATAGTCTCCACTGGTTCGTTTACGTGCACGGTGTACAGCACCGACACGAGATCCCTTAAAATGTTAAAATAAATTGGAATGCATATTCACACAACATAGATCCATATCGCCGCGTCTGATCAGGATCTATGTCGTTTGCTATTCAGCTAAGTGTTTTAGCTCCACTATCCGAATAGCAAACAGCATTGAGCCTGGTTAGACGACACGTTCTGTTCACTTTCTGTGCCGTCTAATCTGGCTATATGCTGTTTGCAAAAGACATTTCTGTTGTGACAAGCATTTTCAGGGTTAATATAATATGTATTATTCTAACACGACCCATCTAATAACATAAATACTTATAAAGTAAAATCTACCTCGAGTTATTCTGCGATATACCTACCTTGAACTATGCTGCGCGCGCATATACCACGGCTGATACTTATTATTTCTTAATTAACCTTGCTCTTATCTGGATACCTCTGACCTCTTGTATATGTTCTGAATACCACCACATTTGCCCTCCATTGCCTTTTATAGAAATGATATTTTGTCTGAAAAATCGGAGGATTTACATGATACTATACTAGAGGACATAGAATACATGATAATATACTAGATGACATAGAACCTTTTGATAATATACTAGAGGACATAGAATACATGATAATATACTAGAGGACATATAATACATGATAATATACTAGAGGACATAGAATACATGATAATATACTAGAGGACATAGAATACATGATAATATACTAGAGGACATAGAATACATGATAATATACTAGAGGACATAGAATACATGATAATATACTAGATGACATAGAACATTGATAATATACTAGAGGATATAGAATACATGATAATATACTAGAGGACATAGAATACATGATAATATACTAGAGGACATAGAATACATGATAATATACTAGAGGACATAGAATACATGATAATATACTAGAGGACATAGAATACATGATAATATACTAGAGGACATAGAATACATGATAATATACTAGAGGACATAGAATACATGATAATATACTAGAGGACATAGAATACATGATAATATACTAGAGGACATAGAATACATGATAATATACTAGAGGACATAGAATACATGATAATATACTAGAGGACATAGAATACATGATAATATACTAGAGGACATAGAATACATGATAATATACTAGAGGACATAGAATACATGATAATATACTAGAGGACATAGAATACATGATAATATACTAGAGGACATAGAATACATGATAATATACTAGAGGACATAGAATACATGATAATATACTAGAGGACATAGAATACATGATAATATACTAGAGGACATAGAATACATGATAATATACTAGAGGACATAGAATACATGATAATATACTAGAGGACATAGAATACATGATAATATACTAGAGGACATAATACATGATAATATACTAGAGGACATAGAATACATGATAATATACTAGAGGACAAATACATGATAATATACTAGAGGACTAGAATACATGATAATATACTAGAGGACATAGAATACATGATAATATACTAGAGGACATAGAATACATGATAATATACTAGAGGACATAAATACATGATAATATACTAGGGACATAGAATACATGATAATATACTAGAGGACATAGAATACATGATAATATACTAGAGGACATAGATACATGATAATATACTAGAGGACATAGAATACATGATAATATACTAGAGGACATAGATACATGATAATATACTAGAGGACATAGAATACATGATAATATACTAGAGGACATAGAATACATGATAATATACTAGAGGACATAGAATACATGATAATATACTAGAGGACATAGAATACATGATAATATACTAGAGGACATAGAATACATGATAATATACTAGAGGACATAGAATACATGATAATATACTAGAGGACATAGAATACATGATAATATACTAGAGGACATAGAATACATGATAATATACTAGAGGACATAGAATACATGATAATATACTAGAGGACATAGAATACATGATAATATACTAGAGGACATAGAATACATGATAATATACTAGAGGACATAGAATACATGATAATATACTAGAGGACATAGAATACATGATAATATACTAGAGGACATAGAATACATGATAATATACTAGAGGACATATAATACATGATAATATACTAGAGGACATAGAATACATGATAATATACTAGAGGACATAGAATACATGATAATATACTAGAGGACATAGAATACATGATAATATACTAGAGGACATAGAATACATGATAATATACTAGAGGACATAAATACATGATAATATACTAGAGACATAGAATACACGATAATATACTAGAGGACATAGAATACATGATAATATATAGAGACATAGAAAACGCACATTTATATGGATAAGTGTGTTTTACATGAAAAACAATAACTATATAAATACATAGTTTTAAACATTTTGGAATATTTTTAGTTGTTCAGTTTGTGTTTTGTAATAAAGATGTGCATATCTTTGATGGAATCCTTGGTATTATGTGTTCATGTAATAATAATCATATAATGTAGGTGTGCGTTTTCTATGTCCTCTAGTATATAATGTAGGTGTGCGTTTTCTATGTCCTCTAGTATATAATGTAGGTGTGCGTTTTCTATGTCCTCTAGTATACGTTTGGTTAGTCGGATACATGGTCCAACATTTTAAGTCTGAATGTTTGTTATGAAAGACGAACATCGTCCATTGTTTACTTAGATACTGCATTACCTCTTCATGTTGTAGGTGGAACTGTTGATATAACAGTGCATGAAATACAACCAGACAGCACTCTAAAAGAATTAGCAAAAGCCAATGGAGGGGATTGCGGAGGTACATTGGTCGACAAGAAGTTTATTAAGCTTTTGGACGACGTTTTCGGTCCCGATGTGATGGAGGTCATTCAGCAACGTTACCTAGATGACTATCTGGACGTATTGCAGAATTTTGAAATCAAGAAAAAGAGGGTGAGACCGGATTTATCGGGCGTTGAATCATTTCCCATCCCGACTTCTTTCATACATACGTACAAAGAACTCAATAATATTGAGCTTGCTACTTCTACTATTAAACCCGAACATTTGAGGAATAAGATCACATTCAACAGGACAAAAGATAAAATGAGAGTTGATGCTGAAATCGTGAAGTCTCTTTTCACTGATGTTTGTGACAAGATATGTGCCGTTGCTGACGAGTTCTTTCAATCTATTAGGCAGCACAATGTGGACAAGATCTTAATGGTTGGAGGTTTCAGTGAATCGGAGATGCTGCAAGAGAAAGTTCGTAATACCTTCCCACAAGCACGCTTGATCATACCGGAAGAAGCTGGTCTAGCTGTTCTGAAAGGGGCCGTTTTATTCGGCCACAATCCAATGATGATCACTGCCCGTGTGTGTAAATACTCATACGGGATATGCGCATACAAGCACTTCGAATCTGGTATAGATCCGCCAGAGAAGCGTGAGGTTAAAGATAACGTGGTTCTGTGTAAGGACTATTTCAGCAAACATGCTACTGTCGGCCAAGAGTACAAAACCGATGAGAAAGTTTATACACAGGAGTATGTACCATCTGATGCCAATGGAACGGAGTTGGAAATATGTATATATACGTCACTGAAACCATATCCCATGTATGTGGACGAGGACGGGAGCAGGAAGTTAGGGGAAATGCGGGTAAAACTCCACGACAAGCAAGGAATAGATACTCCCGTAACCATTCAGTTCGAGTTTGGCAAAGAGGAACTTCAAATCAATGTTAAGGAAACCAAGACAGGACAAATTACAAACGCTAATTTCGATCTGCTCTAAAGAGAGCAACATTGGAATTGATATCATAGAATTATGTTTATTCAATTCGAGTTTGGCAAAGAGGAACTTCAAATCAATGTTAAGGAAACCAAGACAGGACAAATTACAACCGTTAATTACGACTTGCTCTAAAGAGAGAAACATTGTAATTGATATCATATGTTTGGAATGAGAGACATCGCTAATTTTCTATTACCTCCCTTGGCAGATCATGTCTGATTTAATCCAAAATGTGAATAGGTCCTTTTAGTTAGAATCCTTTGTTGTTACTGTTGTTCCATAACCAGATGTTGCGGTATGATAAATGTGATTATATCCAAATCGTGTTCATTAACTGAAAACATTCCTTTAGACATAATTATCCATTGCATATACTGTATGAGATCTGTCGAGATATAGTAATTTTCAACTCATAAGAAGCGATAGAGGAATAAAATTGCTAGCATGTTGTGCAACAGAAACAACGTTAAAACAGAGGAAAACATTTAATAAAACCTATCTACTTTTAGAGAGTGTTCAGGGGCAATAACTCACCGATGTCTCTCATTGATATCATATATCTGTGTAGAGTAATCACCTAGTGACGTACGTACATTTAGACTATTTCTGCGACATGTATCTGATAGTCGAAACTTGCTACTCAATGTTCAGAGTTCGAGGTTTGAATCTTACTCAAAATTAATGAACACCTATTAATGTAACTGACGTGGGAGTCATTATAGCGCAGTGGTAACAATTTCACAAGGTATGAGAAGGTCGGAGTTCGAATACAGCTGTAGCCATTACGATCCAACCCCGCTGGAGACGTTACGTGTGTGCCCTTATGCATAGCACTTAAATTCCACATTGCCTCTTCTCTCTCCTTCATGGCGATGTATTCCACCAGGAATGGTATCTCAAGAGCGATTTTAAAAAAGCAGTTGTAAGAACATGTTTCGCAATCGAGCTCAGATAAATGTGTAAACATTAATATTCAATAGACCCAACACGTATAGAGAGTCAGATGATAGCAATACCTATTATCTCTGTAAACAGTGTGAAAATTGTAGCATAAAAATGTGCGAACATTGACTGTGTGTTTTACGTTTATTTATCGTCGCTACCGGTTGCCCATATGAGCGACGCCTCCTTAAGAGATCAGTCATTTTAGATTATTGGAGGATAGTGCAATGATACAGACAGATACCCATTCCCTAGTCTCCACTGGTTCGTTTACGTGCACGGTGTAAAGCACCGACACGAGACCTCGGTTTAACGTCCCATCTGAAAGACTGTTAATTTTATTAGGGTCAGACGGGGGATCGAATCTGTGTTACCACTGGACTACAGACCCGTCTGTACCTGTACTGATGCTGTTAATATCTAAATATATGTGTTTTGTCCAGGAACTATTTTGTAGCGTGTATTGGAGTGATTAATGCGCGTAAGATGCATAACTAACATAAATTAACAAACAAGATGGTTGCCAAACAAATATTATAGCTAAACCAGTCATTATCTTTTGATTGCATTTGATTTGTATATAAATTATGTTGAATGGTAGATACATTTTGTTAAGCGAGTTCTCTCGTAAAACAAAGTCTTTATTTTTATTATTTCATGGAATTATGATATTTGTGTCCAGTAACAGTTTTATTAATATAATTAAGCTATGCTATTGTAATTAGTGTCTCAAACATAACCATTATTACTAGTACTGTATTTTGTTTCGAATAAGACGTCTGTTTTTGTCGGTATACAGGCCCGTAGCCATACTGAGGCACACCGAGGCAGCTGCCCCGGTTAAAATTTCCAAAGCAAAAAAATAATTAAATGGAACATTAATATCGAACTGTGTCTGTGCTCAATCAGGATTAAGACTGCAAATGAACACATTTTATTTAATTATTACCTATATTTTAATTGTTATAATTTTAGATCCGAATATTTTATAGCATATTTAGAATCCATTGTAATTGTGTTTGCTATTTTTATCTTGTTTTATCTCATTGTATGTGGAAGTTTTTATCAATATTTGTGATATTTAGGCTGTAAAGCGCTTTTGAACGTTTTATTTTTAGATGAAAAGAGCGCTATATAAGTTTGGTATATAATAATAATAAATAAATAAAATCGCAAACAAATATCCCTTTGCTATATAGCATTTTGACTGTTAGAGAGCTGAAAGGTCAGTACATAATTATACGTATGAACTCATTAAAGCAGAAAAACGCTTCTATACCCTAACACCTGTAATGGGGAACATGCCCCCGGGCCCCCTAGAATGCCTCTCTGGCTACGGTACTGATATTGATCTTTGTTTTAGTATCTCACTGGCAATACTTATTTAAATTCTTTAAAATGTCAAGTCAAATATGGCTTTTATTTCTGTTCTGGTGAAAGGGAGACAACTCTAGCTTCCATATATAGGGATATTATTTTGCCACTACAAGAATATACCAATTTCGCTTTGTTCTACCTCGGGGACCCATAGTCAAAATTCCTGGCCCAAACCACTGCTCTACTAGGTTATTGTATATAGGTTGTAAAACAACAAATAAATTGCCTATTAAATACATAGTAAAAACATAGTGTCTCAGGCGCGGCGCTAGGAATGTCTGGAGGGGGTTCGATGCAAGTGCGACGGCCCATAGGACAGGAGCCCGCTAGGGGGTCAGGGGGCATGACCCCCCATAACATTTTTTAATCTGGAGTGCTCTGAAATGGCATTTCCTGCATTCTAGAGCTCAAAATGTATGGTAAAACAGATGGCAGAAACAAGCATCAGCAGCTTCACAGCTCTCTGTGAAAGTTTGTTAAATCGTGTATCCATCGCACTGATGATGCAGTCAATACGTGGAATGGCAACTGTACGGCGATAATATTCTTCTGGCGTATCAGCGGGCTGATTTTGACGCTGGATCTGGCGTTTGGCAATGCGTGGCAAAGACGGATCAACGTTTAGTTTCTCTGCGATGCGTTCGGCTTGTTTGTAGATCTTTTTGAAACCTTCTTCAACGTTGTCACGTGTCGCTTTCATATCAGACGCGGTTTCATCAATCAACTAGTAAGCATTTACAATGTCTATCGTTCGACCCTGAAGGTAGACGGTAACACAGTGAAGAGGGTGCAACAGGTAATACAGCGACACCAGACCAACAATAAATCCGAAATCCGTCACAGCTTTAACGTGAGCAATTGCATCTTTCTTTGATTCCGAGTCCCAGCCTTCCGTAAACGCCTTATCAAAATCAGCCATGTCCGGGTGAGTACGACTGATGATATCAAAGCACTCTACCAGGAATGGTAGGGCCAGGTAGAAATGCTCATAAGCGGTATCGCGCTCCGACCAACGGGTCTTGCACATGCCATTTATCACTTTTCTAGTGGTGTCATTGTGAACGTGACGTATTTCCGCTATCATTTCTATGAGCCTTTCTCGTTTTGGAGAGTAGTTGAAGAAGATAGCTACATCCTTCATGGTAGCAATCACATGCTGTATGTTATTAGCTTTACAGCTAGCGGCAATGGAAAGATTAAGAATATGTCCATTGCAATGGGTATATGGAGCATTTGGTGCATGCTGTGAAATGATTCCAGATACGCCTTTCTTCTCGCTAGACATGTTTGAGGCACCATCATAACACTGCCCCTGAAGCTGATGAATATCCAAACCAACGTTTTTATGGAACTCCAGGATGGCATTAGCGATAGCTTCGCCAGTAATTCTATGAACTCAACGAACTCCTCTCGTATCTGTTTCTCTTCGTCTACAAAGCGAAAGCAAACTGATAGAATTTCATCATTGCTTGATGTTACCTCATCAGTGTGAAAACCTGATTTCTTAATCTCTGTAATAATATCTGCTTGGATGATGGAGTGGCCAATCAAATGAATCATCTCATTTTGCGACTGGTGATGATGATATGAAGCATTCCTTGAGATGGGTTTCATCATATGATCGTACACCATTAGATGAAAAAGGGGGTTCGTTCGCACCCCCCGAACCCCCCCCCCTGGCGCCGCTCCTGAATACTGTCTGTTCATTTATATTTCCAATCTTTCATTTCTTCCGATACCACATCCACTGTGAAGAGGTATTCAAATCAAACTGTAAAATGGCAAATATCTTCCAAATATAACGGTTCACATAGCCAGTGCTCGCTCACCTGTGAATAACGTCACTGTGTTTATGTCGCCGGTCCCTTGTCTTGCCCTGACTCTTACACATCCTAACGGGTATATGGATCTCGAGGGGGTGGGTTTGAGTAAAGACTCGACGCAATAATTTATAAATGATGATGACGTTTATTTACTTCCTTTCCTGAAAATACATTGATTTTCATACAAAGTAAATTAACAAACCACATAATGCATAAATAACAATCTATGAGTTTGACAGATGACAGCTGTCAAAATATGTAAGCAATACATGCAGGTGTGTTAGAGCGTAGCATCTAGTGAAAATACACGAGCAAGTTTACATTTCAAAATACATAAAATTACAGGTGACTATCAATTCGATATCAACCTAATAAATAAACTGAAGTTAAGTTTATAAATCACAAAAACTATTTATTTTTACCTGGCTATATATCCAATATAGTCATAACAATGTATTATAATTATACGCCCAAAATGGCGATTTATCATCTATTCCAAAGCTGACCTGAAAGTGACCAACAATAGTGATTGGTAAGAATATGTCACATGCAAATTGTTAGTATGACCATTTATAAATACATTGTACATATCTACAAGTTGCAAACGATATACGTTAAGTATGGACTTTCAATTCTCACGGCCTGGGGGAAAATGCTGAAGCTGTGAGAATTGAAAGTTCCAGTCAGGGACCTTTCTAAAGTGACCCACAGGCATCATATGAAGTGGTGAGATATCTATCTCACCTGAACAGCATGAAAACATTATGCCAAGTCTAAATTTACGAATATTAGCTCAGTATTATGCATTTTCTGAGGTGTCTTTCAATTCTCACGGCCTGGGGGAAAATGTTGAAGCTGTGCGAATTGAAGGTTCCGGCCAGGGACCTATCTAAAGTGACCCACAGGCATCATATGAAGTGGTGAGATATCTGTCTCAATTGACCAGCATGAAAACAATATGTCAAGTCTAAATTTTCTAATATTAGCTCGGTATTATGCATTTTCTGAGGTGACTTTCAATTCTCACGGCTTGGAGAAAAATGCTGAAGCTGTGAGAATTGAAAGTTCCAGTTAGGGACCTTTCTAAAGTGACCCACAGGCATCATGTGAAGTGGTGAGATATCTAACTCACCTGACCAGCATGAAAACATTATGCCAAGTCTAAATTTACGAATATTAGCTCAGTATTATGCATTTTCTGAGGTGACTTTCAATTCTCACGGCCTGGGGGAAAATGCTGAAGCTGTGAGAATTGAAAGTTCCAGTCAGGGACCTTTCTAACGTGACCCACAGGCATCATATGAAGTGGTGAGATATCTATCTCACCTGACCAGCATGAAAACATTATGCCAAGTCTAAATTTACCAATATTAGCTCAGTATTATACATTTTCTGAGGTGACTTTAAATTCTCACGGCTTGGGGGGAAATTCTGATGCTGTGAGAATTGAAAGTTCCGGTCAG